>CM056946.1:3831677-4212876 GCA_029856935.1 Cyclocarya paliurus | reverse complement strand
CGCATTAAGGAAACAATCAAATCAGAGAATTATGGACTTGAGATAGTCAAATTGGGCCGAAAGTTTTGGAGCCGGGGCTGAAAGGAGAAAACTGGACAGAAATGAAGTTGTGCCGTGCATAAACTGACCCGAAATGAAACCAGGCCGAAAGGTTGCATGGCCCAGGAAAAATTTTAGATCCAAAAGGTTGAACAAGATGTTTGGGCTCTAGAAAGTAAGCAAAGAACTGGGCCAAGGCAAAAAGAGGTAAACGGCCTGGATTAATTGGGCAGAAAAGAAAGGTGAACTTGGACAATCAAGCCGAATGGGCTATAGTTTAATTTCAATAGAATGGGCTTAAGCCCGCACTCAAAAGCAGCAAGATCGAACTACTTCTTTTTACCAGAAAAGCGAAGTAGCTACCCCTACAAGTCAACCAAACGATCATCTTCCACAATAAAGGAAGGGTGGGAAGGGTGATCCATGAGAAGCCATGGAATGGATCTGCTTGCGATTCATACCAGAAACCAAAAAAGAAAGGAAACGCGAGAGAGAGAGACAGAGAGAGAGAGAGGATGAGAAACTGTACAGGAATTTGAAAGTAGTTTGGTAGCATTATTGGGTAAATATGAACCAACATCCCCTGTAAAGGTTTCTGTACTTGCTTATTTTCGTATCATTGTTTTAGGTTTAATACTAATACAGATTGGACACATCGAGAAAACAAGTAGCCGTTTGAATAAAGCAAGAAAAGCAAGGGATCTAGTTGGAGAAAATTCAAGTTAATTAGAGAGAAAAAAGTGATCATAACCTGGAAGCATCCTCCTGAGCTTAGAGCAGATCTTAGTTTCTCAAGTTCATCCACAACTTCTTTAGGATGATAATGATCATGTGATGGAGATAGGGAAGAGAAGAGACCGATATTGATAATGGGAATGGAACCCAAAGAGGGAGAAGACTCGATAGATCCAAAGGTGGAATCTTTAACGATGTACTCAGGTGGAGGGTCATTGCCCTTGATCGACATTTCTTCAACAGAAGGAGCCATGAGGTTAAAGTTTAAACTACAATACAATAATTTATAACTCAGACGTACTGCTAAAACTTAAAATAGTTATAGAGGAAGGATCGGTTTGTAAATTGCAAGGTTAATAATATATTAATAATAAAAAAAAAACGTGATTTTAAAGGCATTGGAGCATTTTTCAATGCTCTTCGCTCCCTTAGGCAACCGGAACAAGGAATCGAACCCCGAGTTTTGAGAGACGTAAATAATGGCCATTGGGTAAAAGAGACCCGACAAAACATATTTTAAATGCCCTAAATGTCGGGATATGTCGGGATATGTCTCAGACCCTCTATCCGTTTCATTTGTCTTATCTTATTGATTAGTTATGGGTTGAAAACATCGGTTTGTTTTTAAAGATAAGGTGAGATAAAATTAAATTTAAAAAATTGAATAAAACTATTTTTAAAATATATTTTTTAATATTATATTTATTTTAAAATTTAAAAAGATTAAATTATTTATTTTATTTTATATGAAGATTTGAAAAAATTATAATGATAAAATGAAAAATTTTTAAAATTTAAAATTTTAATCTTGAAAATAAATAAAGCTGAAATTGATTGATAACGAAGCATTTTTATATAATTTGTTAATGATATGTATATTTTATTTCGTATAAAATTCGATTCCTAAATTGTTTGAACCATCGTGAGTACTGATGAGCATTATAAATAGACAAGGATATGAAAAAACCAGACAAGGTCTATGTTTTGGAAGATGGAGGTAGCTAGAGATAGGATGAAGATTGATCCGCATGCATGAGAAGTCCTTTTCTTTGGTAGGTTTTGGAAGATGCCTGCCAACTAATTTCCCTATCCTTTCCAAACCGATTCAGATTTTCCAGATGTGATGGCCTTTCTGATTGTGTATATATATATATATATATATATATAAATGTATGTATACATATACATACATATATATTATATCTGATATGTCCCCATTCGTTGAAGACAAGACGATCGAGAGAGGGAGAAGACAGCAACCGCATGAGATTGAAGAGTGCCGGCCTAATCAATAATAATATTATCTCTTTTTTTTTTATTTTTGTGGTTTCATAATCTTCCAACAAGATCAAGCGGATCGAGTTTTCTGTGTTTATTTATTTATTATTATAATGAGATCTAATCTTTGAAGTAATTTGACATATTTTCCGTTAATAACTTCTTTTAATTTGTGATCATCATGAATATCTCCGAACTGTGTGGTATTGAATCACGATTTTTTATTCTCAGATATCATTGCTGTGAAAGTTGAAAACAATAACCTCAGTTTGTACAAATAATTAAGAAAATTATTATACTAATAATTTTTTCAATTAAGTCCTAAATATAAAATGGCATATATATATATATATAATTGTTTTTTGGTGACTTGGTACAAGAGATAGAGCCTTATACATATATATATATATAGGTCCAGCAAGATGCATGCTATATATATATATATATATATATATATATATATATATATCTTGTGATCGATATATATGTTTGGTTTATCCTGTTTATAATTTTGTAGGAGATTAATATAATAATGATAACACCAAAGAAGAATAATGATGAATAGATCCAAAGCTTGCCGGCCTTTAACTTCGTTATAATATTTTTTTATCACGCGCGTGTTTGTACAAATATGGTTATATATGTACGTGAGTGTGTGCATTATTGGGATGCTTGAATATTTGATCATAAACAAACAATCGACCAGCTCAGCAGCAACGTCTATATATAATATTGCCACCCGTTAACGTAAGAGTGGAGCTAGCTATACATATATAGAAAATATTTTTTTTTTAATAGAATATCAACTCTTATTCATGAAGAATCACATAGGATGATTATAATGGGGAAGACCCGCCAAAGTAATACTCTCCTAAGAGAGTTTCAAAGCATCCCTTGCGAGATTATGAGCCAAAGAATTACAATTCCTAGGAATAAAATTGGTAGACCAACTAGACATCTTTTTTTTTTTTTTTTTGATAAGACCAACTAGACATCTTAGTGAGCAACTCTTTGATGTCTCTAATAATCATGCCAGCGGAGGTCCAGATCTCTTGATTACTCTGGATATCTTTGACCACTTGTTACTTTAAATATTTAAATCACAAAAAAAATATATAAAAATAAATTCATAAATTAATATGATTTGATATGATAAATCAGATTATAAAGTTATTTTTATTATAAAATAGATCTAACGAATTTCATGAAACCATCTCAATTTATAAATTTACTTTATATAATCTATTTGTGTATATAACAGATTTATATCTATCTACTATACATAAAAGTGCGAATAAGCAGAAGAGTGCTTGATATTTTTCTACCAATTTTGCCCTCCATTTTTTATTAATTTTCCCGCCATGTCCTTCACTTCTCTTAATTATGTTCTGCTTTCCACTTCTTATTTTTTTTTATCGCCGCTTGGACCACCGCTTGCACCGAATGCATGTATAAAATCAAAGTTCTTTTGCCGCTTCCTATCAAAACGTCAATTCTTCTGGTTTCAAGTTCTTATTGTTTGCACTACCGCTTGCACCGAATGTTTAGAGTATAAAATTAATTTTTTTTTTGCCGCTTCGTGTAAAAACGACGATTTTATCAGATTGTGATTTCCTTTTTGTTTCCCACCACTTCCGCAGCTCTTATCGGATTCTATTTTTAATTTTTTTTTCCCACCGCTTTCTGGTTTCCGCAGCTTCTGCGGATTTCTATTCCAGTTGTTATCTGTTATCTTTTTTATCACCGCCTGCACGGAGTGGATTTAAGAATAAAATCAAGTCTTTTTTGCCGCTTCCTATAAAGGCCTCGATCTTCATTTCCACCGCTTTCGAAGCTCTTATCGGATTCTATTTTTAATTTGTTTTTCCCCGCTCTCACCGCTTGCGGCTTAGCATAAAAGTGATTGTCATCCTTCAATTCTCCCAAATTTGGTTTTCTGCTTGTCAATCTCTGCATAGCGTGGTATGCTTTCTCCTACTTCTTCTTGCCAGTTAAATATTTTTAGCCCGAATAATCTTCTCTCTCTGCTCTGTGAAACCACTGTGTTATTCTGCTGTTAGGCCGGAGACCTTGACAGTGGCCATGCGGCCCCCGACGATGCCGTCACGCTCAAAGAATCAGATAGAGAGGGGGACCATAGAGAATAACGAATAAAAATGGAATCAAATACTACACTTCGTATATGGAAGACGAGATGGGTGGAGAGGCAGACGATGAGCCTCCTAACTCAGCTAGAGAGCTTGAACTCATTTCCATTCCTACCCTCTACTGCCCATCCATTGCAACTTTGAGCCCCATAAAAGAAGTGTTTCCAACTATTATATGGGTGTCGCTGCGGCTGAAGGATGAGAGTGAGAGAGACGATAGTGGATGGGTTAATAAATGGTGGTCGTAAAAAGGTTAAAGGTTAGGTTTGGATATTAATATAAAATATAAAATAATATTATAAATGATGGTCATAAAAAAGTTAAGATGTAAGAGCAGAGTTCAATAAATTTTAGGCCAAAATTTAATTAAAGAATTTATTTTTATAAATTTAACTAGTAACTTTTTAATATTATCAAATAATAAACTCAACAAATCTAACACTATTTTATTAAAATATTAATTTTAACATTTTCATTTGATACTAGACATGAAAACCTTCCGGCTTCTATGTCTCCCAAAACAGAGAAACATGCACTATGAGATTTTCTGGAGAATCTTTAAATTAGAAACCATGTGAAATCAGTTTTTCTTAAAAAAAAAAAAGACGTGGGAGACTTGGCTTTGGTTTTGTTTCGTTGCTTGGGTTTTATTCAAGCTTAAAGAGGTGAAAGGAAGTCAGGCCGTGTAAAATGTAAATTTCTTGGGAAGAGAAAAGCTGCGTAGAGGGAATATTTTAGTCTAATATGAAGTTAAGCTGTTAATTTGTTGAGCCAATTGTAGCATTTTAACTATTTTTTAACTATAATTTAATTTTATTGAGCTCATAACTGGTGCTATGGGGCACATCACTTTAATTACGATTATATTCAAAGTGAAATGTCTACTAAAGCCCCAGGCTGCTTTGTTGATTTGTGTCTTCGGCTACTTTTTGTATAATACTATAATCGCATCGGGCTAAAAGTGTACAACACTATTTCTCCCAAAAGTAATTGTTTTTTAAAGAGAATATTGCTGCCAATAAAGGTTGCTCTCTGATGTTACCTTCGCTGTCTCGGAAATCGGAACTTCCAAAGCTACAAAGCCGAAGGAGCCAGTTGATTAAGGGTGTGTTTGAATGTTGAAGTGAGTTAAATTGAGTTAAGTTTAGATGATAAAATATTATTAAAATATTACTTTTTAATATTAGTATTGTTTTGAAATTTGAAAAAGTTGAATTATTTATTATATTTTATGTTAAAATTAAAAAAAAATTATAATAATAAATAAGATGAGATAAATTTAGTTTAGTAACCAAACGAAGCCTAAAAAAAATTAGCAGGTGAACTTATGATTTCGAGAAATGAAAGATAATTTGTGTGTAAATTTGTTGTTCTTATTTATAAAACATATATATTTTTTAAACTTATTTAAATGTCATTTGAAGATGTTTAAATAAAAGAAAATAACGAGAATTGAGCTGTTATCCCTAAAAGCTTTTTGAGCTCCTCACTGGTAGTCTCTCTTTTATTTTATACATGACGCGAGGAGGGTCCAAGTGGCAGGTAAAATTTTTGTAAAGATATTTATTAAACAATTTTTGTACATTTATTTGAGTAAAATAATTATTTATTTCTCAATTTAAAATTATAATAAAATATTAAATTCAATTAATAATATTTTATAAACAAATTTATAATAATATCTTTCATCAGTTATTATGACAGCTAGAACAACCCAAAGAAACTAAGAAAGGGTCTTACATCATGACTGGGACCTCTGTTGAAAAATTAATATCTCTTTTAGAAATAATAAATATTTCATCTTATTTTATCTTATTATTATAATTTTTTTAATTTCTTATATAAAATATATTATGTGATTCAACTTTTTAAAATTAAACTAAATTCAAAAACTCTGTCAAATATAGGTTTGTATTTTTTATTGGGCACACGTGCACTCTTACTAGTTTGTGTGTGTATATATATATATGTATATGATACATACATAAATATTCATCACAAGTCCCAAATCGGGATCATCGAATATCCTGATGATCAGTCGATCGGCTCAAGTACTGTTCAGAATGTTCATCTGGTTTTTTTTTTTTTTTTTTTTTTCTTGAATTTCCTCAACAATCTATAGATCATAAAGAAATTATTCTTGGACTGCGCGCTGTTAATTAATGTTGGGGATGGCCCAACCCAGTCCATTCGGTTTAGATCAAGTCTCTGTCTGGTTTATGTTTTTAACTATTAATAAATGAAATTACTAACTAGGAGCAACTTTGTCAATAATTTCTTACAGATGTACGTTTCATATATGAAAGAATAATACATATATATTTATGTGTTCGTAAAGTATCATTATTTTCTTTTATATGATTCACATTATATAATACTCAGTTTCTCTCATTGAATTAATAAGATTCATTTAATTAGTGCATGGATTATTGATAAAAATATTAATTTCGTATAAGATATATAAAAAAAAAAAAACACACGTTTTTCATATTTTATAAGATATATCATCGACAAATTTAAATTTGGCGTGAGTAATAACAATTCCAGTTAAGTTTGATTAAAAAACAGCACAGCTTGTTGGCCCTATAGAGCTATATATAATATGGGCAGGTCAATGTAATTAGATATATAAATCAAAGCAATTAACCAGCTATTCATGCATTCGATCTTCTCTTCGTTTACTTCTCTGATGATCTCCAGTACTATTACTACCAAATACAATTAATAAGGAACTAATTAATATTACATGAGACATGATAGCGATCGAGCGAGGTGTTACGTGTCATACATGCATGAGTGCCACAATGCTATATGGTCATGATGTTACTAGATATATCATGTATCGATCGGTTCTAATGCCATTTTTAATAACTTATGTACAGAAAACAGTACGTGTCACGGCCTTTATATTGTTTATGCTTCAAAAAGTTTAATCAAAAACTCAAATTATTAAAATTATAGCTAGCTACTAGCTGGCCCTGTTTCTTAAAATCATTATATATAAAGCCCGAATATATAATTTAGTAAGCTGGGGAACTTTTAATTCGATCGGCACTTGACGGTACTATATATGTAAGCATCGATCTTTTCCATTCTCATGATGATCATGTACTTCCATTATATTGGATAATGTACCAAGAGATCATTGATGTATAAGAAATAAATGAGTACTATAATAATTAAACTTCATTAATGAGTGCCAAGTCCAACCTTAATTAATCATTTTTCAAGAGGTGGATGTATATATGTATATTGTAGATGCAAAAGTTTGGTTAGAACTAAGTGACTAAGTTGATAAGTTTGGATATGACGAATAAGATGATAGAGTTTATTTTATCTTTTGTTTTGTAATTTGAATGAATATAAAATACTTTGACTTTATCTAGACTATTTTGATTTTATCTAATAGGAAGTGTTTTAAATAATTCAAAAGTGTAAAAGTCAAGTTACAAGAGATAGATTATCTAGAGAAGAGTTTGAATGTGAAACTGCCAATATTGAGAAGATAAGTATCAGGCACCAGTAAAATCCATCAACAAAATTTGTTAGCAGAGTTTCACTGTGACTTAGACTCCTATCAGATTTGTTTCATCAACAAAGTTCTACTGCGAGTCAAATTCCTATCAGATTGTTTATTTAAGAGATCTTAACTAGTTAGGACTATAGAGATTTCGGCCTTGGAGATTTTGGAGAGTTTTCCCAAGTGCTTATGTGTGAGAAAATTTTATTAGTTTTTATTCATTAAGTGTGATCATGCTCCACGTTGGAGATAGAGTGATCATGATTCAGCAATTAGAGTTTTAGGAGAAAAGTCAATGTTTAAAAATCGTTAGAAGTTCTGGCTGCTATTGAGGTAAAGGCAAGAAGGTTGTTTGTCGGATTAAGTAAGAGAGTCAATTAGCAAAGGTTTTGTAATTGAGAATTACTTGTAATTGATTTTCAAATAATCAAATTATTTTTTATGTATTTGGTCGCCCCGTAGGGTTTTACCTTTAAAGAGTTTTTTTTAAAGGGTTTCCATTCCTAATCAAATTTGGTGTAACGCCACTTTATTTACTTTATGTATTTGAGTGATTATCAAATTATATCATTATTGATCACTAACCAATTTGTTGATTGAATTGGTAGAACGTGATAATACAATACAGGAGTATTTGGGCAAATTAATATATATTTATATGACTAAATTAGGAGAGCTACCTTAATTTATTTGTAACAGTAACTGTGTATATATATATTTATATATTTAAAGTGACTATCAAATGACAAATCTTGTTTTAACAATTTTTGTTGTTTTTCTATTAAAGTTAATGTCGTTTATCTAAATCCATCCGTGTACAGTGAATGTAATGGTCGTATGGAAGTTATAATGGATCGATCATCATATTTGAATTGAACTTCATTAAATACTACATTTTGATTGATAATTTCAAAACAATAATTTATTGGCTATTTTACACCCATTTTAAAATAATTTATTGATTGTTAATTTTAAACGACTGCCTCTGTATTGATAACTTAAATTATCCTCTGAACAACGCAATGTTAATGCCCTATTTATGAATCATGAAATAGCTGTATTTTCACTCACGCACATGTTTTCTGTCATTCATTGTACTTACTCTATTAGACATTAACCTCGTCTAATTAACGTTACAATTCTCTAATTGACAATTACATGTTAAAGAAATAAATAGAAATGAATAAAATTTAAAGTATAACCCACAAAAACGCATCAAGTACACCTTTACAGCCGAATAAATTCCCTCTATTTTTCCTTGAGTTTGTATTCATCTTTGTGCTGTTGGAATTTACTAGGAATTTAGTTTGGTTGAAAGTATTGATCTATATTAATCAACATTTTTTAGTTTTTCAAATATATGGTTTATATTTATCTTCTTTTATAAATCCCAAAATCAAAATTCCTCTTTATTTTGGTTTTAGATTGGATTGATTTTTCTGTTGTTGGGAGCTATTCAACTTTTGCTAGGTTTAAGGTAATCATCCGTATCATTATTAATCTGTTTTATGTGAACTATTAAAGAAAAAAAATCTTGTCTTGCCTTCAGAACTGCATATTTTACATCAGTTTTCTATCAATAAGTTACTAAAGATTAATAAAGAAATCTAAGTAAACATCTGGTGCATATAACTAACATTTCCTAATTTTGAAAGTATGGATTTACTTTGGTTGAAAGGATTGATTTATATTAATCAGCATTTTTTAGTTCTTCAAATATATGATTTATGTTTATCTTCTCTTCTAAATCCCAAAATCAAAATTTCCCTCTATTTTGGTTTCAGATTGTATTGATATTTCTGCTGTTGGGAGGTGTTCAAATTTTGCTAGGTTTAAGGTAATCATCCGTATCTTTATTAATATGTTTTATGTTAACTATTAGAGAAAAAAATAATCATGTTTTGCCTTCAAGATCTGTATATTTCATACCAGTTTTCTATCAATAAGTTATTAAAAATTAATAAAGAAATCTAAGTAAACATCTGGTGCATATAACTAATATTTCCTAATTTTGAAAGTATCAAACTAAACTATCATAAATCTGAAATTTTGAAAGGAAGAATCTGAGACCCATAAGCTTTTTAGTTTAAAATATCTTAAACTACCCTATGCTTACTATGTTGTGTTCTTTATGCTATTGTAAACTTCTTTTTTTTTATGTATAAGGAGCTTTTGAGTTGAATGTGTATAAAATTATACACAATTAAACCATAAATGAATAAATCAAGGCATGAAACTACAGTAAAATAAAGAAACATAATATTTAATAAAACATATACCTACAAAGTTGAAAGAAAGAAATGTTAAGCTCCAAAGCCCCCACCCAAAACCTGAAAAAAAAAACACCAAAAACAAAAGATGAAGTTAAAATTTGATTTTTAAATGACATTTTAATAAACAACTAAATAGAAGAACATGCAAAACAGAAAACACGAAAAATGAAAAAATAATTTTAAGTATGATCTCGGATTTGATGGGTATAAATTATACACACAGAAATACAAGTATGTATGCTAAAAATCACATAACCATACTTTGCTAAAAAAAGATAACAAAAATCAAGAAGTTCAAAAAAAAAAAAATTCAAGCAAAGAAATCCAAAAAAAATACAAATTTGCTAATTAAAGAAAACAAAAGAAAGAGAACTCGCAATATACAAACCCACAAGATAAAAGTAAATAACATACAAAATGAAAAATTATATTTTTTCACAAATCTACAAAGTACAAAACTCAAAAAAATTTCATTTTCTGAAAAATCTGTAAATCAAATAACCTAAATAAGATACAAGCTATTTGATAAAAAAAATATCAACGCAAAAAAAAACCATTGAAACAACATAAAAAATTGTATTCTTTCAAAAATATGTACATCAATAAAGTAAAAAACAAACAAACTAACAACATGCAAACCGAAAAAACAAAAATGCATCTACTTTGTTCCAAAAACACCCATCTACTTTGTTCCAAAAAATAAAAATGAAAACCGTATATATAACTTAAAGACCAAACTCATAACATGCAAACCCACAAGGAAAAAACCCATCAAACATTAAAAAATTATATTTTTTTAAAAGCGTTTAAATAACAAAAGCGAAGAATAGAAAATAGACAACTCACGACATACAAATCCAAAGGAAAAAAATCAAACAACCAAAAAAAATAGATTTTCTAAAAAATCTGTAAATAGAAAAATGAGAAAAAAAACTGTTAATGAAACGAATACACCAAAACTGTATATAAAAATGTGAACACCAAAAAAAAAAAAAAAAACTTTAACCCAATCTATCAACTGAAAAAAAAAAAAAAGAACCGAAATGAGAGCGTGAAAAACCTAGTCAATCCACATAAAAAAAAACAAACCCAACACTGCAAGTAACAAACCTGAAGAAAGAAGTGTCAAAGATGAAAACAAAAATGACATACAAAATGAAAAAAAGACAGAAGACGAAGAGAAAAAGAAGTCTGGTTTCGGTGAGAGAAGATGCGGAGAAAACGAGAAAGAGAGAGGGCAGAGAAGAAGAGTAGAGAAGAAAGTGTGAGGAGAGAGGAAAGAAGAAAAGAATAGTTAAGAAGAAATGAATGTGTCGGCGTAGAGAAGAAAAGAAATAGACAGAAGAAAAAAATCTTAGGTTTATAATTGTTGTGTCCAAAACGACACCGTTTAAGGTCTAAATACCATGAATATAATATAATTACTATATATTAGTGGCATATTCAAATTTTAAGATGGCTATAGAAGGATATTATTAATATACAATATTTATATATTTATACTTTTTTTCTCTGAAATTTAGTAATGCATTAATAAAACTTGAAACAGCATTTATATGTTTCTGTGATTGGCGCACATAAACCCTCTCCAAACACTCAACCTATATAAATCGGAAGATACGGAATTTTAAAAGATAATAATTAAAATTTTTAAAAATGTGTAAATCTGAATGATTTAGATAGAATAAGAAACTGGCTAACACAAATCACACGCCACATTGATCAATCTCTTTTCCCATGACTCAAACCATCTCCTTTCCCCCAAAAATCAACAATAAAAAAAAAATGATAGGGTGCCCATTTTGGGCTCCCGTTTATTTTCCCCGATTTCTTTTTTTTTCTTTTAATTTTTTTAATTTTTTATTTACTTAGTGATTAAGAAAATATTTAATAATATTGTAATTTTTTTTAATTTTTGTACTTTAGTTATAATTAAAAAATCAAAACATCCAAATAAAATATTAATAGAGAAATATTTTAAAATAATTAGTAGTGAAATAGTTGGTAGTTGCTTGGAATAAAGAATTAAGTTTGACAAATAGTTTCTAAAACATTTTTTGTATGTGGTATTGAAATATGCTTCTATTGGATTCCAGTTTCATAATATTTTATCATTTGATTATTTATTTAATTGAGCATAGGAAATAATTGTTATTTATTTATTTCATCTTGCTTGTGTAGAACAATATCCAACAATTAAAACAATCATTTCATTCTTTAACATAATGAGAAGTAGTTAGATTCTATAAATAATTTTTTTAAAAAATTTACAAATGAAAATATAAATTTCTATAAAATTTAAGTTTGTTAAGTATTTTTTTAAGATCTTGGAAAATAACCTGCAACAAGAATTCTATATAGAGATTTACCAGAAGGGAAAAATGAAGAGATCCGTAGAAAACAAAGAGCAAAAGCAACTCGATTCGTATAAATGATTCCACATCATTTGGTGATGATGATTTCAATACATTTGTTGGTGATCAAACGATTATGTCGATTGCTTGATATTCAAACAATGATATCCATTACACAAACCACATTCAAGACTTTAGTCTTGTTCAAAGAGTATCAAAGAGATAACGAAATTATGATATTCATATTGATATCATTGAAGATGATTCGTCTCGTGAAGTATGTGTTCTTCTTGGTATTGATGTCTGTGTCATTAATTTAGAGACAAATTCATTCATAAAACAATGTCTTCGAATTTTCTAATCAACTCTGTATCCAGCAGGTTCTCTATAATCATTTTTCGATATTTCTTATTCAACCATCATTCTGTTCTTTTTCTATGAGATTTTGGAATATATTATACAAATAAGATCCATATGTTGTTCGAGAGAAGTCAAGCTATGAAATGAATACACCGACACCTTGTAGGAGTAAGAAACAAATATAAAATTAGTTGGTTATTTTAATTCAGTCATCAAATCAATATGATAAGTTTGCGTCTGTTGCTTTATTTTTATTTTTCAACAAAATAGGTCAGTCACATCACGGTTCTACTGGATTTAGACAATTGTTGAAGATAATGCCATTTGAAGTATATTCGCTGCTATTAGTACCTAGTTGCATACAGTGTAAAGCAAAGTGATTCCACCATGAAACAATTGGTTTTTGCTTTGTGATGAGAAAATTTCTTTAGCCACAAATGATGTTCCTAATCAGATTTATCCATTGTTTACCTCCAATACAGATGAATCTATACAATTTAGGACATACATTTGAACTTATAATAACAAGTTCACTTTTACATCATTTGGAGTGAAATTTGATAAAGATCTTTGCAGGAGAAATAGAGGAATTTATACTTTCAGAACTCAAGGACAAATCTATCATTATATCAACGATTTGCTTCCTTCAAATGACCGTCCTTCTTATGTCCAGTTGTATTTCTATGATATAGAGCATGGATTTGAAAATCACATTTCTGATTCAAATAGAATGGATCCGTTAATTATAACTCAACTCATTGATATTCTTCATATCAATCCATATTCTATTTTTTTCGCTCTCTAGGTAATTTGTAGATTTGAAAAATCAAATAATTCATATAAGATCAGATGTTAGCCTAGATCAACGTGTATCCAATGCCCCCACATCCTTACAAGTTGCTGCAATATGGGTAGAAAATGATGATGAAGAGATCATTTAAGAGGACGTGACATTTTTGTCTTTAACCATTCTGGTGGAAGTCATATAGTTCAGTATTATTTTGCTTGTTATGATCCATTGCAATATCCGTTGTTACTTCCTTTTGACGATATTGGTTGGCATTAAGGGATTGAAATGGTTATTAGAGGAAGTAGATTTACATATAACAAAACAAACAGATCAATAAATCCTCAACAATCAATGACTGTAGAAAAATTACTTTCAAGAGAACAACGAGATTAGATTGTAGTATTAATATTTAAAAATTTCATTTAATATGTATGCCCAATTTAGTAACATTTCATTCATATTCAACTTTTGTAGCATTAAATAGAGAAATAAATGATCTAATTGTTTCATGCCGTGAATATTTTTGTTACAAATTGCAAATAAGAGAAAATGTCAGATCAATTTTGCTACTTTCTGGTCGATTATTGCAACAATTTATAGTAGATATGTATGTTAAGATTGAGACATCAAGATTAGATTATTTTAGAAATAAGCAACAATATATTCGATCAGAGTTATATCTAGGTATTGTTGATACCACTATACTTGAGGAAACAAACGCTTCTAATATTGAAAAATAGATTATATTGCTTTCATCATTTATTGGAGGTCCAAGAGATATGAGAAAAAGATATATAGAAGCAATAGCTTTAATTCAGCGTTATGACAAACCAGATATTTTCTTAACAATGACGTGCAATCCAAACTGACAAAATATTACAAATGAACTAAATCTGCATGAGAAGAGTCGAATCGATCTGATTTGGTTGCTCGAGTCTTTCATGCAAAATTAGAAGAATTAAAAGATCAATTATTCAAGAGGCAAATATTTGGTAAAGTCTTAGTATATGTCTACGTTATTGAGCACAAAAAAAAAGGTCTTCCACATGCGTATTTTTTAATTATCTTACATAAGGATTTGAAAGTCCATGCCCGAATCTTTTAATGAAATCGTATCAACAGAGATACTTGATAAAAAATACAAACTTGCACTTGCATAATGCTGTTGTCAAGCATATGATGCATAGACCATGTGGAGTTTTGAACCCATCAAATGTTTCCATAAAAAAAATGGTTGTTGCAAAAGTAATTATCCATAGAATTATACCTCTGCTACAACTGTTGGAAATAATTGAATTCATAGGCTTTCAAATAATGGAATGACTGTCAGAGTCAAAGGCCAAAATTTAGATAATCATTGGGTTGTTCTATATAATCCATATCTACTTGCAACATTTAACTATTACATTAATATCGAGATTTGTTCTAAAATAATAGCAAACAAATATATTTATAAATACATATATCAAAGGCATGATCGTATTGCTTTCAACTTAATTTCTGAATAAAACAATCAACAAGTTGATGAAATCAAACAATTCTAATCGGCCATATGGATTGCTCCTCCCGAAACTATGTGAAGAATATATAACTTTATTATTAATGAAATATACCCAGCAGTGTATAGTTTACATTTACATATGGAGGATCAACACCTAGTGACTTTTTGAGCAAATGACAATCAAATCAATGTTGTCAATTTAGATCGTTTCAGAAAATCGATGGTAACATAATTTTTTGCATTAAATCAAGTAGATGAGAATGCAAAGAGATTACTGTATAAAGAATTTTCAGAATATTATATTTGGAGCTAACAATACAAAGAGTGGACTCTTCGGAAAAAAAAAACCGTTATAAGTCGTATTGTTACAGCAAATCTATTTGAATGTGAGAGGTATTATCTATGGATATTGTTAAATCATGTAAGAAGACCTTTGTCTTTTGAAGATCTTAGGATAGTTGATGGTGTTGTAGCCCCAATATTTCGTGAGGCAGCAACAATGCATGATTCCCTACAGAGAGACAATAGCTTAGAAGATTGTTTATATGAAATATCTCTATATCAAATGCCGTCCAGTTTGAGACAGTTGTTTGCAACAATATTGGTTTATTATAATCCAACTAATTCGATGGAGTTTTGGGAACGTTTTGAGTAAAATATGTCATTTGATTTCAAATCAACAGAAGATTCTAATTCAAATGTGAACCCAAGTATTGAGCCCAGTCTCTTTTACAATTGAATCAATGGAGAAAGACATTAATTCCTACCATCTTCTTGATGACGACATCTGCTTTGATGAAGAAGAATTTCAATCTAGAGAAATCGATAATAAATTGGCTGTTAAAATTCTAGAAGAAAATGTTGTTGCATCAAAATCTCTTAATAGTGAACAACAACATATCTATCATGCAGTGCTAAAAATAGTATTTGCAAACAAAAATGCTGCATTCTTTGTAGATGGCCAGGTGGGACAGAAAAAACATTCCTATACAAGGCATTTCTTACAACAGTACGATCAAGAAAATTAATAGCACTTGCAACTGTTTCATCATGTGTTATTGCATCTATTCTTCTGGGAGGTCAAACAACACAGTCATGTTTTAAGCTTCCACTTGATAATGACGAAAGAAGCATGTGTTGTGTCAACAAACAAAGTGCCATGGCAAACCTACTTCGTGCAGCAAAATAATAATATGGGATGAGGCTCCAATGACAAGAAAACAACACATAGAATCATTAAATAAAATGTTATGAGACATCAATGATTCAGATGTAACATTCGGTGGAAAGATTGTTGTTTTTGACGAAAATTTTTGATAGGTTTTATCCGTAATTCGTAAAGGAATAAGACAAGAACATGTTAATTCCAGTTTGATTTATTCCTATTTATGGCCTACATTGACCAAGTTTTTATTAACTGAAAATATGCGAGCATGATTAGATTCAACCTTTTCAGATTATGTGTTAGAAGCAAGCAACAAAATGCCACCAAATACAGTTGATGAAACCATAAAAATTTCGAATGGGATGCTTGTTCCCTATGATGATGACAATGCTTCTTTAAATTCATTTAATAAAAGATATTTTTCACAATATTCATGAATATTCAATAAATATTTCAACTATGATGAATCGGGCCATATTAACACCAAAGAACGGTTGTGTTGATGAAATAAATGCATTGTTAATTTATAGGTTCCCAGGTGAAGTTCAGCAATATTACAATTTTGATGAGACAATAGATGCATCTGAACAATCAGTTATGAAAGATTTCTTAAATACTCTAACCCCAAATGGACTTTTACCTCATGAATTATTATTCAAGAAAAACTGTCACATCATGCTACTTAGAAACATTAATCATTCAGAATGACTATGCAATGTAACCCGTTTAATTTGTTGGATTTTTAATCGAAATGTCATAGATGCAGAAATTACGGTTGGACACTATATTGAAAAAATAGTGTTTATTCCAAAGATACCATTCTTACCAAATGTTGATAAAAATAATGGTTTTCTTTTCAAATGAACTCAATTCCCAATAAGATTAAGTTTCACAATGACTATAAATAAGTCATAAGGGCATGCATTGGATTATGCTGTGATTTATTTACATCAACTAGTTTTTTCACATGGTCAATTATGTGTAGCTTTATCAAGGGTGAAGACAACATCTACAGGGATGATTCTAATACGACCACTATCCACTGAACAATGTGAAAAGAACTGCACAAAAAATATTGTGTTTACAGAATTACTAACATTATCATGTTTGAATTAATGTTATATAGATAACTAGATTTAATTGTATAGTTTCGATTTATTGTCTATTCTAATATTAATATCTATATGACTAATATTTAGTCATTTAAATAAATATCTTAATCAATTATTTTGGTAGTTCATGAATTTAAATTTAAATTTGTTATACTTATGCATCTGATATTTTTGTATTTGAAAAGGGAAAAAAATGCATACGGTGTATATATCAATAAAAGATATCACTCCAAATAGAAATATCTAAAAAATTAATATGATCATTACAGATAAGTCACCTAAGCGAATAAGTCAACGCACAATAGTTTAGTACCAAAATCTGACATTAATTGATCAAAAGGTATAATATTTATTAGCATATATTATGTTTTCAATTTTTTATATTGTTTGAAATTGGAGGTTCTTAAATTCTATCATGTTATATAAAAATATTAATAATGTTGCATTTATTTATTTATCTTTTTACAACATATTTTGTTTTAAAAAAATCAAAAATTCAAATATTATAAAAAAATATTATAGTAAAATAATCCTCATAAATTTATATAATACACTATTAATCAAAATTATTTTTATTGTTAGTCCAGGAAAATCGAGTGTAGGCAGCAACGTTTGGAACTGATATTGACCCCTGGGACGACACTTGAAATATTTTACAGTCGTATCATATCAGCAATGTACATGTCAAACCAGTAGATCCAAATTAAAAAATTGGAGAATATCAACATCAATATCTGTGGACTTTGAACTCAAGAACAATAATAGAAGATCTTCCACAAAATAAAGAGAAAATATAGGCACCAAAATATGAGATCGTCCCATTCATGGACTTAGGGGCTTATAAAGGGTTGATTGGAGTAATTTAATTTTAATTTTATTATCAATAAATTAACATTTCATATTTAAATATTTAGATATTTTAGTTGTTGCAATCAAAATTAAGCCAACTAAAGAGGTAACGATATCATTGGGACCAACAACAATCCAAGAGATATATGTTATTGATGAAAAGTAAAAAATTCTTATAACTTCTCATTTCTTTTAAAATTGCATTCCAATATTAGTTTAGGAAAATTCTATTAATTATTTCAATTTTGTAACTTGTACCCCATATGTTTGACTATATGGGATAGATTTGTCCAAGATGAATGCCAAAAAATATCAGAAATGATTGAAGATAAACCAATAATACATGGAACAAAAATATCTGTGGGATCAAATAATGGTATTTATAATAATAAAGCATCTTAGATATTTTTCCATATTGTATATACTTGCATTAATATTGATCTCAATTTCAACAAAGGATTGTCTCTGTCATCACGTCCGTCAAGTACCTTTATAATCAATTCTCTTCATCTTGAGGTAGCTACAATGAATCAATGGTAATTCTCGCAAATTAACAATTACATATTAATGCATTTATATTAGAGTTAATTATGTGATTCATGTAATTTACCTATATATTTCATTTCTTTATATTATTCTTTATTTCTGAATTTTAAGTGCGGATAATAATAATTTGATAATTAAAAGTATCATTGCAAGATGCTTGACATATCCATCTGCCCCTCTGTCATTTGTTGGTATTCGAGAAATTGTGAATAATTGCGATGTTGCAGAGTTGATGAAGGGTTTGCAACCCATGGTGGTAAATATTATTTTATTAGTAATAAATTAAAATATTTACACAAGCATTCATTCTAAAAATTTATTATGATTTAATGTAGAAAAGAAATTTCTATCTAGAGGCGAAGATAAATGTGATTGACTTGGTTCAAGTATTTTATTTCATGTCATGTGTTGCTGTAATAAATGAACTGGATATAAATATATACAATGAAAGCTTCGTTTGTATATATTGCAAAAGCCAAGGGGTCTGCAAATCACAATATGTATTTTACAATTTTAATTTATAATTGACATCTAATTTTATTTAGAATTTAATACTATTCAAATTGAAAATAATATATTCAATGCATTTAAAGTGCTAGGGCATATGTTGAACTGGACGATAATACTAGAAAGTTAGTTGCTACTATGTTTGGTGAAGTAGCAGAAGAGGCATTTGGTTGTTTAGTAGTTGAGTTGATGGAACATGCTGGAGAGGTATCTTTTAAAATTTTTATTCAAATATTGAATTTGGTTATAATGAGTTAATTAAAAAATAAATTGGGTTTCTATTAATTATGTAAAGTTATTCAAAATTTATTTTGTAGGAACAACGACCATATATTAAAAGCGTTGTGGAGAAATTATCAAAAAAAATTTGGAAGATTCAAGTGCTGGATCGTCATTCTAGAATCAAAATTATCTCAAATAACTTTCATAAAACTATGAGTGATGTTCATTTATAGGACCATGTTATAGTTTCTATTAATACTATTCTTTTATAATATATCACAGCGTATAACTATTTATAAATTACATAAATATTACATCGTTATTTAATTAACCAAAAAATTACGTATTTATTAATAAAAAATTAATTCTTAACAATATATATATATATATATATATATATTTATATAATCTAAGCAAACGTGCATTGCACCTTGCTTTCACCTAGTATATAATATATAAACCTTTCAGTATTAGTACTATAGATAGATGCATCGTGTGTTTAGTATTTTTCGTGCAACGACGCTATAAATGGTATTAAAATGAAGCTAATTATAACGTCATATGGAGATGTTGAAGTACTACACGACGACATGCGCGCATGCATGCATGGCCCTGATGAAGATGATCGCATTGAGGATTTGAGCAAGGGAGATCGATCATTATGCATTGTTAAATCACACATGATGATTAATTTCGTGTGAGAGATTGTTATGGAAGAACATGACGATCGAGCGTATCATATATGAAAGTTCATAAATTAATACCAAGCCTCATATAATTAATTGGTTCCTTACTAATGGAAGTAGCTTTTGTAATGATTCGAAGGAACTTCATCAATTCTAACATCAACTAATCCTTTTAGATTATAATTAAGCGCAAATGCATGTGTGACTGTGAACGCTTTTATTTTAAAATTTCAAACACTTTACATGAGTACTACTAGTACTACTCCACTAAATATAAATGGTTTATTTTAACTAATCGTGAACAAGCATCAGAATACCATAAAAAGTCTCATCACCATGCCAGCTTGCTCCAAACAGCAGATCATCATACATACATACATATATATATATATATATATATATATATATATATAGAGGAAGAAAAAAATTAAATTTTTACCTCATCAATTGCTATTTTCCCTTTCTGATAACATTCAAAGTTGATAACACTGTAGTTTGTCACATCTCTATATAGCTTAGGCCTTGTCTCGTCTATCAATTGATCCACAGGTCCAATCTCTTTATCCAGCTCCGGCCAATTAAACAGGGCCACCGATATCCTCAGCTTGTCGGAGTTAGTCAGTACCCTATGCAGTGGGCTCTTGAATATTCCATTGCTCATTATCTGCATGCATGCATGCACGACTTCATTTATTTACAACCATTTTCGATTTACTTAAAGGAAAGGCTAGCTGTTCTAGATTCTGTCTCCCTCTGATCTCCTTTGATAGCTAGAAATATTTATATGTACCCAATTCATTAATTTGCAAATCTGAAATGAAATCATGTCACCAGTACTATTAAGCTGACTTAAAACATACCTGCATTTGATCACCAAGATTTACAACGAGAGCATGAGGAATTACAGGAACTTTAATCCATTTTCCATCTTCGAGAATTTGAAGTCCTTCTAGCTCTTCATCTTGCAACAGAACTGTTATTAACGATCCATCTGCATGAGCTTTAACACCAAGAACAGTATCTGGTCTTGGACAAGGAGGATAAAAATTAAACCTTGCTTGCATTATTGGTCGGTCTCCACACTGGCGCGAGAAGCTGTTCTCTTCCAAGTTCAGTGACTTTGCCATGGCCTTCATGATTATATTAGTAATTCCTTTTATTTTTGAAGCATAGTCATCTAACATCTCCCTGCCAAAAAAGAGAAAAACAATTCAAGTGAAAGCTCACTAGTCAACTTAATTGAGAGATAGATCTTTCCCGTTTAATTAGAAATTAGCCTTTATAGAGTTTCGCAATGTCATAATTTATGCCCAAACACACACACACACACAAAACAAACCTGAAATCATTTGGAGTTTGTGGCCAAAGATTCATCCTTCTTTCATCTTCCGGGAAGACTTTAAGAAATAGGCGACTGCACCAGTCAAGAATCTGCTTCTCTGAAAATACCTTGTCATGCCCATATCCTTCAACCTCATCAGCTGCTCGAGAATACTTTTGCTTTTCTTCTAATGGCAGTGCAAAGAGCAGCTTTACAACCGCTCGAAACTTGTCAAGAAATGAATGTGGAATCCCATGACCTATTGCCTGAGGATCAAACACATAATAATTTCAACTATGTTTTGAGATCTCATTAAGATGCTAGCTATGTAAGGAGCATGATTCTGATTTAGACAAAACAGCAATAAAACCTCGTCTGATTTTGTCAAAGGATCTCAAGAAAATACCACATCCTATAAACGTATATATGTACTTAAAACATTTATGCCTTTCAGTTTTTCTATCCAGTACAAGCTAGCAAACATGTTACTAGTTTCCGTTAGAACATCAGGAATAAAATAAAATCAGGAAACCTGGAAGCAACCCCCTGAGCTGAGAGCTGATCTGAGTTTCTGGAGCTCTTCTGAATCTTGTGAGGAGAGGAGGCTTATGTCAACGATTGGAATAGGAACTGAGGGAGAAGAATAAGTAGAAACAATACTACTGCTTTCTTTGACAATAAACTGTGGTGGTGGGGAGTCGCCGTCGACGGACATTTCTTCCACACTCTTGTGCAGTGCCGGCAGAGCCTGAACAGAAAGCAAAGTCCCAGCCATGTCGCAGCCTTTGAATTGCCGGAAAGAGCGAGGGAGCTATAATGATAACAGATCAATATTGTGTTTGTTGAGGTCAACGGTGCTATACAAGAATTAAGAATACCAAAAGGTGCTTTTCTGGCGATATGTATATGTATATGTTTTTGTCCTTACTAGATTGCTTTGTTTTCTGTTCTTTTTCACCTCATTATTATTTTTTTTATAGCTTTTTTCTATTTATTTACTCTGCATTTGCGTGTCGGGGCCTGCCCCCTAGATTATTTAATGGAGTTTAACATTGAGTGCTTTGCAGTTCTGTCTATCTTTCTTAAAATTATTGGGAATGCTTGAATTATAAATCAGCTTTTCAAAACACCCTCTTTTTAACCTAGGCAACCAAATCAACAATTCTACAAGTTAAGGTAAGCATTGGATATTTATCTATTCGTTAAATATTTTAAATTTTTTAATGCTTGAGATTTGGTCCTTTATAATTATTTGTAATCCTCATAAGTCTATTTGTAACCACAATTTTCGTTCACCATAAGTCATGGTTATCGATAAATTTAGGGTATCGTCTTCTTAAAAAAGAAACCACTTTAAATGCATATACACTTTAACAACTTAATCGGCTCTTGTTCAAAAGGCACTTGCTGATCATGAGCATCTATTGAATTGAGATATGTTTTTATTTTTATCTAAATATTTTCTCTACTATTAAATAACTAATGCTAGATACAGTCTTAGGATGTATAAGTCCCGTGCACTCAGGTGTGGAACTAGGATTTGGTATGTGGAGGGGCGATTAGCAAAGTGTGTCATATGTAGGGGTGAACAATAACCAACTTTTAAGGTAGCAAAGTGTGCCACCGACATTTAACATTAACCATATAAGGTTGTTATCTATGGACAAATTAAATTATTAAAGTCATCCATCTAAATCTTTCACTTGAACTCTATCGGACTCAAGTGAATGATAAAAATTAAAATAGAAATAGCCATGTAAGATTTTTTGAAGCAAATGATAAAAATTAAGTAAACAAAGATAAACTCTTTTGTTGAATCTAAAATTGAATATTGTAAAGTCTCTATAATATAGATAGAAATAATTATGTGAGATTTGATGCATTCACTCCTAATTATTAACTCAATGGTAGTATATATGTACTTACTAACAAAACTAATCCAAACAAGCTAATTAGTGGAAGACTTGAAATGAAAAGTGTAAAAAATAGGAAAAATGAGGTTGTAAATTTATCAAATAGCTTATAAAAAGAGGTCAAGATATTTTCTTGCTTCTTACGAGATGTAAAAAAAAAAAAAAATGAGAATATGAGATTTTATTAATGACAAAGAATAGGTGTAAGTATGAAAAAATTATTAAAAAAACTAAAAGAAATCTAGACAACTAAGTACTAAATGAGATTTTTGAAAATATTTTGGGGGGCAAATTATCTTTATATTAGGCTATCTTTAAAAAACCATATACTAAGGCATGTTTTTTTTGGGAGAGGGGGGGGGGGGGGGGGGGGGGGGGGGGTTCGCCCCTGCGCACTTCCTTTAAAAAATGATAAGATCCATTATTAAAAATCTAATTTTATGTGGGTCTTATATTTACACATTTTTTTAAAAAAAGAGTGCAAAAAGCTTCATATTCGAAGATTGTAAATATCATTTCTGTTCATATCAAATAGTATGCTGATGCATATGTCTATTTCTCTCTAGATTATATAAAATATATCTAAATCATAAAATTATAGAAAATCCTTATTTGCATCTATTAGGGTTCTGTTAATCACATCTCTCTAACATGTGTTTGAACATTCAATGAGCATTTACATATCTAATTGATTTATTTTACTTTTTTTATTGTACTTTAATTCTTTTCCGTTATTGGCACTAATCAAGAAGAAATGCTCTTTTATTTCTTCATATTTTGTTGTCATGAAATTAGATGTTTAAACGGCCATAACAAAATCACAACTCTCTAACAGACGACTTCTATATTTAGTTTTATTTTTATTTTTACTTATTATGTTATGCTTTTTTTTTTCTTTTTTTTTTCAGACGTTTATGGCACCCCTTAAGAAGAAATGGTTTTCTTCTTTATTTATTTCTTTGAATTTTGTTATGGATTCTTAATAAAATGAAAAGAAAGTTAAAAAAAAAAAGACTAAATATGTCAAATATGTAAATGCTCATTAATTAATAGTCCTCATTAAATGCTCAAATTAAGTATTAGAGAGATATGATTATATAATTAAGTTATGCAAAAAATGGATATGAGAGAAATGAGAAGTTTTTTGGATATAAAAAATGTGTAAAATGTATTTTGTATTGAAATTTACAAATATATATATATTAGGGAACGGTCCCAAGCGCGTTAGCCCCGGGTGTACTTGACATAATGATTTAAATAAAAAAAATAAAAAAGTCATTAGCTTATTTGTCTAGGAAAAGAAAATACAAGGTTAAAAAAAGATAAATAATCAAGATTGAAAAAAAAAAAAAATCTTAACTTCAGTAAAGTATGAGCATTAGTATGCATCCATATTGGATTCAGTTCTTCTAGGTATAGTCGGGGCACGCAATGGCTGGGGAGTCGGCTGACGTGTGATATATTAAAAAAAATAAAAAACAGATGAAATCTAAAGAAAGACATTCAGACCAAAATAGAGCTCATTCTTCGTCTAGATCTTGTGTCTTCGTCTTCCTGTGGTCTGGCGTCTTCGTCTTCATCTCTCACATAAACTGGTAGTAGTGTATGGGATGAAAGCTGTAGCTTCTCCTCTACTATAAGCAACAGATGTATTGCAAATGGTGGTATCGCCCTTGTTTAATCCCACTTTGGCCTGTATAATTTGCTGCCAATGGTACTCTTTGTTTGAGACAGCCACGAAAACCATTTCTCCATTCATGAACCCCTCCAGGCACCTTCACGGGTTAACTAAAAAAACTCATTTATTTATAAAAGAAAAAATTCAATGACCCATGTCACATAATTCTTTGATGATATTGGATAAGAACAAAAAAAAGAAAAAGAATAATATAATGAATATAAACAAAGAATGGTTAGGTCCCAATTAGATTAGGGGAAAAAGAGAGAGCATTTATGAAACCCTAACCTACCTACCAGGGTTGTTCACATGATGTGGCAGTGCCCATTGTCTTGGGAGAAGATGGATACTTGTGAATCTGTGATCATATGTGCGGTTCAAAAAATGAGGCTTTTGATAAAGCTTGGAAGCGTCATTGTTCTTGTCGTTTTCTTTATTCAACTGAGCTTGTAATTCCACATGCTTTCTTGAATGCGGACAGCTTTTGTGACAGTGTCGTTCGCAATACTTTTGATCAGGAGTTACGTCTCTAGAGCATTGCCATTTTTGTTCCCATCGATTCTCTGCACCTCTATGGCTTTGGATCTGAGTTAGAAGAAGAAAAACAAGATGCGAAGACGAAGGGAGGGTTAGAAGATGCGAAGAAGAAGCTGTGTAGAAGGACTCTGTTTAGGAGGGAGGCTCGAAGGATGCTGAAGAAACAACATAGGGATGTTCATGTGGGTCTGTGGGAAGACGAAGTGAGGGAGGGCAACGAGATGGAACGACTCGTTTTGATGCAAATGAAACGCATCGTTTCATTTTCCACGTTGGCAGTGACTCCCCTCGATTACATTGGGTGACTGTATTCAGCGTTTTTTTATTGGATTATCTATTTACTCTCTATATAATATTAAAATATTATTAATTTAATATTAAGGACCTTTTGGTAAAATGTGATTTTTTATTAAATTCTACAAGAGAGTTACACGTCAAATGGTTAAGGGTCTTAAAGACCTTTTGATAAAACATAATCTTTCATTAAATTCTATAAAAGAGCTATATGTCAAATAATCAAGAGTTTAAATGACATTTTGGTAAAATATGACTTAACGAACTTAATGGGAATGAAACCAAAGAGGGAGAAGACTCGATAGATCCAAAGGTGGAATCTTTAACAATGTACTCAGGTGGAGGTTCATCGCCCTTGATCGACAGTTCTTCAACAGAAGGGAGAGTCATGATCTGCTTCTCGGACATGTGGTTAAACTACTGTACAATAATTTATAACTGATCAAGACGTACTGCTAAAACTTAAAATAGTTATCGAGGAAGGATCGGTTTGTAAATTGCAAGGTTAATAACAATAATAATAAAAAACACGTGATTTTAAAGGCATTGGAGCATTTTTCAATGCTCTTTGCCCCCTTAGGCAACCGGAACAAGGAATCGAACCCCGGGTTTTGAGAGACGTAAATAATGGCAATTGGGTAAAAGAAAACCGACAAAACATATTTTAAATGCCCTAAATGTCAGGATATGTCTCAGACCCTCTATCCGTTTCATTTGTCTTCTCTTATTGATTAGTTATGGGGTTGAAAACATGAAATTGATTGATAACGAAGCATTTTTATATATTTGTTATTGATATGTATTTTTTATTTTGTATAAAATTCGGTTTCTAATTGTTTGAACCATCATGAGTACTAATAAGTATTATATAAATATATAAGGAGACGAAAAAACAAGACAGGGTCTATGTTTTGGAAGATGGAGGTAACTAGAGATGGGATGAAGATTGATTAGCATGTAGGATTGTGCAAAAAATCTAGAAACTGACTTAGACCTATTCAGACCGGCCACTAGAGCTTAGAACTGGCCGAAACTAGTGGAGAAACAGTCGGCATACGACAAAAAATAGAGAAGACCGATATCGGCCAATTCGGCGTCAGTTCGAACCTAGTTCAAATCGCTGAACTGACCGACTAAAGAAACTATTTTTCTTTTATATATTTTGTACTCAAAACGCCATTCTACTTAAGTTTAAGTAGAACGGTATTATTTTGAGCTTGTAGTTATGTTTTAAACACAACTAAAATGACGCCGTTTGGTATTAAACTAAACGGCGTCGTTTAATTTATAACGTATTAAAAAAAAATTTAAATAGAATGACGCTGTTTGGTTTAAACCAAATGGCGTCATTTCGAAATAATTTCGTCTTCTTCCTTGCGTCGTCTTCCTATTCTCATCCCCTCTCTCTCTCTCTCTCCTTTGCAATACTTTCTCTCTCTATTCTCTCAGACGAAGCTCAGTTTAAGAATCAACTGTGAACTGCCAGAGAAATGAAGCAACGATTTCAGCAGGTATTTCTTCTCCCCGTCAACCGGTTTAAGCCGATTTTCTCCTCCAAAAATTAAGCATCAGTCAATGTCGATTTTACCCAAAAGCCAAAGGGGTTAGTTTTCACCCTTGGACTGCATGCACGAGAAATCCTTTTCTTCGGTAGGTTTTGGAAGATGTTAGCCAACTAATTTCCCTATCATTTCCAAACCGATTCAGATTTTCCAAATGTGATGGCCTTTTTGTTTGTATATATATCTACTTTATTATAATAACTTAATATGTAATTATCTAACTGTGAATAGTAATTTTTGTTATTTTTTCGTTAATTTTTCTTATTTTTCCGTTAAGTCCATTAAGTCCTATTTTACAAAAAGTTCCTTAAAACCCTTGACCATTTCATGTGTAATTCCTTTATAAAATTTAATGAAAGATCATGTTTTACCAAAAGGTCCTTAAGACCCTTGATCATTTGACGTGCAGCTCATTTGTAGAATTTAATGAAGGATCATGTTTTACCAAAAAATCTTTAATATTAAATTAATAATATTTTATTATTATATAGAGAGTAAAAGATAATCCAATATGGATGCAAACCAATGCTTATACTTTGCTGAAGTTTAGATTTTTTATCTTATTTTTTGTCTTTCTTTAACCTTATATTTTTTTCTAAATAAATAAATTACTGACTTTTCACTTTTATTTATTTATTTAAATTATTATATCAAGTGCATCCCGGGACTAACACATCCGAAATCGTTTCTTAATATATATGTATATTATGTGATATGTCCCCATTCGTTGAAGACAAAACGATCGAGAGAGGGAGAAGACAGCAACCGCATGAGATTGAAGAGTGCCGGCCTAATCAATAATAATATTATCTCTTTTTTTTATTGGTTTCATAATCTTCCAACAAGATCAAGCGGACCGAGTTTTCTGTGTTTTTTTTATTTATTATTATAATGAGATCTAATCTTTGAAGTAATTTGACATATTTTCGGTTAATAACTTCTTTTAATCTGTGATCATCATGAATATCTCCGAACTGTGTGGTATTGAATCACGATTTTATTTTTTATTTTTTTTTATTCTCAGATATCATTGCTGTGAAAGTAGAAAACAATAACCTCAGTTTGTAAAAATATTTAAGAAAATTATTATACTAATAATTTTTTCAATTAAGTCCTAAATATAAAATGGCATATATATATATATATATATATATATAATTGTTTTTTGGTGACTTAGTACAAGATAGATAGATCAGCCTTATACATATATATAGGTCCCCAGCAGGATGCATGCTATATATAATATATATATATATCTATATATATGTTTGGTTTATCCTGTTTATAATTTTATTGGAGATTAATATAATAATGATAACACCAGGAAGAAATTAAGATGAATAGATCCAAAGCTTGCCGGCCTTTAACTTCGTTATAATATTTTTTTTTTTATCACGCGCGTGTTTGTACAAATATGTTTATATATGTATATATGTGAGTGTGTGTATTACTGGGATGCTTGAATATTTGATCATAAACAAACAATCGACCAGCTCAGCAGCAACGTCTATATATAATATTATCACCCATTAACGTACGTAAGAGTGGAGTTAGCTATGTATGAAAAATACTTTAACCACATAAAGATTATATAAAATAAATTTATAAATTAATATAATTTGATGTGATATATTAAATTTTAAAATTAATTTTATTATAAAATAGATTTGACGGATTTGATAAAATCACTTATGTAATCACTAGGTAAAAATGAAAAAAAAAAATTTGCACAGTGCACTGGAGCTGTCAAGTATGGGCGGCATAGTATCCTTTCTCTAAATTTTATTCAGCACTTTAACATTTTGAAGAGAACAAAAAAACAGCACAGCTTGCTGGCCCTATAGAGCTATATATAATATGGCCAGGTCAATGTAATTAGATATATAAATTAAAGCAATTAACCAGCTACTCATGCATTCGATCTTCTCTTCGTTTACTTCTCTGATGATCTCCAGCACTATTACTACCAAATACAATTAATAAGGAACTAATTAATATTACATGAGACATGGTAGCGATCGAGCGAGGTGTTACGTGTCACACGAGTGCCAGGCCACAATGCTATATGGTCATGATGTTACTAGATATATCGATCGGTTCTAATGCCATTTTTAATAACGTACGTACAGAAAACAGTACGTGTCACGGCCTTTATATTGTTTATGCTTCAAAAAGTTTAATCAAAAACTCAAATTATTAAAATTATAGCTAGCTACCAGCTGGCCCTGTTTCTTAAAATCATTATATATAAAGCCCGAATATATAATTTAGTAAGCTGGGGAACTTTTAATTCGATCGGCACTTGACGGTACTATATATATGCGCATTGATCTTTACAATACTCATGATGATCATGTATTTCCATCATATTGGATCATGTACTAAGAGATCATTAATGTATAAGAAATACATGAGTATAATAATTAAACTTCATTAATGAGTGCCAAGTCCAACCTTAATCAATCATTTTTCAAGAGGTGGATATATAAATATATATATATATTGTAGATGCAAAAATTTGACTAAGACTAAGTGACTAAATTGATAAGTTTGGATATGATGAATAAGATGATAGAGTTTATCTTATATTTTGTTTTATAATTTGGATGAATGTAAAATACTTTGACTTTATCTATGGCTATTTCGATCTTATCTAGAGGTTATTAGGAGGTGTTTTAAATAAGTCAAAAGTGTAGAAGTCAAGTTTCAAGAGATAGATCTTATCTAGGGAAGAGTTCGAATGTGAAACTGCCATTGCTGAGAAGAAAAGTATTAGACTTCGGTAAAATCCCTCAATAGAGTTTCACTGTAACTCAAATTCCTATCAGATTTGTTTCATCAACATAGTTCTACTGTGAGTCAAATTCCTATTAGATTGTTTATTTAAGAGATTTTACTGGTTATGATCTATAAAGATTTCGGCATTGTAGATTTTGGAGAGTCTTTTCGAGTGCTTATGTGTGAGAAAATTCTTATATTTTTCTCTTATTGAGTGTGATCGTGTTTCATGTTAGAGATAGAGTGATCGTGTTCAACTATTGAAGTTCCAAGAGAAAAGTCAATATTTGAAAATCGTTGGAGGTTCTGGCTCCTACTAGGGTAGAGGCAAGCGGGTCGTTTGTCGAGTCAAGTAAGAGAGTCAATTAGCAAATGTTTTGTAATTGAGAATTATTTGTAACTGATTTTCAAATAATAAATTTTTTTTCCTGGATTTGGCTACTTCGTAGGGTTTTACCTTTAAAGAGTTTTTTAAAGAATTTTATTCTTAATCAAATTTGGTGTAACACACTTGATTTATTACTTTATGTATTTGATTGATTATCAAATTATTTCATTATTGATCACTAACCAATTTATTGATTGAATTGATAGAACGTGATAATACAATTAGGGGTACTTGGTTAAATTAATATATATATATATATATATATATATATATATATTTATATGACTAAATTATGAGAGCTAGCTTAATTTATTTGTAACATTAACTATATATATATATATATAAACCTTTTAGAACTAGTACTATAGATAGATGATCGTGTGTTTAGTATTTTTCTTGCAACGTTATAAATGGTATTAAAATGAAGCTAATTATAACGTCATATATGTGGAGATGTTGAACTACGCGTCGACATGCGCGCTTGCATGCATGGCCCTGATGAAGATCGCATTGAGGATTTGAGCAAGGGAGATCATTATGCATTGCTAAATCACACATGATGATTAATTTGCAGGTGTGAGAGATTGTTATGGAAGAACATGACGATCGAGCATATCATATATGAAAGTTCATAAATTAATGGCAAGCCTCATATAATTATATTTTGGTTCCTTACCAACGGAAGTAACTTTTGTAATGATTCGAAGGAACTTCATCAATTCTAACATCCACTAATCCTTTTAGATTATAATTAAGCGCAAATGTGTGACTGCGAACGCTTTTTCTTTATAAAATCATGCAACATTAGTAAACATGGAATTATATATAAAACAGAATCAGAACAGTAAATATATAAAATTTCAAACACTTTACATGAGTTCTACTACACTAAATATGCATGGTTTATTTTAACTAATGATGAACAAGCAGCAGAATAGCATAAAAAGTCTCATCACCAGCTTGCTCCAAACAGTAGATCATCCATACAAATATATAGAGGAAGAAAAAATTAAATTTTTACCTCATCAATTGCTATTTTCCCTTTCTGATAACATTCAAAGTTGATAACACTGAAGTTTGTCACATCTCTATATAGCTTAGGCCTTGTCTCGTCTATCAATTGATCCACAGGTCCAATCTCTTTATCCAGCTCCGGCCAATTAAACATGGCCACCGATATCCTCAGCTTGTCGGAGTGAGTTAGTACCCTATGCAGTGGGCTCTTGAATATTCCATTGCTCATTATCTGCATGCATGCATGCACGACTTCATTTATTTACAACCATTTTCGATTTAATTGAAGGCTAGCTGTTCTAGATTCTGTCTCCCTGTGATCTCCTTGGATAGCTAGTAATATTTATATGTACTCAACTCATTAATTTGCAAATCTGAAATGAAATCATGTCACCAGTACTATTAAGCTGACTTTAAACATATATACCTGCATTTGATTACCAAGATTTACAACGAGAGCATGAGGAATTACAGGAACCTTAATCCATTTTCCATCTTCGAGAATTTGAAGTCCTTCTACCTCTTCATCTTGCAACAGAACTGTTATTAACGATCCATCTGCATGAGCTTTAACACCAAGAACAGTATCTGGTCTTGGACAGGGAGGATAAAAATTAAACCTCGCTTGCATTATTGGTCGGTCTCCACACTGGCGCGAGAAGCTGTTCTCTTCCAAGTTCAGTGACTTTGCCATGGCCTTCATGATTATATTAGTAATTCCCTTTATTTTTGAAGCATAGTCATCTAACATCTCCCTGCCATAAAAGAGAGAAACAATTCAAGTCAAAGCTCATTAGTCAACTTAATTGAGAGATAGATCTTTCCCGTTTAATTAGAAATTAGCCTATATAGAGTTTCGCAATGTCATAAGTTATGCGCAAACACACACACACACACACACACAAATCAAACCTGAAATCATTTGGAGTTTGTGGCCAAAGATTCATCCTTCTTTCATCTTCCGGGAAGACTTTAAGAAATAGGCGACTACACCAGTCAAGAATCTGCTTCTCTGAAAATACCATGTCATACCCATATCCTTCAACCTCATCAGCTGCTCGGGAATACTTTTGCTTTTCTTCTAATGGCAGTGCAAAGAACTGCTTTACAACCGCTCGAAACTTGTCAAGAAATGAGTGTGGAATCCCATGACCTATTGCCTGAGGATCAAACACATAATAATTTGAACTATGTTTTGAGATCTCATTAAGATGCTAGCTATGCAAGGAGCATGATTCTAATTTAGACAAGACAGCAATAAAACCTCGTCTGATTTTGTCAAAGGATCTCAAGAAAATACCACATCCTATAAACGTATATATGTACTTAAAACATTTATGCCTTTTAGTTTTTCTATCCAGTACAAGGTAGCAAACATGTTACTAGTTTCCGTTAGAACATCAGGAATAAAATAAAATCAGGAAACCTGGAAGCAACCCCCTGAGCTGAGAGCTGATCTGAGTTTCTGGAGCTCTTCTGAATCTTGTGAGGAGAGGAGGCTTATGTCAACGATTGGAATAGGAACTGAGGGAGAAGAATAAGTAGAAACAATACTACTGCTTTCTTTGACAATAAACTGTGGTGGTGGGGAGTCGCCGTCGACGGACATTTCTTCCACACTCTTGTGCAGTGCGGGCAGAGCCTGAGCAGAAAGCAAAGTCCCAGCCATGTCGCAGTCTTTGAATTGCCGGAGAGAGCGAGGGAGCTATAATGATAACAGATCAATATTGTGTTTGTTGAGGTCAACGGTGCTATACAAGAATTAAGAATACCAAAAGGTGCTTTTCTGGTTGTCGAATGGCGATATGCATATGCATATGTATATGTTTTTGTACTTACTAGATTGCTTTGTTTTCTGTTCTTTTTCACCTCATTATTATTATTTTTTTATAGCTTTTTTCTATTTATTTATTCTGCATTTGCGTGTCGGGGCCTGCCCCCCAGATTATTATTTACCTTACCTGTTTTTATGGTAACAGTGTTTTTTTAATATAAAAATAATAATAATTATCATTTTTCTAAAAAAAGAGAAACAAAATACAGTAGGCCATCGAAATGCAATTATTGTTTCCTCAGGGAATACGTGCTGTTTTGCAAACTTAGGGTGCGTTTGGTTGTTGAAATGAGTTGAGTTGAGTTGAGTTTAGATAATAAAATATTATTAAAATATTATTTTTAAATATTTTTATTGTTTTAAAATTTGAAAAAGTTGAATTATTTATTATATTTTATATTGGGATTTGAAAAAGTTGTAATGATGAGTGAGATGAGATGAGTTTGGTTAAGGAACCAAACGAAGCCTTAATTTCATACAGAGTTATGCTAAGTTGTAGATTACTAAGCCTTGTACAGTAATTTTGAAAAAAGAGTAGAGTTTATTATTAAAAAATTAATTTTTTATGCCAATATATATTTATTTATTTATTTAAAAATAATTATACAGTACTTATACACTCATAAGTGCAACTATCAATTCTTTTTTTTTTTAAATATAGTAATAGGATTACTATTCTATTACTACTCATTTACTATTCATAGTTTATTTCTAATATTTTATTTTTTTATCATTTTCTTTTAAGTATTTTTAAACATTTTTAATTATTAAAAATTTAAAAATATATATAATTTTATTAATAATCACTTTTTTAACTATTAAATAAAATTAAAAAAAATCAAATATAAAAAAATAACAAATGAATAGTAAGTCCTATTATTTTCTGGCAGCTCGGATACAATTTTGCTAGAAGAGGCAACAAACCTAAACGACGTGACAGTCTTGCCATCTCATCCTTAGCACTGATTGCACTTGGGCCTAGGACCTTTGATAACCGCCCAATTTCCTGCAGCAGAAGGCAAATGAAATGCACTCATGAAGTTGAAGCAAAAAGTCATTTCTGTCATTTCTTGTATTCTTGCTTACAGGTCACTTGGAAACTTATCTCTAGATACCACTTGTAATAATAGACTGCTGTAATGGATGATAAAATCGATTGATACAGGGCAGAAGATAGGTTTCCTTGCTTCGAGGGTAGGCTCCTCCAGAGAGTTTAGAGAGAGAATATAATAAGAGAGAGAAACAAGAATATTGTAATTTCTGACATAACAAACCCATGACTCGGGCTACAGTGAAATACTCTAACGGAATGGGAAAAATAATTCCCAAAACCTAACTGTTACGTAATGCCAAATGAAAGACAATAACCAGAGATGGGCTCGCAGGCCCATAAACCATAAACTAACCCATCTACTATCTAATACTAACAGATCCCTTTTATTAACTCCAGGCCCAAGGCCCATACGACCAAATGCCCTTATCCCCTAGCCCATTGACTTCTGACTTCAGCTACACTCCACAACTTCCAGCGCCGCACTTCACTTCTTGCACCAAACCCTTCTCCCTTCGCCTCCATGAATAGCGTGTGACAGGTTGTAACACAACAGATAATTTCCTAGCTAGCTAGGGTTTCTTTTGCTCTCTTCGAGGTGGAGCTCTTCCAAAAATAGAGAAATGAGAGATAGAGAAAAAGTAAGAAACGGACAGGTTTGCAATTGTGATTCAGAAGAGTGGGCTATTCTGCCCGCCAACTCTTACAGCTGGGCGTACCATTCCTTGCTTCTTCTTTTTTTTTTAATATTATTTTAATCCATTTTAAGATTTTTAAAAATAAAAAAATTATATTAATATATTTAAAATTATTTTTTAATCACTAAGTAAAAAAAAAAAAAATTAACCAGCAGTCAACTTGGACAATAAGAGTGAAGCGACAGAGTAGTGTTTTCAGATTCAGAATACTTCAACCAAAGGACACTGACCCGCATATATGCTGTCAGGATTCTAACAGAAACAATAAAACAAAAACAGCAGGGCCAACAAGGCCAAAATACGAAAATAAAGAAAATAAAACAAAAACATGCAACGGCTAATAAAAGCCAATTCAAAATAGACTTAACGAAATTGGCCCATTTGGAAACACATTTCCAGCCCATAAACATATGAAAATTAATCTAACTTAAACAAAGTCTTAATAAGCCTCCTAGCCCAGTAGCACTGATCCAGCCCATGCAATCCAACTTTAGTTTGACTAGTCTTCATTCTTTACCCAGTACACGGCAGACTTGAGTTCCTCAACATCTCGATGCTTCCTTCCACTTCACTTCAAGATCTCCTGCAAGCCCTAGGTGCCATGAACTTGTTACACAGGATCAGAACGTTTCCCGACCGCCGCCGGTAAGCCCACTCCACGAAATGAAACCTGAAAATATTCTCCAGATGGGTCTAGGTTTTGGAACTCCACCTTCTGCTGCTGCCGCTGTTGCTTCTTCTTCTGCTGTTTGGCATCATCGTCTTCTACGAAAGCAGCTCCGAAAGGTAAACTTTCTTCTTTGTTCAGATATGCACACGAACCCACTACTTCAAATACTGACTCTTCACAAAAAGAGCCATGCCCACATAAACCCATTTCAAGCCCCAAAATTCAACAAAGAAACCCACTTTCCGATGCTCATGTCCAAATCCCAGTTGAAAAATTCTTGAAAACCAACTCTAAGTCCAGCAACATCACTCTTAATGAAGCGTTGCACCGCTTCGATCACATGCTTCGGTTGCAACCAGCTCCACCGATTCCATCTTTCAATCATTTGCTTGTTGCAATTGCTAGGAATAAGCATTATTCTAGTGTGATTTCACTTTTCAAAAGAATGCAGTCATCTGGGCTGCCTTCTAATATTTTTACTCAGAACATTTTGCTTAATTGCTTTTGTAATGTAAATCGGGTTTGCGACGGTTTTGTTGTTATGGGGAATATTCTGAGGAGGGGTTATAGTCCCAACACTGTGACTTATACAACTTTGATTAAGGGATTGTGTAAAGAGGGTAGGATTGGTGAAGCAGTCGGGTTATTTCAGAAAATGGTCAAGTTGGGTTGTGGGCCTAGTGCGATTACATGTGGGACTTTGATTAATGGGTTGTGTTGAACCGGCAATACAAGTGCTGCACTTGAGTTACATGAAGAAATGGTCAGTGGTCAATTTGGTGCTGAGTGTAAGCCTAATGTGGTTTCCTATGGTATGATTATTGATGGGCTATGTAAGGATGGGACAGTAAACAAGGCAAAAGAACTTTTCTGGGAAATGAAGGGAAAGAGAATTTTTCCGGATGTGTTTGTTTATAGCTCTCTAATACATGGTTTATGTTGCGAGGGTAAATGGGAAGAGGCTGAAAGTTTGTTTAACGACATGGTGGATCAAGGCATCCAACCTGATGTTGTGACGTTTAATGTGTTGATTGTTGCGCTTTGCAATGAGGGGAAGATGAAAGAAGCAAATGGGTTGTTTGAATTGATGATTCAAAGAGGTGAGGATCCTGACATATTTATTTACACCACATTGATGGATGGGCTCTGCTTGGTGGGCAGGCATGGTGATGCAAGGAAGCTATTTGATTCAATGACTAGAAAAGGACATAAACCTGATGTTGTAAGCTACAATGTACTGATCAATGGATATTGCAAGAATTGGGAGATGGAGGCAGCTATGAATTGCTATAGTGAAATGATTCACAATAAAGTTACGCCAACACTTGTAACGTTTCTCATATTAATTCCTGGTCTATTTATGGCAGGTATGGTTGAGGATGCACGGAAGCTATTAGGTGAGATACAAGTTCATGATCCGGTACCAGATTCATTTGCTTATAAAATAATCTTGGATTGGCTTTGCAAGAATGATCCTTTTCCAGAGGCAATGGGATTATTTAATAGTTTAGAAGATTGCAAAGTTGAACCAAGCATTAGAACTTTCAACGACCTCATTAATTGGTTGTGCAAAGCTGGGAAGATTGAAGTTGCCTGGCAGATATTTCGTAGATTATCTGATAGAGGCTTGGTGCCAACTGTTGTTACATATTGTACCATGATTAATGGGTTCTGTATGGTAAAGGATTTGGAAAAGGCAAATGATTCGTTTTTAGAAATGGAAGAAAAGGGTTGTTCTCCAAATGTAGTCGTATATAATGCACTTATGCGCGGTTTCTGCCAGAATAATGAGTTGCAAAAGGTGCTTGAACTTCTTCACAAAATGGTGGAGAGAGAATTGTCACCCGATGACTGCACAGTCTCCATATTACTAGACTTACTTTCTAAGGATGAAAAGTATCGTGAATGTTTGGATCTGCTACCAACATTTCCTACCCGAGAGCCTGGAGGTTGTAATGATGGATTTTCACTATGATTTTTACTTACCAATTCTATCTTCAAGGTACCTAGGGGGGACAACTCTTACACTAACCAAAAGTTACAAAATGTGAAGGCTTGTCACTGCACTGTCCAAAATCCCAAATTCTGACTCTTCTCAAGTAAAGGGGCTTTGAGGGTTTGGTCTAGTGAAGTTGCACTTGGTAATTGATTGGGATGTTTGTAGGACCACGGAAATAAGAAGCTTGCACTAAAAATGATTGTATTGAGCAGTTTGTTTGGGCGGGTGAATTTAGTATCTTCATGCACTTCTGGTGGTAAATTGCAGCTGATAGATCCACCTCTAAACGTCTCACTTCACAAAATTCATTTTAGCATTACTCTTGGTTGATTGATGGATGGACAGGATCTGTAGTGACACCACCAACCATTGGATCTCTTGTAGTTTTATGCCCCAGGGGATATCTGAGGTGTGAATTCTCTGATAATTGTATAATTGTATTCGAGCTATGAAGTTCTTTATATTGTCTCCATTGGAAATTCCAAGCTTCTTGTGACATCTACATCTAGAGCCATATACAAGAATTGTATATTTAATGCACGAGAGTCTTTGCTAGAGTACCTTTCTTATCCTTTTATCTTGATGTTAGTGGTTGTCTGTTTGTCTTTTGGTGATGAGTATTACTTGTCTTCTGGCAACGTTGATGGGTTTTTCGACTGTCCCTTTGATGCAACATTCACACTTTTAGACAATTTCCCCTATACAGAAAAGGGGAATGTCGAATAGTCTGAGCACTTAGCCCAACTTTTATAGTCCATAATGGCAAAATCTCTAAAAGAAAAAAATATTGTCCATGTTATGCTCATACTCCATGGTGGGTACAATATCTAAAATAACCCATATTTTCCATTGTTTGCCTTTTCCATATTATATGTGCTCAAATTTTCGCTCACTCCAATTAATTGCATTTCCTGTACGAAGAGTCTGAAGTATGGTCGTCTTCCTTGAGCAAGACGAACGCATGTTAATGTAATCAAGTGCACAAGTGTTGATGAACAAGTGGTGAAACTTTTAGACACCGAGGGTTGAGTTGCAACTATATTGTGATGTCCTGTAGCGTGTGGTAACAAAATTTTGATGTCCTGAATTGTGAAGGTATGGTGTTAAGTCCTGGATTGAGGGAATGATGGTGAAAGCGTTATATGAACATTAAGTCCCACATTGGTTGTATACTAGGTGAAAATGAGTTTTATAAGCGATTTAAAGTAACTCCAATCTTAACTTTGACTGATTGTGTAGGATAAAATGTGAATATGAACAAGAATTTTAGTACTGTCATGTGACATTAAGGTACTAGGAGTTTGTGATGCCCTGGAATGTGAAGGTGCTGTGTTAAGTTCTTATATTGGGTGGGGCTGAATTGTAGAAGCATTATATGAATGCCAAGTCCCTAATAGGTTGTATACTCGGTAAAATTGGGTTTTATATGTGATTTCAAGGAATTCAAGTTGTAATTTTGACTATTACTTTTGTAGTATAGTTGAATGGCGTGTGCATTTGTACTAATATGCATGTAGTTAAGACATTGAATGGACCGCACTCTTACTAGTATGCATGTAGAAAGTGAGAGGTGGCAAGATTTTTTAACTTTTTCATGCACGAAGTTAAAGGAATATGTTATCATCGTTCTGGATGGATGCAGATGTAAAATATTACAATCAGGTGATTTGAGTCACTGTTGTTGGTTTGGTTCTCGGAGTGATTGCCTCAGTTAAAAACATGCTCTGGAGCTGCAGTAAAGCAGAATCAACTTATGTCTTGACCACAATTTGTACGTAAGAGTACTTAAATAGGATGTCACAGTAGCCGGTGCTTGAGTGTCTGATATTGAAATAGTTATAAAAATTAGAGTATAAAAAAGAAAGAAAAAAAAGTTAGGATCCTAATATTTTTCATGGTAGTAGGCGTGTCAATATGCAAGCTTGTAAATAGAATTTTTTTTTTCCTAAAATTATTTCAATAAGAAAATAGTTATAAATATCATACACTTTTTATCCTAGTGCCTTGCTTGTCCACAACAAGAGGTGTAACGTGCATACTTGGACATTGCAGAAACAAATATTCACATAGATACAAGTAATCTGGAAGACAACATTCTTGCAAATCTGGAAGGACTTTGGCAACGAAAAGAGAGACTAGACAAAACCTATAAAGGTAATTTAAGCCTATCCGATCATACCCAACTACCTACAGCTACAGGATTTTTATCTTCTCTGCATCTTTTGCAACACTCCCCTTTCCACTGAAATGTGGATTGAAAGCATTGCATAGACTTTTTCCTGACTATAGGATTTAAAGTTGTTCCAATATGCAAAAAAAAAAAAAAAAGGTTGTTCCAATGGACCTTTGATAACCGCCCAATTTCCTGCAGCAGAAGGCAAATGAAATGCAATCATGAAGCAGGACGTTATGTCCACATTTAAAATAAATGATCAGAAAGCAAAAAGTCAGGTAAAATTTTAGAAAGCACAACTTGTATTCCAATTACATCTCTCATATTAAATGGCAACAGTACAGAACGGTTTTCTGGAGTTGAAGCAAAACTCCTTAAAAATTTATTTCCTGAAATGGCATTACAAGCTCGCAATAACAGAACAACTACATTAACCATCACAATTTTTGAGCTGGTTTAGGTAGTTTGAGTGGACTCAAGTTAGAATAGAATTTGTTAGTTTTTCCAGGCTAGGGAGAATGGAAACAGATGCTGTATATTCTGTACAATGCCACATCTTGTATAGTAGGATGAAAGTGGGATGTTGATGTGGTGTATAGAATTTTCCTTTAAATCCAAGATCTACACCAACAATTATGGACTCTTCAGTCATGCTTTTTTGTATTATAGATCATAAAGAAATTATATGATTCTGTTTATATTATATCATCAACCAATTTAAATTTGGCGTGAATAATAACAATTAATCCAGTTAAATTTTATTGAGTACTTTAACATTTTGAAAAAAATAAAAATAAAAAAACAAAACAGCAAAGCTTGTTGGCCCTATAGAGCTTGTCTCTGTTCTTTGGGTTTATTATTCTTAACGAAGCATCCAAATTGAAGTAATTTCGACTCAATGCAATATACTACTTGTTTAAACTTAGTTAAGGTGATTGGCTCTGCATCAGATCAAGATTTTTCATTACAAGCATCCCCCTAACTTTTGCTGTACAAATCCTTTACTGGCTGTATAGAATAATTTGAGCAAGTGCCTCTTTCTCTCTCTCTCTCTCTAGTATCTGGACGAAATTATGAATCTGTTTTGTGATGGATAGAGATAGCAATACAGTGAGTTGTTTATTTACAACCCCTTCTAATAACCTCAGCTAGGGGGGAAGGAAGGAAAGAAAGAAAGAAGGGAAGAAAGAAGAGTATTTTTCTGAACAAGAAAAGAAAAAAACTTTCATATTGATTAAAATTAGCTAGGCAAAAAAAAAATAAAAAATAAAAGAACTTAACTTCATTAAGAAAAAAGAATAAATCATTGTCTTTCTGTTCCCTATCTTATTTGATCACTAGATGGAACCAATTTTAGCTCCATCTAGTGCCGCCACCTACAAGCAGGGACATCAGCATTTGGTAGGTGTACAAATACAATGGAGTATGGAGCTACCTCTATTGGGGTTGATGAATTTACATATACAGGCACAAATGGAGGTATGTCCCCAGCAGAATTTACAGCTAAAATATTTCCATTTAGCAGGACAGTTTGGCTGTGTAGATCCCCATCTTTTGCTGTTAGATGGAACTCCTCTCTTATATTTCTGCCTTTATAAGGTGGAGGCAGCAGAATAGTTTTTCTTTTATGAGACTCGTGCCCATGTTTCAAGATCCCAGTACTGTTGAAGGCTACATTGGCATACACGGTGGTTCTCTTGTCTAGGTTGATTAGTAATAACGTGATTCCTTTCTGCATAATGAAGAACCCTCATCAGATCACAAAAAATAGAACATCTATACTTGTTTTTGATTATGAAGTACGAATGGAACTTACAGAAACTCTTGAGCAGTGAGCATAAGCACGTATTTTCTTTGTTCCAGAAAAGCTAGTTGGAAGAACATTTCTTCCCATTAATCGGTGCCAAAGAAGAGCACTGTAATGAAGAGAGCATCAAACAGGGAAAAAAGAAGAAGTTCTTAGTAGAGGCGTTCAGAAAGTATCAAACACATTTCCCTGTGCATTTAGACTCTGTGTTCTGTTAAAATTGAAAATACTCCAACCTGTAGTAGTCTGGATTTGGTTCAAAGGTAGTAGTGTTGAGTAAACCATAATTTCCACCAATCAAAGTCTGTCTGCAGTAAGTTTTTGTGTCATGAGCTGATGACATTCCTAGCTGATCCAAATACCTGATTATCACATCCAAAGTAACAAAATGTTTAAAAGTATAATCGATTATAAGAAACCTGATCTTTTACTTCTAGATCATAGTCAAATACCATGATCTGGAAGTTAATAATTGAAAATGACTGCCTACAGATGGTGGAAGAAGTCAATAGTGGCATTGATTGTTTAGCAGCTGATAGAACTTTGGTGATGGAGGTTCGAAGATTGATGAAGTTGTTTAAGGAATGCAGATTGCAATTTACTTCCAGATTAACAAATGTGGCAGCACACAAGATGGCAAGACATACTTGGAGTGTAAATGATATGCAAGTATGATGGCTTAGTGTTCCATCTTTTATTGATAATGTAGTCTGGTTTGACAAACAATATTTGTAATTCTCTTTGATGAAATGAAGTGTTTTTCGTATAAAAAAAAAATACCAGAAACTAAACACAAATGAATCTGTGACAAGATGATGGCCACTGTTGAAAGCCCCCCCTGACTCTCCAACCCATGCAACTGCTCTAGTTGAATAAATCTTGAGGATGTCAAGGAGATTCTTAAATGTATCATACGCGCGGTCGAGGTAGGACGGATCCAGAATCTTGTTAACGAGATTCTTATCAACTCCTGTAATTTCAGATAACAATTTTTAAGTAGACGAATTGGGAACCCGAAAGATGTGCGAAAAATCAGTTTGATCAAGCTAAGATACCTGCCCCTAGATTGTATAAGTGGTGGGTGACAGCACCCAAAGTTGGGGTCGTCTTGTCTATGAAATCCATAAACCATTTCTCGTCAAAGAATCCTCCCGGTGCTAGGATTAGTGGCTTGGGTTTAATTCCCTTGTAAACTCTTTGGACTAAGTCCTCCAAAGCGATAGTGTCCAAAGCATACTGATCTGCTAGAACTTTTGTTCCGACTCCTTCCCCACACAATTCATTTCCTGTCCAGGAAATAGGTAAGTTATATCCCCATGAATTACTCCCAGAAAATATAATATCAAAGACAATTTCCAGATTAGGACTAAACCTGGAAAATATTATGATTGAAGAAATAAAGAACACAAAACAGAACATCAAACATTCTTTTATGAGTTTCAGCATGGATAGAACATATTTAAATTACAAAAAAGAATAAATATTGTTCTTACCCAGCTCCCATCCATGAATGGTGTAGTTCTTGCTGACAGTATAACGCATGAAAGATTCAGCATTGTTGTGATCCCAAGCTCCCGTTGAAGATCCATCAGGCTGTTGAGTTTTTCCAGAGAGAGCATTCAACCCGAAAATAATCTTAGCCCTGAAACAAACCATGGGATCTTAGGCAGTTCATCTAGTAGAAATGAAATTACCAGGGCAACAAGAATGAAAATTCTGGTTATGTACCCAGTTCTCTTGAAGAAAGCATTTAATTCATCCCATCTAGGCATGGGTAAGCAACCATGAGAGAAATTAAACATGGCTGAGGAATTTTGAACAAAAGCAAGGCAAGGTTGCCGGTTATCTTCTGTATCATATATGATTTGATCTTGCATACTTCCACCTAGTCTAAGTTTCAAGGGGGAAAAGGCTGCAGCATCATTGAAAGGTAAATCTTAGAATCCAGCAGAAAGATTAGAGAAATACATGATCATAATTAATAAGAAGACAAATCACCAAATGTTAAGGTATTCTCACCTTTTATGGCATTGGATAGAATATTGTTGCTCAGATTCTGCACATGAATAAGATTAAAGAAAATTTAGACAAGATCTCCTCATATTTAATAAGAACACGCTTTTGACTCAAAATAAATGGACATTTCTGCATCAAAAATTTATATTCTTCAACTAAAAGACAAGTAACATCTTTCCCCTTTGAATCTGTGGATATGCATTCGTCCAGTAAAAGAATTGGACGTGTTGTATTAGAAAAAGGAACTAAAACCAAACATAAAAAAACAGTAGGACTGCACGTCAAACAGAGGCTGTACAAGAATTGAAGATAGAAGAAACATAGTTATCATCATGTAATGTAATCCCCATATCAAACAAAGGAAGAAACTCAGCAGCAATGGCAACAGAAACGGATTAAAGGAGAAGAAGAAACAGAGAAACATTACAAAAGACCACAAACCATGAAAGATTCATGCGCATTACTCTTTGCAAATATCAAACATCGCCCTTTGCTCGCACAAACATGCTAGTTATGCAATTCAAGACTCAAAACAAGTGTATAAAACACAAGGATACCAGATTGAGCAGAGAGGCATGACCCCAACTGCATGTTCCATAATCACATTTCTCAGGAGGCCACCAATCCAAGGTTGCACAGATAAAATCTTTATCAGTCCTCCCGATGATTGTTTGGCTATCAACAAAAACAGTCCCCTCAGCACTCCCATCTCCACCCACAGCACTCTGAGTGCTCACAGGAATGATGGCGCTGTGACTAAACACACACATCCAAATTCCAATCCACACAAGCAAAATCGGAGAGCCCATTCTCAGACGAAACAAAAAGTTAAAGAATCGTGTGAAGTTTCACTCGAGGTTTTAGTAAATGGAGTCGACCAAGAGTGTAAAACAAGGAAGAGAAAGATGATTGAGATTATAAGTTGGGCAAGATATTTATAAGCAACTGAAATGACATTTATCTGCCTGCATATGTGACTCTTAACAGCATTCCAATGGTTTATCTATACTTTTATCTAAAATAATCAGATAAATTCAACTTCTTTTTTATTTTATCTAATCCCTTTTTAAGAGGACTGGCCATCCCACAATTTATCCGAATTTCTTATTTATTCTATTTAAAAATAAATAAATAAATAAACAAAAGAGTAGAGAGAAAATTAATAAAAAAAAGATAAAGATGAAAAGAGGGAGAAAAATAACTAATGAAGAAAGAGATAAAAAAAATATATATAGATGTAAAATGTAAAATGGATGACCATCGGGAATACTATAATAAATCAACTGATCATTGACTCATTCTTTTTGAAAACGCCTCTTCTCTCTCATCCTATTTTCTCTCTTCTCTCTCATCCGAGAACTACATGTATACGTAATTTGACAATAACATTAACGGCCATGCAGTAGTACCTATCATGTACCATATATATATATATATATTAGGTAACAACCATTAAGTAAGACAAAATGGGACTTCTCAATATTTGGATAATTTCCCTAATCTTTGTCTTACATATTCATCACCTTTTGATTTGACCCTTTCTACCCTTAATTATTATCCCATATTTCACATGAAATAGACCAATGATTTATGGCCGAATAAAGCCGATCAAACCTTGTTTTGATTGACATATATATATGTATGTATAAAGGTCACCAAATCGAGGAATATTAATGGAATGAGGGTGAGAGATTCGACTCTAACTCCATAATTATAGGACCTATTTTATTTCAGTAACCACGTTTGGATATGGGGAGGCAGTACTGTTTTGTTGTGATTTAAGGTGTAGGTCTTGTAATCCCTAAACTTTGTGTGGTTTGGGCTCGGGAGCAATATTTTCTTCTTCCTTCTTTTTCAGATACATGAGCTTTATGTGGTTCTGAGTCTCGACTCAGTTTCGCGAGAATTTGTGTTACTTTAGGCCCATTGTGTTTTTATCCATGAGGCCCAACCCTAGCTTGTTGCTGTTGATGTATTTTTGTTGGACCTTATTCCAACCATCTTTGTATGTAAATGTAAACCTAAACTAACCATACTAAAATATATTACTTTGCCTTGAGAAAATAAAAAATAAATTCCTCACGTGGCATTATTTTTTCTTAGAAAGTTAAGAGTTTGGACCTAAAAAATTTTTAAAAGCCAAATTAAATATATAGCTTTCTTTAAAGAATAACTCAACATTTAACATTTTTTTTTTTTTTAATTTTTCCTTCAGAGTCCACTTCAAACATTTCTTCGCTCTCTCTCTAATGCTTACCACTCATGAGATCTCTCCATTTTTGATTGAGCTACTAATTTCAAGACGACAAAAACTCAAAGGCCGGTCGGTTGAGGTTGTTATTTTTACACCCACCAATGAAAATTTGTAACGTGGGAATTGCAGGAAACAAACATCTACACCCGCACGCAAGAAATTCCGGCTTGTACACTAGAGTTCAGAACCCCCTCCCTCGCACGCAGTTACTTTTCCCCCTCCCTCGCATAGTCGATTTCCTCTGGAAAATGCTACACAACCTCTCCAACCTCCACACATCACATTTTTTTAATTTTTTTAATTTTTTAATATTTTTTTTAAAATTTTTTTGAGTTTATTCTTTTTAAATTAATTTAATTTTTCTATTTATTATTTATATATTAAATATTTGATTAAAAAAAAAATGTGGTGTGTAGAGATTGTGTGAATAGTAAGAGGTTGAGTAGAATTTTTGTTCCTCTTTTATTGCTTTTTTATTTTCTTTTTCTGTTATGGAAAATATCACGATTTTGATAAGAGTAATAATACTTTGATTCTATAGTTTGGTATTACATGAAGAATAAAGTTCTAAAGGACTACCCCAAAATTATAGACTAAGCTCACTCAAACAAAAATCGATCCCACATTTTCTCAGCAACCAAACAAAAACCCCTCCCACATTTTCTCAGCAGCCAAACAGAAATCTCTCCCACATTTTCGCAGCACCATACACATACAACTAGCAGATGAAGAAGAAATAAAAACAGTACCTAGTAGCTCTCGGCAATGGCATCAGATCTCTCGAAGACCTTGTAGATCTGATCTCTCGGCGATGTCCTCCTTCAGGTTGAGCGGGTCGGAGGAGGGGAGTGGAGTTTTGAGAGAGAGAGAGATCACATAAACAAAAAAAACAAATGTAATCACATGCATGCGGGTACAAACTGGATTTTGCTGAAACGTCTATGTGGTAGCTCTTGATTGGCGGGTGTAAAAGGAGAATACACACCCGACCGGCTGGGAGCTCATCCAACAAAGAAACGTTTATCATTGGTAATCCAATCAACAGGGAAAAGAACAATGATAAAATAATAATAATAATAAGGGATGATGAACGCCAACAATCAATAAGGAGAAACAACCAAAGTAGGTGAATTTCTTCATCGAGTTTAAAAGAAAAGCTGGTGACATTATATAAAATATGGCCTTATTACAAACTTGGAGGGTTTCTCACTTTCTGGAGTAAGCTGCTTCAGCCTTCAGGGGGCGAGAACAGCCATTCCTTTAAGGTGTCCGAGTCCAAGCTTTGCTTCATCACCAGGAGATCTTTCACATCACTGGCAGCTAATAATCTTTGCCTGGGATAACGTGCAAAGCATGCAATAATGCATTATTAATACAGGTAAAGTCACTCATCATTTTGAAAGTAATATCTACAGATGGGGGAGATTGTGGCAAATGTATGTAACTAAAGCATGGAATGCAAGTTTCAACTACCTGTATTTGTTTGATAGAACAAGATTATAATTGACAATGAGATAAATCACTTAATGTTGAGTCTGTTGGCCTTCTCTTTCCCACAATGAAAAAAAAGTACAAAACAAGCAATCATCTCACATATTACTATTTCAGTTACCTCAGATGAATAGAAAAACATAAAAGATATATAATAAGTTCATTCATTAAGTTATACATTTCAAACAATGTAGGGTATCTAGACGTGGTACAAACACCTAGGCACTCCTAGCCCCTAGGTTGGTTGCAAGATAAAAGTTGGTCAAGATCCCCAAGGATTTGATACCATTTTCTGCCGAAGGAATGGATTGTAGGGGATGATTAGATAACCGAAATCAAGGCAAGGAGTAAAGGATTAACAAGGGTTATTTTGATCAAGGACCTGTCGTTGGTCATAACAGAGGGAAATGCATACAAAGGCATGTAAAAGTGATTGTGGGCATACAATGTTGCAACTAAAGCATTTGGAACCATTGAATGGCTATTGCCCAGTTCTCTAGCTTGTATTTAGGTGTATTCTCATGTATACTTCCTGTGTACTTGGGCTATGCCTTTTTACTTGGAATAAAATCTCTTTTTACCTATCAAAAAAAAAAAAAAATGGCTATTGCCCAGTTGCAGATGAAAACTCTGTATCAAGAATGGATTACACTTGCTGAGATCTGAAACTACAGCTAAGAAAGTCTGCAAGTCCTCAATGGCTATTGAAACTAGAACTACTATGGGTTCACACACAAAGCTCTAAGATCAGCATTCAACAAAAGGAATTCATGAAAATGAAAATGAAATAGGAGACTAAACACAAGGCAAACATTATATACTTATAGGTCACCAGGAAACTAAATACAAGGCAAGCATTATGTACTTATAGGTCACAGTATTGCATTATATTCACAAGGTATGAATATGATTATGCCAGCGCATTAACATAATCCGTTGGCAGAAAAATAACATCAGAACTGACTTACATGTGCAAACGGGAATTGATTGTCTGAGACACCTATAACTGAGAAATGAAGCTTGTGTAGAAGGAAGAAAAAGGTGGAAGAATTAGACCCAGCGAATAAACAGAGCAAGGATACTGGGTCACAGACTCACAAGACCAATGATGAAAGCTTGAAAAATATTGCCATAGATGAAAAGTTAATCACATCTATATCAAAGAGACTACAACTGCCAAAGATGTAAATCACGGCATTCAAGAGGTGGTTCAAGGTTGCAAATAAAGATCATGCGCCTCACCCCCCCCCCCCCCCAAAAAAAAAAAAGAAAAAGAAATAGCAGCAGCCAGTTTACTTGAGCATACCAAACATTTCTTTTATGGGCATTTGGCATACCATACTAAACTCAACTCAACCTTGATCCCAACTAATTGGGGTTGGCTTTTCATATCATAAGATGTAACAACAGTTTGACGCTGGCTATAAAGCAACCAATAGTCAGATTATTTGCGCATACCATACTAAACTTAGCTAAACCTTGATTCCAACTAATTGGGGTCGGTTTTCATGTTCATAAGATGGAATAACAGTTTGCTGCTGGATATGAAGAACCCGCAATCCTCCTTATCTGGGTCACCAGACCAGCAATGCAGAAAATATATGCTACTAAAGCATGACATAGATGAAGTCACCTGGGCATGTCATATAAATGAAAATAAGATGTATACAAATATCAAGACTTCCTGCTACAACATTGAATTGTCATATCCAGGATAATATGTGAATATGCTTGAAGATTTCGGTTTTCACTCCCCATATCCCCATTTCCCAACCTGTTTTAGAAACCATAGCAATCTTAAAATCGCAGTCTACAAATTTTATCAAACAAAAAGATCTCCATCCACAGGCAAAGAAACAAATACCCAAAAATTCAACCAGGAGGAAGATAAATCTTATCAAATCCAAATGCAAGCACCACATGAAAAGCCACAGAAATGAAAATTAACACCCAAACAAAAAAGTAATAGGAAAAAAAAATCGCTCACTACTGCAGCTTCCCGGACCCAAAAAAGGCGAATTTGGACTTTGTCCGGCTGTCGAAGAGGTGGTTCCTCCTGGAACGGGGCCAGAACAAAGGTGACAGGGCCCGTGTCTGGAAGCCGCAGATTAACCTTGACCTCCATGAATAAGCTGCTCCAGTTCCGAGAAAATACAAATAAAGGAAAAAGAAAGAAAAGATATTGACTGCTATATTGGGGGGCCTTTTTTAGATTATTGGGAGGAAAGGCCGATGCGGTGCGAGACGGAAGGGTCTTTGGAGTGGCGGTCGAGTTGATGGAGAAGAGTGGCTGCTCCAGTGGCGGTGGCGGCGGATGTGGTGGCGGTGGCAGCGGCGGAGGTATGTTTGCGGGCTTCGTCGAGCTCTTCCTTGTCTTCGATCTGGAGTTGGATCTTGCTGGGCTTTCTTCTCAGCATTTTGGTAAGAAAGAAATGGCACAACCTTCGGTTATCTGTCCTGAGAACTCGATTAGTTTTCCTGCTTCCTTTACATTCACTTTTCTCTTGCTGATAGGGTTTTCTCTCTCTCTTTTTTCTTTTTTTGAAAAAATCTACTCAACCTCCTACTATTCACACCACACTCCACACTCTATCTTTTTTTAATTTTTTTATTAATTTTTTTTATCAAATATATTTTTATATGAATAGTGAATAAAAAATTATAAATAGTTTAAAAAAAATAAATTCAAAAAAAAATATTAAAAAATATTAAAAAATGTGGAGTGTAGAGTGTGGGGAGAATGAATAGCAAAACCCAATATCTTTGATTAAATTTTTTTCAGAATTAGCTGTATTGGAATAGGCAATTTACTTTAAGTAGTTAAGTCATGAGCTATAGTAAATAAAAAATTAAAGTCATATTTGATGAATTATTCTTCATCAACTAAAAAAATATTTTATTAAAAAGTATTTTTTTTCTTTTGATTTCTTCTTCATGTTAAATTATTAATTAATATATGAAGTATATTTATATAATATAAAAAATTAAAAAAAATTATTAAAATATATTATATTATATTATTATTTTAACTTTAAAATAACTAATCCAATATAGATTAACCTCTTCAAAAATTTTAGCTAAAGTCAAAACCTCAAGTTTTAGTCCAAATTTGGACTACGCCATTGCCAATGCAATTTTTTTTTATTAAAATCTAATTAGGAAAAGGGTATCTTTACTGTGCATAATCTAGTTCTTTTGCATTCCATATTGGGGTATATATAAATTTGAGTTATCTATAAAATTAGTTTAGAAGATAGATAGCCTACAATATTCAATAAAGATAAATGTTTTGGCTATAAAAAAAGTTTTACAAAAATAATCTCACAGACTCACTAGTTTAATTAGTACGTCATATCATAAAGTTACTATTATTATAAAGTAGATTTAACGCATCATATAACATCATGTCAGCTTGTGAGTTTACTTTTATAAAATCACTTTGTACATTTCGCTTCAATAAATTTGTTGGTATACCATGGCTCCAATTAGTTTAACTATGTTTAACTGTTCTGATGCAAATCAGTTTTACCTCATCTTATGCATATGTTCCCTTATTAGCTGTTTTAATACATCCAATGTCAGTGCTTTAAGATGCTAATTATTATAATCATAAATATATAGTTAAATGTCAGATTTGATCAAGATCAAGGTTGGGCAATGATTGGTCCAAACCTCGATACGTTTATACTATTTGAATGTTTGACAATTCAAGATTGGGATTTAGTTTGGGTTGAGATATTAGTTTTGGTCTCCCTATTGGTGTTTGATTTTGTTTTGGGTTTGAATTGTTTGCTCTCTCTCTCCCTCTCTCTAAGATGAATCGTTTAGCTAGCTTACCCATTTATCTCCTGCATGGTAGATGCAATCACAAGATCGACCACGCACTACTTAGGGGCGGAATGGAGGGGTTGGCCCAATTGTCAACCAAGAGAAGGGGCAAAGGGGCAGGGTGATCATCCCAAAATCTATCCACTGAGTGCAAGTAGCGTCCCTGAATATTATCACAAACAGATCCATGAACAGTGAATTAATTACAACTTTCTATTTTATATTCCTTGTTTATTTGTTGTATGAACAATGAATAAATGGCATATATTAGAAGAAAACATGGGAGGGAGGGGCAACCTAGTGGGGAAGCTAGCACATCGAAGAGGTCGATATTCATTAAGTTGGAGATCATTATAGAAGACTTTTGCGATTTTGTCTGGGAGAGAAGGAGCTTGTCTTCCATAATCAGTAATAGAGGATGGGGCCTAATCTGTGAGCAGAAGGGGGTGGCCTATCCTAATATGGTGAGTTTTATTGGGCCATATAAGAGATTGTGACTGATGAGGACTCTTTCACATTCAATTATTCAAGGAGTCAGTATTACTATCTCAGCAAACAGTATCATTGAGTCTCTAGGATTCTCCTAGGTGATGGGTGCATACCCTGCATAGCAACCGGCTGTAAGGACAGATGGTAAAGATGCCATCGAGGATGAGGCTCTAGCAAACGACGGTCCAACGCATGATGAGATTTGTTTGTTGATGCATGATGATTCGGCTCCTCCATATGATGGCAACAAGGTGATCAAACAAGTTGGTTGTCGAGCCTTTTTTGCGTGCTCAATTTGATTTTCTCACACAATATCGATCTGAGGAAACACAAAACGAATTTCAGCATTAAACGAGCTCGATTTATGTTACAGATAACTCGAGAAGAGCCGACTGACCTACCTCTATACTTCATCATCCGCATCCAATCTAAATCACGGTATTTGACTTAAGGTAGTCTATCATATGCATTGTAACGCCCCGGTCCCGAGGGGTCCGGAGAGTTAACTCATGCCACTTAAAAAAAAAAATCATTTTCCAACCACAAAGTACATACTCCAATTTTTCTCTATCATACAAAATACTCACACATCAATTACTCAGGTATAATTAAACTAAGACAACACAAAGTCTTAATATAAATATCAACCTCCCAATATATCACATCATCAAAGCATAACAAGCTTACGGAATAAGAATCATCAATACTCATATAAACCTTCTATGCTTAATCCATTATTCTTAACTCATCTCACCCATGCTCCATATTCTCGATCCTCAGCTGAAAAAGTCCAAAATCATCTGAAAATATTATGAAGATAAGGGGGTGAGTTATCAACAACTCAGTAAGCAGAGGACATATACTAGTATGTAAACATGAGTATTTTCAGAAAGTTCAGAATGCAAAAACAAAACATTTCATTTTCATATGCACGTCTCAAAATGTATTATCAGAAAATCAGAGCGACTTTTCAACCTTTTCATATTCATAAACTATTTTCATATTCAAAAACTCTTTGGCATAACATAACTGACCACCATCATACCGGAGCATCATATCACATCAGAGGCCATGTTTAACCCCCGTGGTAGGGTTGTGCAAACCCCGGTAGCTAACCGAGCAGAAACAAAATGTGAATCTTCCCCTTATTAATTCTCGGAGCCCCGAGTGTGCACACAGGAAAGACCACCAGAAAACCACTTTGTTTCCAAAGTGGGTGCACCAGAAACAGAACAGTTGGTACCAACCCAAACAGAAACCACTATTAGCACCCGTGGTAGGTCAAACAGATCACCATCCACAAACCAAACCCAAATTCAGAATGTCATGCCAAAAGTTTTCAGAAATCACATCATATCATATCAGAGTACAGAACATTTTCATAACAGAACAGAACAGAATCAGATCACAAAATATAATTTATGCACAAAATTTATTACTCACTCTCTTTTGCACAGTTTAGAAACAAAATGCCATAAATAAGCTCATGTTTACACCAGTCATGACAAAAAATGTTTTCTCTTTCATCAGAGTTCAATGAGTAATGACGAACAAATAACTAAGGTTATTTTCACATTTCTTTTCAAAACGTATAATGCATATTTTTATAAAACAACCCCAGTTCATTTTTATTTTATGCAAAGTCTAGTATAGGAATCCCGCTTACCTGAACTTTTTAGCTTTCCGAAAATTTCCTCAAAAACCCAAAATTCTAATTATTCCTAAAATACCAACATCACTTTCTAAACCCATCAATATCCAACTTAATAACTCCGATTAAAACATTAAATTATAACTTATTTACGATTGAGATCTTACTATAATTTATAAAAACTAAAATAACAAGACTATATCAAAATCATTATAAGTAGAAGATCATACTTAAAATCATCTCTCACATGAGAGTCTAATTTTCAAATATACACATGAACATACGTGTAAATGCATTAAAGCAACCAACAAATATTTTACACATGACGAAACACGCATGTGACCCCAAAACCTCATTTTTCCAAAAATAATTATTTTCCAACGCACGCCAAAAGTCTCATTTGATCCAAAACAAGTCATGAAAAATCACCACCATTTTTCCAGAAAAATTACCCAAACATAAACCAACCAATATACAATAAAAAGAGTTAGCGTAAAAAAAAATACATTTGAATGTAAATCTCAAAATTTATTTGAGAAAATACTTACAGTGCTTAAATGCAAATTTCTGAAAGATCAAGGTCGCGAACACCAATTTTAACGCCAAAAGCAAGCTCGAAATAAAATACCAAAAATCTCAAATTTTGGGATGAAAAAGAGTTTCGAAAACAGAGAAATTTTAAAGTGATATTTTTGAAATAAAAATGGACCGATTAACTGAAATAAGACTCGAATAAAATTTAAGACAGAAAGTGAAACACACGGTTAAAGGGCAGATAATTAAAGCAAGGCTAAAGAGTAAAAATGGTGCTCGGCAATGGCTAAAACAGGGCACAGTTATGGCAGAAAACAGGGCATTGTTACAGATGAATATAGTGCGCGGTTAAAGCTGAAAATAGAGCACGGCAATGGGGCTAAAATAAACAAAGCTTGAAGACCAACCCAAAAGGAAAATAAAATGCCGAACGGAAAAGAAAGATAACAGCAAAAAGAAAATACAAATACTCGGATAAACCTGCAGAAACACTAGTTTGAGGAAAACCGAAACTGCCAAAGGGGAGGAAGAAGGCACAGCAGACAGCACAGTGAAAAATAGTGGGGAGAAATGGAAATAAAATGAAGGAGAAGAGAAATGAAGGTTGATGCATGGCCTGGAGGAGAATAAAACAGATCAGGAAAAATAGAGAGGGTCGGCGCAGCAGAAATGAAGAAGAAAGAAGAGAAGAAAGGAAGAAGAAAAGGGAAGGAAGCCCTATGGCTGGGAAATTAAAACGGCAGCGTATGGATAAGATGGAGGCTAGAGGGCTGGGCTGGGAAACAGGTGGGCTGAAACCAACGGGCTGGGCCCAGAAAAATAAAATAAAACTAAACCAAAATAGCCCAATCCAAAATTAGTAAGTCCAACAAATGAAAAGGCACAACAAAAATAAATAAATAAAATTCAAATAAAAATACTACAACTCAATATTAATAAATAAAATAATTAAAGTCTAACAAGAAATAAATTAAAATCAAGTGTACTTTAAATAATAAACAATAATCAATAACAAGAAAGACACATTAAAAATAATTTCACAACTAAAAAAAAATCGAAAATTAACCCAACAATAAACATGATAAATTAAAACAAGAGAACCAATATTTACATTAAATAAAATAATTATTCAATTAAAAATATACTAAAATACGGGATATTACATGCATTGATGATCTCCAACCTCCTAGTTAATTCGGGAGTTGATGTGCTATTGACAGAGTGGATGAAACCATAGATCGGGCCCTTTAACAAAATCATTTTTAGCAAGAGTGAGGGCCACTTGTAGAATGCTCACATTAATGTTGCAGTAGCACATAGTATCGGCACGAAGCGTAATCCAGCTTCTACGAATGTTGGTACTGATACAGAGGTTGCAACGACTACTATCAGGGAGATGCGATCCCTACTCGAGGAGCATCGCGCAGTTTTGATCCAAGACATGAAGAGGATCATAGAGAGGACCACTGTGCTATCATGGTTCGACTACAAAGATTGAGGGATGCATTACTGTGATGCAAGAAGACCTGGATAATCTTATACAGTAGTGCTATTTTGTATCGATCTTTTTGTTTTGCATTGAACATTGTCACTTTAATTTTTATATCATTTTTTATTTTTTATATATAGGTAGCTTGTTTGTTATCAAAAATCAATTTTCTTATTTTACTTACCATTTGGCAATATAAAAAATGATATTCCTTGGAAGGAAATTTTTTTAATTGAAAATTGTTATTTACCATTAAAAACCTTTAATTAATTTTTAAATTAATTATATATATTTTCTAGGACAACCTATATGATACATTTTAATTTACCATAAATAATAAATCTATATAGGTAGATTTTTCATCTTTTTAAAAAATAATTAATAGACTCAAATAATATTTAATTTTAAAATATTTCAATAAATTTCTATAATTAAATTTATTTCGATTGTCTACATAACAGTTCGAACCAATCTTATGAGCATTCAAATAGTTTATAAATCTGTTTGAATGTAAAATTACCGTTCGAACGAGATAGCAATCATTCACCGCTAGTTTTATTTATAACTTCCAACCAAAAAATCGTTTGAATGATTGGCTCTACATTCGAATAGAATATTCCATACTTTTGAATTGTCTCAAACTCTATTCAAATGAAAATCATGCGTTTGAAAGATTTCTAACTTTCCCCCACAACAATTGTGTATAATTTTCAGCCACGAATATTATTTGAACAGTTATTATGTCAACATTCGAATGTAAAATACCATACCTTTTGAACGAGTTTGTGAATCTTCGAATAGTTTTCATTTTTTAGATGCTATATTTCATCTCAAAAATTCTAGTTCGAACAGATATTTATCTATTTAAATTTGTAAAAAATTGCTTTCATTTTTTGAGACAAAATTTAATTTTCGTCTCAAATAACTACTTAGGAATGAAATTAATTAATTCGTGCCTAATTAAAATCAAATTTATTGCAGTGATAAATGAACACTTGAATATTAATAACTAAATTTGGTTAGAAGTAATTAATCATCGGGTCCCTTTCTCTCTTTTAAGCCCCATCCCAATTCGAATGAATTCATATTCTATGCTGCAGGCTCAAAGATTCTCAAATGGTATATGCATACATCCAGATCGACGATCTCGCATGCAGGCTTCCCTCGTGCAAGAACAGTTGCACATCTGCATTTGCATGAACATGATTTTAAGTGATTTTCCGACAGTTCTATATAAGGTTAATTTTCACCGCAAGTAGTTATATATTCACAAAGTTGTGGAAATTTGTACATGCAATGACGTACTACTAGATTGTTGAAAGGTTATAAACTATATTGAAATATTGTGATACGTTAGTTGGACGTGTTTTGGGATGACAAAATACAGGAAGATCAATAACATTTCTCTTAACCCAAATAAAATGGATCTTTGATGCATAAAAAATCAGTTTTCCTTTCTCCGAAGTACTATAAATTCCTCTCCCAGTCTCCCTGCCATATGCCACAAGAAATATTCCCCCATTGCCTCTCAAAACCAGTATTCACACCACAGGTTTTTCCACTTCCGTTAGTACCGTGGCACCGAAATCACAAAAGAATACTGCTCCAATGCTCCTCATTCTTGCATGCTTGGCAGCGTGGGTACTGACGTGCCAAGCCCAGCTGCCACCACTATCTGGGTTACTCCCGTCTCTGGTGACATTTCCGGGGCAGACCAGAGAGTGCTGGTCACCTCTTGCTAAGATATCAGGATGTCCTGAGGAAATTTCTGGCTCACTTGTCAGTGGCCAATTCAGCACTACAGGGCCAGTTTGTTGCAAGGCCATCATGGAGATTCCAGATAATTGCTGGAGTAAAATTATTCCCTTCAATCCAGTCTTCCCTACATTGATCAGAAACTCTTGTGCTAGAGGTACAGTTGATCCAGCACCTAAAGGAATTGAACATGTCCAAGCCAGAAAGCCATCTGTTTCGGGGCTTTTACCCTTGCAACCTGTAAATAGAGCTATGAGGCAGTGCTGGTCTTCTCTTGCAAATGTCCCAGGTTGTCTTTTGGAGATTTTAAATTCGCTTTTTACTGGTGAAATTGGTGCTTATGGCGCCGCTTGTTGCGAAGCCATTACTCAGATTAGTGACAATTGCTGGACTCAACTGTTCCCGTTTAACCCATTCTTCCCTTCATTGGTTATAGACTCTTGTGCAGCTGGTTCTTCACCTCCAAGAATAGGTCCGACCATGGCGGCCAAGCACTCTTCGCCAGGGCCGTTGACATTACCTTTCCTAGGACTGTCACCTGCTGGGCAGTCTGGGCAAGATATTGCACGGTGCTGGTCCTCTCTTTCGAGCGTAGAAGGTTGCGTTTCTGATATATATGGGTCACTTTCGAGGGGCCAGTTTAGAGGTATCGGTACTGCCTGTTGCAAAGCCATCACTGATGTCAATGACATGTGCTGGCCACAGATGTTCCCATTCAACCCACTTTTCCCTCCATTGCTCTATGGTAATTGTGCATCGATTGGTTGGGAAGCACGAACACCTAATGGAATTTGAACCTCCATGACACTAAGAGCTGTACCCGGATCATTGTCTTTCTTTCTTTTTCCTCTGTGTGCTCCCCTCTTCAGTTTATCGAGGAAGATGTTTCCTTGAGTGGGCTGTTCAGGTTTTGTCATCCGAATCTAATAAAATGAACAGATTGCAGTGAGCATTCTAGTAGTAATTGCTAATTGCAGGTCATTCTCGGTATATATGAAGCTTAATTAAATTGCAGTGTTGCATGCGTGTGCATAGTTTACTGCATGGTGCGTTTATATCAAAGAATTGTTGAGAATTTGGTCCTACCAAATTCATCCCCAGGATCCACACTATGCAGGAATATAAAAAAATACAGAGAAATAATAATAACACAAGAATTTATCTGAGAACTCCCATAACAGGAGAAAAAACCAGCAGATCCAGAGAAGAAAATACACTATATGAAAAATTATTACAATCACACAATTTTTCTCCTCACCCCAAATCACACCCACAAAACTTCTCCACTAATAAAATTTTAACTCTCACATCTTTCCATTTTACAAGAAAAGGTTAATAAAGGATTTCTACTAGAGTCACAATTTACTAATAAGTTATGACTTGATGTGTAAATAACTAAGAGCCTAAGCCCTCTTATTTATAGACTTGGAGGCATCCTCCTTTTTCTTCTCCCACCGATGTGGGATTCAATAAAAGAGCAAAAAACAACAATCTCCACCTTGCGACTTTGGCTGATCCCACAGTCATACTCCACTGCAATGAAGATCTTCATAGCTTCCTCTATCATGCTCCACCATAAAAGCATACCCACTCAGAATAAACCAATTCCAAGCATTTCACTTCGGCCCATGTCGAAAATAACCTTGCTGAAAATTATGGTGCAACTTCCACGTTTGACTTTCCTGGAAGTTCATCAGCCATCAACATGAATTTCCACCACACACCCTGCATTAATGTCAAACCAATACCTGTGTGCAAACTTGTGGACCCACTAACATTAACACAATCTCTATCATGGCAACTTTTAGTGGCATGCCATGAAGATGTACATATTCTTCTTCAAAGGAAATTCTCTATAGCGAGAGTCGAAAAGTTAGTTTGATCATCAGTATCTTCATTTACTGATTTGGAGCCACTTGCCGAACTTGCTCCAGCTTTTGGACAATTTTTCTTGACGTGCCCAAATTGTCCACACCCCCAGAAGACTACTTTCTTCTTCATGAAGTTCTTCCTCTTCCCATTTCCAGCTGCTACCATTGCTAAGTTCTCAGGTGGACCATTTCTTCCACCAGCTAGTCTTCTCTCTTCAGAAAAGAGTTTACTTGTAATCTCTGAAAAAAATATTTTCTCCTTCCCATGTATCAGAATAGGCTTCATATGCTCATAGGAAGGTGGAAGAGACCAAATGAGCCTCAACGCTTGATCTTCATCATCAATCTTAACTTCAATAGATTCTAGCTCAGAGACAATGCCATTGAGAACACTTAAATGATCTGAAATAGTTGTACCTTCACTCATTCGCAGTGTATGAAACTGCTCCTTCAAGTACACCCGATTCAAGACGCCTTTCGTTTGATACAACTCTTATAGTTTTTCCCAAAGTCCCTTTGCCGTAGATATTCCATGCACATTTGCAAGAACATTCTTGGCCAGACACAGACGTATCGCATTTGCTGCTCTCAAATCCAGATCCTCCCAATCTTCATCGCTCAGTTCAGATTTGCTCTTTATTTCACTAATCACGCTGACTACAGGGGTTGGTCTACCCTTCAACGACTTGTGTAATCCTGATTGAATCAAAACATCCTTGACTTGAACTTGCCACAAGCCAAAATTGATTCTTCTATCAAATTTCTCCACCTCAAATCTCATAGGATTTGAAGCTCTACTTCCTGATATTGTCTTGATGAATTTTTCTGTAGAAATAAATAATACTCACTAAGTAAGTTCCTAAAAAAGATCACTCTTTCCTAGACAGAACTTCAAGATTCCCAGGAAAGATTGGAGGGTCACAATGGACACACTTAGAATTTCCAATCTCCTTAGACAGAACCTCCTTAGACTGTACTTATCCACACTACCACACCAAAACTCCACCCCACAAAAAAGGATCCCAGCTCTGATACCAATTGTTGAGAATTTGGCCCTACCAAATTCATCCCCAGGATCCACACTATGCAGGAATATAAAGAAATACAGAGAAATAATAATAACACAAGAATTTACCTGGAAACTCCCATAACAGGAGAAAAAACCAGCAGATCCAAAGAAGAAAATACACTATATGAAAAATTGTTACAATCACACAATTTTTCTTCTCACCCCAAATCACACCCACAAAGCTTCTCCACTAATAAAATTTTAACTCTCACCTCTTTCCCTTTTACAAGAAAAGGTTAATAAATGATTTCTACTAGAGTCACAATTTACTAATAAGCTATGACTTGATGTGTAAATAACTATGAGTCTAAGCCCTCCCTCTTATTTATAGACTTGGAGGCATCCTCCTTTTTCTTCTCCCACCGATGTGGGATTCAATAAAGGAGCAAAAAACAACAAGAATTACGTCTAGAAATGACTCAGGGAGACAATACTGGCCACTCGGGATTGATGTCATAATCATCAGCCTTCTGGCCTGACCGTCACCGACTCACCGGGAATCAGTCACGACTGCTGGTGTACGTCTATGGTCGTGAAAGATCACAAATTACATAATACTCTGAGAACTTAGTATAGTGGATGTGGAGAAGAAGGAAGGCAAATGAAAATCAAGGAGAAGTATACTGCGAGGCGACGTCAAAGTTTCACAAGCCAACAAACGGAAAAAGAAAAAAAAAACCATGGGAAGGTTCCAGAAAACTATCGGACCATTCTATTACGTACCACTTGAAACTAGGGAAGCAGCACTTCCAGCTTACATGGTGAAGGAGCACCTACTCTGAATATACAATTTTTTTTATTGGCACGATATACATATTCACTCGATAGACCCGTGTACGTGGTAGTCCTGAGGAACCACCAGCATGAAAATCCAACACCAGGATGTCTGAACCTAGGGTGCATTCCAAGCCTGCCCTTCGACAACGGAGCACTAATTAGAAACACACCCTATCTCGAGCAGCGAGAACCTGGTTAAATTGATACATCACTGCAAAACAGACCCATAGCAATGTGACATTTACGCATCCAGATAGAACACCCAGATGAAAGGTCCAACTTTCGCCAAAATACATGAATAGTAATTCATTTCCCACAAGATCAGAGAACAACGTAAAACTAGCAAATGTACAAACCATTCGTGAATCGTAACATACTCGACACCAGAACAGATATCCAATGAGAACGATAAATTCTACCCTGCGCCCTATACAGACCTGAAATGACTCGAATGGTAAAGCATAAAGATCTACCTAAATTGCTACTTCCTCTTCTTTGAAGGTGGCTGGGGAACCTCTTCATCAACTTCTTCCCCATCCCCATTCCCATCCCCGTCCCCACCATCATCTTCATCCTCATCCTCATCCTCATCATTACTTCCTCCATTGCCATTGGCCTCAGGATCATCCTCAGGGTCTTCTTCATCCTCTCCTTCCTCACCTGAGAAGTTCTTGTCGATCGCTCGCATCATCATCCTGATCATTAGCATCATCTTCATCATCCTTGTCATTTTCTGTTTCACTAGCATCTTTGTTCTCCACATCAGTACGTTGCCTTCTGTGAACTTCTTCGAAAGGAAACCTACAGAAAGTAGCAAGCAGAAACTTCATTGAATGTTCCCACAAATACAAATATTACAAGTACATGTGGCATAATAAATATTACCTCTCATCTGTTGCAGTCAATTTTGGCGAAGCACTGAACTCATTCAGTAGTGGTTGAGTCAGAAAAATCCATAGGTAAGGTCACGAGACAGCTTGTAAAAGATGCAAAAAACAAATAAATAAACAAATACCACCGCTTATATCATGCAGCAGAGGACTTATATGAAGGGACATTTTACATCTTCAAGTAGAGGTATAGATAAAGTATGAGGGCAATTTTAATAGAATTATATTACAGGAGGGAACAACAACACAAACCAACGTTTTTCAATATAGTTTTCCCATTTTTCAGAGTCTCCCCTATCGTGTTAAGAACAGAAAACAAAGCACGACCTAGATACTAATCCTCCTTCAGAAAGCATTCATCCTTCTCCTCCACCAAGTAGTATAGCAACTCCTCCTGCAGAAAGCAATATTCATTCTCCGTCTCCACAAACTTCAGCTATTCCTCCTTCAGAAAACACTCATCCGCCATCTGCACTATCAATTAGCATTATTTATCAAAGTCATCATGCGGTATTACTCTCAACATTATGATCTGTAACAAATTTAGTTGCGATAGGATAAACTTAGTCTTTTGTATTTCTGTTATTAGGCTTTATCATGTCCATTCAAGATCTACCTTATCTGTAAACATCTATATATTCCTACGTATTTTACATAATAAAGTAAGAATTTTCTCCACAAGATACAATATTTGTCATGGTATCAAAGAGCCGATCCTTACTACAGATGGCTTCTCTTTCTTCAACTGATAATCCCTCCAGCCCCTACTTCTTGCACAATGGTGATAATCCAGGTGCACTCTTGGTTTCTCAACCCTTAACTGGTGTCAATTATTCTACCTGGAGTCATTATTCATCCGCCTTCTCCATCAAGCTGCCCACCAAAATCTCCTGAAGCAAGCCCTCATCCACCTCCTTCATCGAGTACTCCACCAAGTACTAGTACTACTACTCCACCTCCCCTTTCCTCACCATCTAATTCAAACCACACATCTTTTCCTTTTACTTTTCCTCTCAACTTCCAATTACCCCAAGTTCATGGTGGCGGTGACGGTTGTTGGGAAGGAGCTGGAGAAACTGGCACGTGTTGGTACCCCAACAAAGTTGATGTTTCCCGAGCTAGCTGCTACATCAATTTAAGGAAAGGTCGGGATTGTAAGACGGAGATTTTGGGAAGATGCACAAAGAACTTCTTGTTCGTGGTATAATGATGGGCCTGCTTCGAGATGTTTTAAAATGAATTAGAAGGAATATTAAGGGACGTTTCTTTGGTGCATGCAGCATATATGCAAGCCCAAGGGCTTTGAATTCATTTATGTTGCAGAGTTTACTGCATTAATGTCCTTATAAATTAGTGGTGTCTGTTAATAATAAGAGACCTGCTCGGTCTCTAGCTAGCTGCAATATATATTTGGTAGAGTCTAGCTTTAATTTCAGTATTTTTATTTTGCTGTTTAATCTTTGTTTCTTTCCATAAAATCATGTACTATGAGTAATATCGTCTATTATATTCCTTATATAATTAGAGACTACTACAATTGGTTCCTTAATTGAATTTTCTCTGCTTTTTTTTTTTTTTTTTAAGTTAATGCCCCATTCATCAATAATCTTACGCTTTAATATGATCATGATATGCTCCCAGGCCAACACCTAATTAATACCGCGGTTCAAGATGAATATTATAATAATTTACAATTTCTGTTTTCTCTCTTGATCAATTTATATGGTTTAATATATATATATATATATATATATATATATATATATATATATATATATTTTGTTGAAACAAAAACTCTACGTGCATCATATAGAAATATTGTTAAATTAAGTTGATCATCTATCGACAGAAATTAATTATCGACTCTAAATTTCCTTCTTGTCTTTCAGTTTTTATATTTTTTACTTTTAAAAAAAAAATTAAAAAATCTGCTAACACCCGAATCAGAAAACCTATGCAACATGCATGCATGACATGACTCTCTGGCCTTAAGAGGTAACAAAGACGATCCTTGAAAAAATAAAATAAAATATAATAAAAATAAAAATAATCCACAAAACCTTCCGAGTTTCTCACTTCAAAAAAAAAAAGTTATCTTGTCAGAAAAATAGCACATTCAGTTCCCTTTTAATATGTTATAAGTGAATCAACGATGCTCTCTATGATCTAGCTCGTATGCTTTCAGTTAGGGGTGTCAAATCGTGTTAACGGGTCGTATTCGTATCGTATCAAGACATATATATTATACTATATAGGTTAACCCTAACCCGACCCATTAAACTTATCGTGTCAAAATCTCAAACCCTAATCTAACCCGTTAACATAACGGGTCGTGTCGTGTCAATCCTATTTGACCCGTTTATGTAAATAGCTTGAATAGACTCGAAATTAATCTGTTTGACCTAATTAAGTTTAGCATAATTTTATACAAATATTAAAATCACAATATCTATAAAACATATAAAACTAATTACAAGTCTAAAATTACAATTCTAAATAAAAAAAATATCGAAATTAAAATTTCAATAATTTTATTTTTAGGTATAAGGGTATAATTGTAACTTTAACTTTCTTAACAGGTCATAACGGGTTATAACGAGTCAAAACGGGTTGATCCGTTATCAACCCGTTAAGCAATCGTGTCTTAACGGGTCAACCCGTTTTGACCCGAACCCGTTAAAACTAAACTCTAATCTACTTTTATCGTATCGTGTTCGTGTTGGGTTAACAGATCGTGTCACATATTGCCATCCCTACTCTGAGCATGCACCTAGCTAGCTAATAGATTAATAATTTTGATAATATATGTATCTTAATGTGTTTTTTAATATGGACTGTAGATTAATCATGCATGAGATAGTTGGGCTAAATTATAAATCCTGTTTCATAAGTGACATAATTATAAATTTATATATAGGCACTATGCATATTAATTGAGGTAGTTGTGAAGTTTCAAAGCTTTTATATGTGCACTGCATGCAATTATATAATTGAATTGAGGGTGGGCGTGTAAGGTTTCCGGTCCAGATCGGAAAATTCGATTGAACTGGATCAACCAAATACATATATAGTTTTTTAATATTTTTTATTTTTTATATAGTAGTTTTTTTAATTAATTTATATAATAATTTTTTTTTATGAAAAATAGAGTACTTCTTTTATTAATGAAAGCGAAGTTACAACTGTGACTAATACATAGAGAGAAAAATCTAAATTACAAGCCAACTACTCATAATTAAGGCTTCACCAGTACACAAATTCTTTTGTGCAGGGCAGGCTCAATAGATTTTGAGGCTTAAGGCAATAAGTTAAAACGGGACCTTTTTCTTATATCAAATTAATTATGTTATATTTAAATATATTTTTATTTAAAAATTATTTTTCTTGCTTTTTGAGATGCAAAATTACTAATTAAATTTTTATATTCAAGTTCTTTTAATATCTTCTTCTCAATTGATAATATGGCATGTCTATTTAATTTTTCATGCGACATTGTTGATCTTAGATAAGATTTTATCAATTTTAATTTTAGAAAACTTCTTTCTACAGAAGCAACAATAATAGGTATTGTCAATAAAATTCTGTAAGAGATACATGCATTTGGAAAAGAATCAAGTCTTTTTATATAATTTAATATATCAATAGGAGTGTTTTCTACTACTGGTAAAAAAAATTTAAAAACTTTTAGTTCAGAAAATAAATCTAAACCATCAATTATATCATATTTCAAAAAGTTTTTAAGACTAAGACAATTTTTTTGCAAACTACCATCGTCAAGTGTTTTCAATTTCTTGATATTAAATAGAAAACCAAAAATATTTTCATATATTTGAAACTGTTTAAACTTGTTTTGAATTGAAGAAATTGTTTGATCTACTATGAATAAGAAATAATTAATTCTAAAAGATTCTTCAGCAGATTGTGTTGTCTCTTCATTAACATTTTCATCAAACTGTTTTTTTCTATGAATTATTCGTTTTGCTCTAAATACAGGTTCTATTTCCATACTAATTGCAATCTCTTTCGATGAAATCATAGCAGATTTAAATCTATTTTCTCTATAATTTTGAAAAAAAGAAATAAGACATTTTAACTGATTAATGGCAACATCTATATGCATATATTTGGATTGCAGACTTTTACTTATAGTATTGACCACAAATAATATATCATACCATATGGTCATGCCTAATATGAATTCAAAGTTCTCAATTTCATATTCTACTAAACAATTAGCTTCACTCTTTGTTTTAGGATTTTCAGTTATTTTTTCTAATTGCAATAAAGTTTCTCTTATTTGTGGAGTTTGGAATTTTATTACTTTGATGCTTTCAATTCGACTTTCTCAATGTGTTTGTGAGAGTGGCTAAAGAGTTAGAATTGACACATTATTTTGTAAAATTTTCCATCGCTTTGTTGATGAAGAAAATAAAGAATAAACACGTTGGACTATTCCAAAAAATGATATAGTTTTAGGACAAGAATTAGCTATATCACATATAATAAAATTAAGATTATGACAATCACATGGCGTGTAAAATGCTTTGGGGTTTATATCAAGCAATATTCTTTGCACCCCTTGATCTTTTCCTTTCATATTAGACCCATTATTATAACCTTGTCCTCGAACATTATTAATATCAAGTTCAAGACTTTTTATTGCATCTAATAATTCACTGAAAATACATTTTCCACTTGTATCATCTACTTTAATAAATTCTAAAAAATATTCTTCTATTTTTATTGGGCTTGTTGAAATATTAACACTTCTTAGTATGAAAGACATTTGTTTTTGATAACCTGCATCTGGGGTACAATCAAGTATAATCGAAAAATATTTTGCTTCATTTATTTTTTTAATAATATGGGTTTTAATTTCAGTTGCTAGCAAGTGTTTTAATTCATTTTGTATATTATGCCCAAGATAATGATTATGAATTTCACTATCTTGAATACATCAAATGTGTTCTTGCATTACTAGATCAAACTTAGAAATCATCTCAATTAGACTTAAAAAATTTTCATTATTTTCTTGGTAGATGTTTTCATTTTGTCCTCGAAATAGTAAATTATTTTTAGCAAGGGTTTTTACTACAACAACAATTCTCAATAACACTTTTTTTCAATGATATTTTTCTCTGTTAATTTGTTCTTAGACTTTTTTATCAATTTTTTTATTTTTTAACAATCTCATTTCCAAATCAAGCCAAGCAGTAATGTTAGTAATATGCTCATTGCTTGTTTCATGGCTTTTAAGCTTAGTACTAAGATTTTTCCAGTCATCGGTTCCTTCATTAGCTAGTTGGCTTATACTAAGTTTTGAAGTAAACAACTTGTAACAAAAGCGAATACTCTATTCAAGTCTTTTGAATACACTAGCCATTTTCTATCATGTTTCTTCCCATTTGATAAGTTTCGTATATAATATATAGTGAAAAAAGTCATGATGTGACATATTGATATATTGTTTTAGATTTTTATTGGTATAAGAAAAACTCTGATGATCACAATTAACCACGTTCTAATTAATTATCTACATTCTTTTAAATCAAATTTTGAATAAACAATTTTTTCGAAGCAACTCTTCTATAAATATATAAATATATATATATATATATAAATATATATTTTTATGTGTGTGTGTGTGTTTCTAATTAGAAATAACTTATCAAAATTCAATGGTTTCTAAATATAGTTAATTAAATATGGTTAAAAATTCAAATTAGTGAGATACATTATGTTATGGTGATCGATTAACATGAGAACAAGTCATGCATGCATGATCATGAAGAAGTATAATTTACAACCACGTTCTAATTTTTTACATTTAATCTGAAATAATTAAAATTTGAACAAAAAGATTCTATTGAAATTAACCATCTCGGTCTTTGAAAGTTAAATAAATTAAAATTTGTTTTTAGTCTATATTATATGCTGTATATATATTATATAGTTTGAAATTTAAACAAGTACTACGATCGATCAATCCAACCTTTAACTCAAATTTAAAAGAATAATTTTCAAATTTGAAATTTAAACAAGCGATTGATACATTAATGATCTATATATATAATATTTGCAATATGGAATGTCAGCTTTATGAAAAAAAATCACAATGGAAGTAATTCATGTGATTTTCGTTTGTTTCTACGTATTCTTTGCACACAGTATTTATACAGAAACTCGTTGGTGAATGGGCTTATTCCCTAGGTTAGACCCAGGCCCAAGCCCAAACCAGACATGGGATTTGGGCCATGTCTGGTTTGGGCTAGGCCATGTATACATCAAAGGCCCAGATAAAGGGGATGGGAAGATAGAAAAATCATAGCAAAAACGTGTGGTAAGGAAAATAGACTGGAAACCCACTAACCAACTGACAGATGTGCTCACGGATTAAAAATATTGCCACCCAGACATGAAAGACAGAGAAGCTTAGAGAGGAAGGCACGCCGCATTAATGAAGAAAATTAAGCTTAGAGAGGAAGACACGCTGCATTAATGAGATGGGAGAAACTTAGGGAAGAAAGCATGCCGCATTTAATGCAACCCAGAGCATTGTTTTAAATATTGTACCATACCGACTGGTACGACCGGTATATGCCGTACTGGCCATTGGTCCGGTACAGGTATTACATATATTTCGTACCAGTCGATATTTACCAGCCTGTATTTAGGTCCTTTATTTTTTCTTCTTTATTTTTTTTCATTTTTTCAAACTATAAGTTTATTTTTTGACTCTCAATTCAAATTAGGCTATTTATAATTTTTATATATATGTATTTATATATAAACTATTATTTTGGAATATAATTTATATATATAATTTATTCATATATCGACTATCTCGAAATGATACTGGTATTGAAATATTTCATCCCAATGCCTTGACCAGTACGGCGTCCGGTATGGTACTCAAAACTTTGACCTAGAGCTCGGAACACTCACGTCAAACTTGAGAGCCTTATAGCACAGCAAGTAAGAGACATGAATATCCGATCTCCTACAGAGCAACACCCCACTACCATGGAGACCAGACCGGCAGGTATAAATAGACGTCTCCTGCAACCGACAAGAAGGTTAACATTTTTACATACATGTCTACTATATTCTCTCTTCATCTCCTACATCAAAACTAACTTGACCATTGGAGGTACCACGGACCCTGAGGTCTCCATCTCCTCCTTGTTGGTAAGAATCCGAGCATTGTGTCCCGAGTATTGTCAGCGTAGAATCATCCAGGCCCACGAAACAAGACATCAACACCGTCCTTATTCTACTGTTCCTGTTCATCAACTTCCTCCCGTCCCCCATTTATGTCAAAAGTATTTGGGGCCACCTGACCCTAATGTGCTTGGAAAGTGTGCTGCAAATTCCGACCACGTTGATGCTATGTGTCTACCGGAGATAATGGCATCAATGTAGAATGCTGACGGCTCTCCATGGCCAATAGGTCCTATCTATGTTGTAAGCTTATTTTACAATTTGACCAGGATTGCATTTCAGATGCTTTCGGCCAAATACCACACTATTATTCTTTACTCTTTTTTTTCTTTTTCTTTTTTTATCAAATAGACGAAGGTCCCTGTCATGAGAGACCCCGTCCCTGTCATGAGAGACCCTCACTTATTGTACCCTCCCAAATTTATTCCAAATACCCTCACTTATTGTAATCATTCACCAAATCTACCCACACTATTATTCTTTACTCAATCAGTATTGTCAACTTGTTTCAAAATCCTCTTGTTGTAATCATTCACCAAATCTACCCACATCACCTCCTCCTCCTCTACAAACATCACCACCTCCTTCTCTGCAAACGCCACCACCTCAACAACCAAGTAATCAACTTTCGCCGATAATAAGCCCAATTCATCCGCCAACTCCAGCTACTGCTCCTTCAGAAAGTGTCCATCCACCTTCTCCACTAAGTCTAGCTAACCCTCCATCACAAAGCATCCATCCACCTTCTCCACTCTAGCAAATCCTTCATCACAAAGCATCCATATTCCGCCATCTCCACTAAGTTCAGGCGCTACTCCTTCAAGTAACTTTTTTCCGCCTTCTACAAGTCTAGCAACTCCTCCTTCAAGTAGCATTTTTCCGCCTCCTTTACCAAGTCATTATCATCATGATCCACCTACTAATTCATCAAATCCAGTACTACCAAGTCCTCCAAGTTCATCATCAAGAAACCACACATCTTTCCCTTTTGATTTTCCTCCGTTCCAAACGCCCGAAGTTCCTGGCCGTGGTGATGACAGTTGCTGGGAAGCAGCTGCAGATTGTGGCACGTGTTGGTACCCAAATAAATATGATGTCATCCGAGCTTGCTGCTACATCAATGTGAGGAAAGGCCATGATTGCAGGAGAATGAGGTCTTGGGACAACGTAGTTAGAACGTGTTGTTCGTGGTATGACGATGGATCTTCAATGTGTTTCAATATGAATTAAATAGAAGGAATGGGGAGTTTCTTTGGAGCTCCGTCGACTGTCTGGAATAATATTATTATTGATGTCTAGCTATCATGTATTTCTTTATTTCTTTGTATTTCTATGTTTTTGTATTTCTTTCCATATTATTATTGTATGGTTGTCGATTATGCCTATATATATATATATATATATGAGGCAAGCTAGCTACTTGCTTGCTTGGATTTTCTATGTTATATATTGAGTTTTTTTTTTTTTTTTGAGTTAATGCTGCATATAAATATATATTTATATATGCATGCATGGGCAATATTTGTCAACAATCTTACGCCTTAACATGATCATATGGCCAACACCAAACAAAAGATTAACAATTTTATATATGAGTAATGTTATACTTTATACTCTCATCTTATTTTCATCTCACTATGTAAGATGTAGCATATTTATCATTATTGAATGATAAAAAATATCCAATAAAAGATCATCCAATAGGGATAAATGTGTCATATCTTACATAGTAGGATGAGAGTGGGATGATAATGTGGTGTATAGAATTTTCCTTTATATATATATATATATATATATATATATATATATATATAAGTTAGTCTACATATAGTCTCCAAATGCAAAACTATATAGTTATGTTTAAAAAAAATTAAAATTACAATAATATCCTTTTTAAAATGATATTTTTTCTCTTACCTTTATTCATCAATGAGACTGCACATGCAGTACTCTCCTACCCCGGACTGCTAATAGAATTTATATATATATACAAAGCAAGTACTGATCTTCCATATAAATATATATATATAATTTCGTTTCTAATTTGAAATAACTTGTCAAAATTAATAAATGTTTCTAAATAATTTGAAATATATATGGTTTATTGATCATATATATCAGATTACTAATCATCATGATCTAAAGTCGGTGGACCCGGAATTATTGGAATCAAAATTCAAATTATATGGTCAATTTGGTCTATATATAACACCGATTAAAAAAAAAATTGGTCTATATATAACCATGGGACTTCATGTACCTGAACTTTATGCTTAACACATCTAGGTATCGGAGATAAAGACAAAAAACGTGCTCTCAAACACACACATATATAGATATAAATATATATATATATATATATATATATATATATGCATGTTATGAATGTTCGTCATTTCATGATGAGTGCTCATGTCAAAAGGTTAAAAATACAAAGGATTGTTTTTTACATGAGACATTGTACCACTGATGATGATCTTTAGCTTCCTTGTTTCTTAAGTGTTGCTTTGATTTAGCCAGTGGTCGTGCACTTTAGTTAATTTCTAGAACAGAAAATTAAAATGTATCAGCTATAGCTTAAGTGCGAAGAAACCACCAAGTTACGTCATAAATTAGTACGCAATTACATCATGCGCACATGAATCACTAAACTCTAATGGCCTGCGATTATATATAGATATTTGCAATGAATATTTTGTTGCTAGACTGCATGCAGCGTGGATGTCCTTTTCAAATTATGGGCAATTTCCAAAAAATTGAAGAAATAGTATAGAACTACTATTTATTATAATTTATGGGACCCATTATATTCATAAATAAGGTCAATGCACCCTTGTGAATTATTGAAACATCAAGTCCCTCACAGAATCATGCAAATCAAACTGCATGGCGACAAATATGCACTCGATCGTATGAACAAAATTTTAGAATTGGAAGAATGTCTCATTAACAAATGCTATACGTTCAAATCAACCAACATGCTCAGGTGTCATTGAGGATCCACTTCTAAAATTATTTATATCCATGGCAATTTTGGGGGGGGCAAAACGGGCAACAATAAATTGAACTACAGAATCTATAACCTGGTGTATACTTACAATACAAACACAATTTCAGAATTATGCAGACTTACCATCAACATCATGAGCTTACAACAGTGCGTGTAGTGGTCCGTCCAAGACCAAGACCAAGACCCAAACCCACGGGGATGCCATCCGTCTTAGCTTTTCCATGATTATTATGGCTGCAATGAGAAGAATGAACATGGCCATGATGGGCTTTGGTGTTCGTAGAATTTACATTGATGACAACATGGCCATTGCCATTTGTTTGATGGGAAACCGCATCCCCATTTTGTACGTTAGAATTCCTTGTCATATGCACCATTCCAATCCCCTCAGAATGAGTTGACTCTTCAATGTACTCTACATCTTCGTTGTAGCCATTGATCAAAAAATCTGAACAGTTCTTCCTCATCCCGTGATCATAGGGGTTTCTGAACCGACCACCTGGGCCTCGAAGGTAGCTATAGCGCATTACATTTGCCATTTCATTCGTTGTAATGTTGCGTGATATCTGCAGCATAAGAACAAAGGATTCAATACCAATAGCTTACAAAACGAAGCATAGAACTAAGGGAAATGCTCTATTCACAAAGGAATTACACAAAAGTAATTTTACAAATGACGTGACTTGATGTGGCTCATCAAATTATAAAATTATTTTTATTGTAAAGTAGATTTAACAGATCAAATAAAGCTGTATCAGTTCATGGGATTACTTTTGTGTAGTCTCTTTGTGGTTGTAGCACTCCTCTAGAACTAATATCATTTTTTTTTTATAAGTAAAAATTTTATTCATCAAATGCAATAGGTGAAGCCCACGTACACAGGATGTATACAAAAGAAACTCCTCTAGAACTAATATCATATCTATTTATGTACAGCACTTTCTACTTTTCAGAGAGAAAGACGTCATAATCACTTACCAGACTATATATCTAAACAAAGAAAAGCTGCGAGGAAACTAAGAGAAAAAAGGTCTTCTTTTGTTCAAAGTGAAGAAGAATGTTGTTATGTTTTTAATGTTGATCTCTGCGCTGAGCTTATGCGTGTGCGGGCGTGAGTGTAAGAAAACGACATGGTCATTTAAAAAAGAAAGATAAAAAATTATTGGCAAGTCAAACACACCCAATGGTCTTTAAGCCCATAAGTTTTGCCCTACTACTTATGGAGGTGGAAGTGCAATTAGAGCTAGAACTCGTTGGAAATATGCTAAAACCAGTAGTACAGAAGCACCAGTATCCCACCATTGGTAAGTAGTAATGAAAATGGGATCCTATAAACGACATACCTGAGAAGCTTGTACCAATGTTAAAACTGCCACACCAAAGAAGAGGAAGAACTCCACAATCAGAAATGACATGGCACCGACATGATTTGTGCCAACATGATTGATCCAAGCTCCAAAAGAATCAGGAGCGGATGGATCGGTCAAAAGTCCTGCAAGCATCAAATTATTTTCTTTCTGCAGAATACGCTAAGAAAGAATCTGGAAAAAGTAACTTCAAGACAACTTCAAGCCTTAAACCAAGTCATATACATACTTGTAAGAGTAACTGCACCAGTAATCAACATGGCTGAAACTTCTAGAACAAGGAACAAAAAGAAATCCCACTTGTTTTTCTGGAAGCAGAAATGGATAAATAATTAAATCAGACAAAGTTCATCAATAAGGAGGACAACTGCATGCCCACACAAAGGAAAAATAACTGTGACAATCAAAAGCACAATACTAAGATTTAGTAAAAATCTTCATCATTCTTGCATGCATCACATTAAGCAGTGACATGGGGACAGAATCCCGTGATAAGAAATCCCCTACTCATAAATCGAGCTAATGAGCTGATCAGAAAAATCCCAATGGAAGGACAAGCATGGAACTCAATGACTGATCAATGTCAAAGCACCTTGCCAATGCAATTGGATACCCAAGGGCAGTGATGGTCAAATTGCTCAACACAACGATCACAAGTGGAACAATGCTTTGCACGGACAGGCCTGACAATCTAATGACAGTGAAAAGGGAGATCAGGTTAAGAAATGGTCACGGTCACAAGTGTCACAAAGGCTAACAAAGTCAGCAAGAGTTGCACCTTGCACGTTGCACAGAGCTGAGACCAATTTCCAGCTAGCAAAGCAGGGTTATTTATCTCTATCTTCAACAATGGTTCCTAGCAAAAAATGAACATAGAGGAATCCACAAATTAGTAAGAAGCTATATTTAAAAAAATATTCTCATCGAAAAATAAAAATACAATGCTGACGAAAATGCAAAGAGAACGACCTATAAAATTTATGGGCCAAAGAAGCACCAACAATATATAAATGTGACTGAATCAGTGACAGATACAAAGCAAATAAGCCTGAATGAGAAAAGAAAAATACACACATCGTCTTTCATATTTTGTGCATCATGCACATTCATTCTGATGTAACCAGGATCCTTGCTGCAAAGGAAAAGGAAAGATCAACCAAAAATTAATGACATAAACCATGCACCTTTCCTTTCTAAAATGCTTGCATAAATACACAACAAATACTCATTCTATCAGCACATCACCATTGGTTACATATATAGGTGCAGTTGCATGTTAGTAGATGGTCAGTTATATACTTATCAAAAAAATAGATGGTCAGTTATGATATCTGGCATGGACGTCAAAACTTTAGTTATTATTACAGGATGGGCAGAAACATTTTATAGTTAATGCCAAGTTAATTCATTATCTTGGGTCCATCATACACAGAAAATTCACCACAAAAAATAGAATTTGGGTATGATGTTGCACAGCCACCATTGAATGCCAACTTCAGCGAATAGTCTTTAGGACAGAGATATTGCCAATCATTGTGTATAAGACAAAAAAGGACAATGGGCAATTAAATTCCACATTCATTGACCAAAGAAACAATTGGCTGAAAGAAAGATAATTGGCACACACAGAGAGAGATAGATGTTCTAAAACTAAGCATAAATAAGATTAGGAACTTAAGGATGTACAATAAGCATGGGAATAAAAGGAATTAAAAAGAGCAGCATCAACAACTGATACTTGATGCAACCGGTCTAATAGCTCCAATGTCACTTTCTAGCACTAACATACCAGCTACACCTATAAAACATAACTAGCCCAGCAGTTGCTAGGAAAACACCCAGCCATGCAAAAAGACCAGAGCCAGCAGTCAATTTTGGCAGATCTGATACTGCAGCCACAGTGAAGAAATAAACCATGGTTAGTAGAATCATGATATGAGAACAGTAGTATTGATTTTTTGACACAAAGATCAGTGCAAATACCGATGATGACAGAATGAGTATAGGTCACCAACAGCACGAATATTAAACACCACAGCATGGGCGCAAGTCCTAATTTTGAAAATTTTCCAAGGCGGCCATTACCATCACAACGTTTGTCAAGGAGCCTTCTAGCATTTCCCTGCAAAATAATGCATGAGACATAAAGCTTCTTCCTTTTTCATCAGAACATAGAAGATGTAATCAGCCAAATTGCAACCAATTCATAAGAATACTCGAAATACTTTTCAAGAAATCACCAAAAGGAAGGACCACTAAGCTAACTCAAAAGACAGAGTAAAGGTACAATCTATAGAGACCAAGTCAAGCTAACTTAAGATTTAAGATTAATCAAACAAAACTCAAAGTGATAAATTTTAGTGTTGAAGTAGAGACTTCAACGAGATGCATCAAAGCTACCTATACAACAATGGAAAGAAGAGTGGTGGTGTCTGGCAATGATAACAGATCTTTGAAACAGAAGGTCCAAAATATGCAGCATACACTCTAGTTTTAAGTATTTCACAATTCCATAGCTAAAGCTCTTTGAATGACCTGAAAGTCTCTTTTTTTTTTTTTTTGGCTCAATCAGAAAGAATGCTTTTAAATGACCCCATAATCCAAAATAAGAAAGGCAAGATAGCTAGAGTCTGCAATACTAACAAAGGAAGATTGTTGCAAACATATAGGATCATTAATTTGGATGTTTAATCATCGGCGGTATAAATAATAACTGCGAATGAAAAGGGCTCCATTAACTTTAAATTTTTCAAGTGCAGAAAACTTCCCATAGACACCAGCTCAGAGACAAAGTGATTCAAGATGCGTAGCACATTAAGGCCAAGTACTAAAATACCCTCGCTCATGCACTCAAAACTAGAATTCTTGCTGAAAATCCAAGACAGTTTAGATTTCTGTAGAGTCTTTTAATGCAATTCAGGACCCACAAACAGCAAGTAGAGCATCAGACAGAAAATGTGCCAAATTATAACCCTTGTGAAAAGGACTTCAATTCAGCCACAGATAGAGGATGAGATTGAAAACCTCAGCTCTGGTAAGAAACATATCGAAGATGAAACTATTTGTCAAAGTAACATTACTAACCAATTTAAAAGTGTTTTTGGTTATTGAGCACCTACAAGGAAAAATGCAACTTGTCTGTGATTCTTATCAGAAGCAAGCTGGGCTGGCGTCAGTCCAGTGTTATCAGTCACCACTAAGTCTTCCTTCTTGCCAGCCTGTACTAACACTGTGCATGCCTCTAAGTTACCCCTGATAGCAGCCCAATGGAGAGGAGTGCAACCTAAAATTACAAAGAGAAAACAAAAGTAGCAAGTATAATTATTGATTTGCCAGAGTATATTTTGCTCCTCTTATCTACTAGAGAAAGTTTTATCCAGGAGAAACTTTATAATCATCATAAAACTTACCCTCTTTATCTTGGCGACCCCTGTACGCATCCAGGAATAAAAGAAGACGTATACAGTCCGCAAAACCTTTATAAGCAGCCCTAAAATTGACCAATAAAATGATAAATTCTTCCGATCTCTAAAATAAATAAGAGCGTACACAACTCTCTTGACATGGGAAACATTTAAGATGATTAAGCAAGCACTACAAATTAAGGTTAAAGTACCATACGCCAAACTTATCAACCATGTTGCCCACATAATGTCTTGTTGCATCACAGCACATCAGCCATGAACAGAAAGAATGATGGTATTGAGAAAACATATTTCATATATGGAAAATCCAACATAAGAAACTCAATGGGTTAACACTAGAGAAGAAGGATGCATGATTGATCGGATGTCAACAACACCCAAAAACAGGAGGAAAAGTATAGTTCTATCCCAGTAAATAGGGATCCAGACCTATAATCAACCTAGAAGTTTCTATATGACATTCACAAATTAAGTGAACCATTACATTAGTCCAATTGAACGTGGAGAGAAAGAAAGTAACAATGAAAATTCTCGTACCAGTGTAAAGGACTTCTTCCATCATTATCAGGAATATCGGGGTCAGCATTCCATTTCGAAACAATGTAATAGAGAAAGGCTGTCTGACCATATTGAGCTGCAACATGTGTTGCCTGCAATCAAGTCAACAATGAAGAACATAATTGATATGCGCTGTCAAGAAAATTTCCGGGCCTTAAACATAACATCTAAAAGTAATAAAACTGAGAACATGGAATATCATCCAAACTATAATACAAGAAACAACAGTCATTTACTCTTCTAATTTTTGTTACATATAAAACACATATCCTAAGAGTCCTTGACAGCACATACCAACAAGATAACGATAACAATAATAATCGAAATGAAACTTAACATATAAGTAACTTAAACAAATGATTATCCTAGTTTATCCTTCCATAAAACAGAAAACTGGGTGCATTTCCACAATGGGAGAAATGAGCATCTCAATCACAACACGGACCTAGCTTTTGATCAGCCACAACAAATAATCTAGTATTAGAAGGATTCAGTTTGGTGAGTCACAGTGTCAAAAAAGTTCTTTACCTTGGATTAAGGAAAATCTGAAATTAGGAAATGAAAAGCTGGCCAGGATACTCACACGTGCGCATACAATGCACTTCTGTCACCCAAATTCTATCTTTCAGTGCCTAATGGCAGACACTTGGATATCAACTTTACATGTGCCTTCTATTCTGTAGATTTCTTTTTTGATGACGAGGAACCCTGGAAACCATGCAAACGCAAATTGTATTTTATCTGGTTAAACCCAAGACCTGTGTATCTCGCCCCCATCACACAAATCAGGTAAATAATCGGCTTTTCACTGATTGGACATGGCCCCTAAAAATTGTTCACACCCAAGGGTTCAAACCTTAGACTTGGAGGGATCATTCCCCCAACACCAAGGCCCATTATCACTTGAGCCAACCGCTAGGGGTTAAGTAGATTTCTTTTAACCTCATCATAATATAATTTATTGTCATTCAGTCCCAGCTTTTACTCTAAGATAGGAATTATTCTCCTACTTAAAATATTTTTTCAATACATATCAAATAGAGTCACACTCACAGTAAGTATGTATAATGAGAAAACCTGGGGAGCGGTCGGGCTAATAAACATAGAAGCGCAGCCCACCACTAATTAGCTGACAACTAGGCTTTCCATCTAAGCTATCTTGTGTTGCACTACATCTGATTATTGTAGATTAGAAGAAACCCTTTGCACCCCCCCCCCCCTCTCTGCCCCTTTGCACAGCAGCTCGCACCCCCCTCTCGCCTTCGTACGATTGAAACCCACACGCCTTCGTCTCCTCTAGCGACACAGAGGCTAAACTTGTTCTGTTTCTGCTTCATTTTCTTCTTTGTGAACTTGCATTTACATCATCTGCAAAAGGAAAAGAAAATCGATGGGACTGATATTGGAAGGGGAAGAGAACGACTGAGTCTTGCTTCTACACTTGTGATATTGGAAGGGGAAGATAATCGATGGCATTTTCAGATCCCATAGCAATACAATACACTTGTGATTTTCTCTTCTACATTTTAGCAAACATCTTGTATGCACACTGTGTTCTCCATCGCAAGAAGTCTTCTACGTTTCCATCATCCTTTTCCTTGATACAAACAGCCAACCTTCATACCTCCAACATAAACCCTAATACTTCAATCCATCAAAATAGAAACAGAGAAATTGAGAAATTTTCCAGGAGACCATTATCATCTTCTTCTTTTTTCTTTTGTTAATCTAATCCAACTCCATTGTTCTGTTTACTTTACTCATGTGTTTTTAGAAATTGGATATGAAATTTATTTACTTGCTTTTTGCTGGAGTTTGAACGCCATATGATGCTTCTCTCCAGCCACCGCTGAAGACTTATACAAATTGAATTTTGTAAACCCAATTGATTTATAGTCAAACCCAAGAAAATATAGCTTCAATTTTCTCCAATAGAAAACCAGTGATTTTTTTCGCCAAAAACAAATGCCGAAAAATCGGGAAATTTCTCTGAATACCGTCAAAAAGGGGAAGAACTAGAGCTTTATGTACAGATTTACAGAAATCGCATCTCTTCACCGAAAGCAATATTCTGAGGTTTTTATTATCTGTTAAATTCCATCACGGTCCGTGCCGGCCATTCGAGTTGCCGTCGGGGATTATTTTTTCAGTCGAGATCTTTGTTTGGGTTGGGATGGAATGGAAGATAGGGGCAGCGAGGAAGACGAACAGATTAAAACACGAAGTGCTCTTGGGCGAAATCAGTAGGGCTGCTTTTGATTAAAAGTGTTTCTGTGTGGTGGAACTTATTTCTCTTATGGTGTATTTTCTTACGTGGCAAGCAGTGATTGGAGGGCTGCTCTTCTGTGTTTATTAGCCCGACCGTCCCACAGCGGCTTTGATGTATAATTGGCATTCCAAGAAAGAAGCCTTTGTCCTTTTGTTGACAGGGAAAAGCCAGGCAGAAAGCCTATTGTCATATCCTGAAGTAACTAAGGGCCTGCTCGGTTGCTGAAGATTTTTTTTTTTATAAGTAAAAATGTATTAATATTAAAATCAACAGGCATAACCTATCCAATATATACCAAGCCCGATTGGGACAAAACACGCCTCCCCAAAGCAAAGCAAATCCCTGTAACTACCCCAACCCCTTGTGACAAGCGCGATAGGGACAAAACCTATCCAATATACACCAAGCCCTATTGGGACAAAACACGCCTCGCCAAAGTAAAGCAAATCCCTATAACTACCCCCAACCCCTTGTGAAGATTCTATATCACCAATGTTACACACTCTCAAGGTTTTTTTTCCTATATATAATAATTCTCGAGAGTTAACCCCTAGGGGTTGGCTCAAGTGGTAAAGGCCTTGGGCTTGGGGGTATGCTCCCCCAGGTCTAAGGTTCAAATCCCATTGGGTGCAAACAATCTCTAGGGGTCATCGAACTAAGAGATTTTTCCCTTGAATTACCCGAAATGCACTTGTGGGAAACTCCTTGTCGAGGGCCTGTGCTCCCCGGGATTAGTCGGGACACTATTCCCGGACACCCAGTACCAATAAAAAAGAAAATTCTCGAGAATTTAAACTTGCAATGCTTAGAATTTAAATTTGTCTTTTAGAGATTGGTACATTTTATATTAAAAAAAACTTTGACTGTATAAGATATTTCCAAACACACTCATTAGTAGCTATAGAATCAGCAATGAAAATTATAATTAATTTTTTAAATGAAAAAAATACCCTTGAACGTGGATAAATTAGGGTAAAATACAAACATTTCCTTTTTCCCCCTCAAATCAACTCTGCCAAGTTACTTTTCGGGTAAAAAGTTGAATAAGTGTAATGTTAATAGTTCTCGCAAAAACAAGATATGTAACTACTGACATTCCCTACCTTTTGGTTCAAAAGTGTGGGTATTGTTCGGGGCTTTGACCTCTTTAAAAAAGAATGACCATTCTTTTTTTTTATTCAAGAATGACCAAATTTTCATGAACTTTCAAAACTAGCAATTCTCATCCTAAATCCATGTGTAAAGCACACACGTGCAAAGCAATTTCCAATGTTTACCATTGTAGTCTCTAATACATAAGGATCTTTGCCTGACTTAAAGTAACTATAAACAATTTTACCTTGGCTCATCAACAATCTGCAATTGCTAGCATAATGATTAAGCACAGTTGTAAAGAAGTTCCCATGATCCTCATCAGAAGTTTTTTAAAAACAAAAAGTTTGAAAATCATAGTCAACAACCCAATCCTCCAGTGTACAAGTTACACTGAATTCTTCATTGCCCAAAAGACACAACTGTAAGACAAATGTTCGAACTACATTAAAGCATGGCCTTGAGGAGTGCTGAGCTTACATCAGATTTCTTAAATGTAAATGTTAGTTTTTAACAAAAACTTGGTTGGGTATAAGGACCCGACTCCACATTTCCTGACTATTACATGATTTCCTGTTAACGAGGAGCTTCCATCCAATTTTCAAAACCTTCCTCAAACAATGCAGAAATTTTACCACTATCCAGAGAACATGACCCCCTTTACCTCTTATAATGAAAAGTCAGCACAAATAATGAGATTCTTAGGTCAGATTTCCATATTAAATTTTTTTTTTTTTTTGTTGATAAGTTCCATATTAAATTTATTACAAAGAAAAACATGTTGATATGTCAAGCAACGAGCAAGAATATTTAAGATCTAAAGAAACAAGATAAAACCAACCTGATAGCCATTCATATCAGCAGCATTCACCCGCGCACCCTCTTGGAATAAAAGCTCTGCCACTTGGTTTGCACCCCGAACAGCACTCCAATGTAATGCAGTTTGCCCAGTATGATCTGTCACATTTATGTCGCCTCCATGCTGGGAATTGAGAAAACTCTAACTAATCAGCCAATCACTAAATCTCTCCAATCAAATAAAAAATTCAAAAAAGTCTTCCGCTAAAACTTAGCATTATAAACTGATTTCTTTTTGCGAATGGGGGGGGGGGGGGGGGGGGAGGTCAAGCTAAATTAACGTAAATATCCAAGATAACCTAAAGCCAATTCAATAACCCACCATGTAACAAGACATCCAAATCCTATGAAAACCTATTAAAGAAGCAACCGACACGACGCCCCATTTATATGCCAATCCAGTTAAATCAAATAAACCCACAACAGAAAAAACACACACAACCTCTGTTATACAAATCTGATCATATGTGACCCCATTCACCAATGATCCGTTTCAATAGAGCTCGCCAAAGTAGTAACCGAATCCTAATCAGAAAACTTATCGAATACCAAAAGAACACCAAAGACCTCAATAATCACACCAAATAAACCCGATCAATGATTCCCCTATAACGCAAGACTAAACCACATACTGAGCAAACCCATCTCCAGAAAACGCAAAAAAAAAAAAAAACATTAAAGAACCAAAGAGAGAATTGCACGGCAACCTCAATAATATACTGAGCAGCGGCAGTGCGGTTGTTGAGCGCAGCCCACTGAAGCGCGTAGTAGCCGAGACCGTCGGGCTCGGACACGGAGCAGCCCTCGCACTCCACCAATCTCTGAAGCTTCTCCAAATCCCCGTACGCCGCCGCCGTGTACACATCGTCCCGCATACTCTCTTCCCCAATCCCGTTGGCTCCGATGCCCACGGAAGAATTGCCGACTGCCGAAGACAAAGCCGACTCATGGTCACGGGATTCGACTTCGTCAACAACCTCGATCTCCGATGACATTTTACTCAATTAGAGCGAGATCGTTCGAGAATCTGGGAGTGGAAATGTGGAATACAGGAATTTAATTTAGTTGACTTTCTTGGGTCCTTTTTTTTTTTAATTTTTCCTGGATTAGAAATTGGGCACTAGGTATCCTAGGGTTTTTCTGAGAAAGTGGGAGAGACAGACTTCGGGTCTTTGCCGTCCGTGTTGACTCAGACAGAGAGAGAGAGAGAGAGAGAGCAAGAGCGCCTGCCTATGGATATCCGTCCGTAGAAGGCAAATAGGCAATTTCGAGGTTTCTCCAATATATTTCGAGCCACTAACATTTCTCCTCCATTTACAACTGTCATTAACTCTAGAGTTTATTCTTCCTATTATACCGTTTATAATAAATATTGGCATCCGCCACTATTTAAAATCAGCCAACTCATACCAGTGTAAAATTATTAAAATATTCTCATAATAAAATTCACTTTCTTTTTATTTCACACATTTCAAACGGAAAATATTAGAGAGAAGAGAGCTCAGAGATGAGAGAGAAATGATGAGAGAGAGATCTGGAATGATGTGAGAGAGAGACGCGATGAGAGAGAGAGATTTGAGTTTGATGAGAGAGAGAGTAGGGATGAGAGAGAGAGACCGACGAGAGAGAGAGATCGAGAGGATGAGAGAGAGACGGTGAGGGAGGAGAGAGAAAGCTGTTGAGAGAGAGACCGAGAGGAGAAAGAGAGACTGAGATGAGTGAGAAAGAGCGAGGATAAGAGAGAGACCGAGATGAGTGAGAGAGAGAGAGATGAGAGAGAGTGTGCTGTTGAGAGAAACGAGAGAGATGAGTGATAAAAAAAAAATTGCCACGTAGGGTATGCGAAAACACACATCGCTACAATGACGGATGCGTATCAGTTCTCTATCGTTTAATGCCATCAATTTTAATTGATTTTATAAGTTTAACCATTTAAAATATTATACATTAATTAATATAATTTAAAATATAAAATTTAAGATAATAACTAATTAAAAATATATTTTGTTTTCTTTTAATTGAAAGTACTAAGATGGAAATAAAAACATAGGAGATGATATGGAAAACTCACATTTTTGCACACCCCTTGCGCACGAAACGTGACCTGACAAAAAATTAAATGCCGCGTTTTGGTATGGGATTGAGAGAAAATGTCTCCCTCCTTCTTCCTTCCCCCCGTAGCATCCCTCCCCTTCTTTTTTTTTTCAATCTCCTTTTTTGAGTTTCCTCTATTGCCGCAGTGAATGGATCAAAATATTTTCTTGTGACACGATGATAGGTTTCTTGGACCATCATTTTTCCCTATGAAATCCTTGACCTTGGAGATGAAATGGACACTGAATTGTCATTAGCTCCGATGCCAACTTGTAATCGAGGTGGAGGCTTTAGAGGCTTTCCGCCATCAAAGAGCTCGTCCACAGACAAAGAAGTTCACTTGAAGTACCCACTAAAATCGAACTCAAAATCTTCGCCATTATTGTTTTTGTTATCGCTTTTACTATTGTTTGTATCTTTAAATTTGAGAATCTCGAACCTTTCTTCCTAGTTAAAGGGGATTGAGGAGGCTGACCTTTTGGAGATCACATCGTGGAGAGAGAGGCTAGTGAGCTCACAATAGAAGGCGAAGGCACAGGTAAGACTGGTAAGGGCGCTAAAGTAGAAATTTCCAAATCATTGAGGGCTGGAAGGACCATTCATGTGTGGAGAGGAGTAGGAGCAGTCAAAGTTAAAGTTCACGGGAGCCATTAGTACCACAACTTCCATCTTCATTATCGGATTAATTGACTTCGTGTGCTTGAGAGTTTGTGGTTGTTTGATTGAGAAGATTAGGGATGGTCGCACTATGAGGACTTATACTGTATGCGCTCTCTGTGTGTGAGAGAGAGAGAAAGAGAGGGGAGAGGAAGGAAAAAGGATGAAGAGGGGTGGAGTATTTCCCATCGAGTGCAGGTGGAGGAGAGCAATTGACTCGAGTCCGCCGAGTGCGAAAATTGGAAAGATTTGGGGATAGTCCGTCGTCATCTTTGTTTTTTTCATTTGGACATGCAAGCCTGCCATGTTAGAGGTGTGAGCAAAGGGTGTATGAAATTACTTGACTACAGCGGAATTGGAGATGATATAATTATAGCGGATAGATTTTACTTATGAATGTAAAATATCAACTTTTTATAATTTGGGGATTTAATATCTAATTTTTGGTAAGCTAAGATCTTATTAGATTTTAATTATTTTGAGAAATTAGTTTCTTAATCTTTTATTTGTTTCAATCAACACCGTGCGTCATCGCGAGAGAGAGATGCGAGTTTAGGAAGTAAGACAAATAGGCGGCGACCAGGACAGGATTTTTTATTTTTTTTATTTATTTTTAAATGCAGGACAAAATTGATTAGCAAGTAAAGTGAGTTTCGTAATAAATTTAGAGAAATATTATAGCAATAAAAAAATTGATAGAATAAAATTTATAAATTTATAAATTGATATATTCTATATAATATATTAGATTTATTTTATAATTTTATAATTTAACATATTACATTAAGCCATATCAATTAATGGATATATTTTTATAAAATCACTTTGTATTTAAAGTCTTTCTCGTAAATTTAATATAAATTAAGAGGAGTAAGGGCCTTTTGGGGGAAGGGAGGATAGAGGCACGAGGATGCAAAGATAATTCGGTAAGTATGCAAGTTGAAAGGAAATTAAAATGACCAACAATAATATAATGAATTATTGTCAAATCAACTTGATAGAAAAATAAAGTTTATTTCATTAAATATTCAATGCTCAAAGTGTTGAGCATTGAAAATGAGTAGATCTGGCAAAGGGAAGGGCGTCTCCCACTTAAAAACTATGCCATGCCACAATTGCGTGACATTTGATTCTAACACATGGTAAGAAAAATATTATCAAATATTATTTATTATGTAAATATTATTATTCATCTTGAATTTTGTCATCTATAATAATACTAATCGATATTTTGCATTTTCAATGGCTTTTTATATGAAATGATTGATTTATGAAGCCACTTAAAATATAATTATTATTTTTTAAAAATTAATTTTTTAAATATGTATAATTAAAACATTATGGACAATTCAAAAAGAACAGAAAAAAAGAGACATGGATTAAACAATGAAAACATAAAAAAGACGACCAAAACTACTAAAGAAAGATGAAAAACAATCATAAAGTTAAAAAACTTTAATGAAAAAGAAAAAGAATAAAAGATCCAGGATCATAAGTCATTGGTCAGTGTGATAAGGGATAAAATCCAGGATAAAAGTAACATTATTCTTCCTTACAAGTCTACAACAACATAAAATACCACAAAATACCACCTGGTCTAAAATCTTTGGAATGATGATGAACAAACTACATGAATCTCCAATTAAACTTTGAACGTTTAATGAATTTTGTAATAAAGAACAAACTCCATTCAAATCAATTCAAGAAAATCCAAAAGTTCTCCCCAAAAATAACTAAAAATTACAAACTAGGAACTGAAACCGAAAAGGCTATAACTTACAAAGTCATGGGGCAAACCCACCCGGTCAGGTATTATTGCAGCTGCTTAAATAACAGATACAAACAATTTACTGTGTGAGAAACTACTGTAAACGGGGGAGCAATATTGATGGAAAAGGCAGAAACTAACTAAAATGCAAATCCCTGCGTCTCCATCTTGTCCCCACCATGCAATGATGTTGAAACTCGTATTCTTAGAACAATTACACACGGTACAATCCTACAGCTAGAAGTGACCCTTTTTTTGTTTCTGAAAAATACAAGGTTGAAGCTGAATGTTAAAGTAGCAAGGAGCCTGCAGAACAAATAAAAAAAGCTTACAGTCAAGCAATTGAAGCCAGAGGACATCTAATTGAAGTTCATAACATGACATGACAAGTGGAAGTTGGAGACAGAAAAAAAATAAACAGCATCAACTATTAAAGACAAACAATCCTTTTCTAATGTGGGCAAGTAGCATTTTTTCAATGTGAAAAAGAAATCCACCATCAGTTCAGAAAATATTTTTTTGATAAGTTAAATATAAAGACAATACAATGAAAGGTGTTTTTAGTATATAAAGGATTGGGATAGGTCAATAAAATAAAATAAAATGATGAGGGAACTCAATAGAATGCAAAGAAGATGCTTCAAAAATTATATAGACAATAGATGCATTTGACCACCAACCTTCTCAGTTTTTCAATCCTGGAATTGGCTTCCCAAAGAGAACCTTATGTAGAAGTAGGGCCAACCCTTGAGGCAGGCAACATAGGCGGTTGCCTAATGCTCCCACCCCATAAAACATATTTTGAAATATTTATATTTAATGTAATTTGTTATTCATTGAAATAAAAATAGAAAGGCCTCGTTTTAAACTTTTGTCTGAGGCCTCAATTTATAGTGGGCCACCTGTGTTGAACCATTAAACAAATAACAAGAAAGGACTAAAACCCAGAATTTTACAGGTACAGCATTTGATTGTGATAAAGCATATGCTGTGAGGAAAACTACAGATTACAGCCAGTGCTTTAAGAACTTTGAGCATGACATAATTCTGGGTTATAGAGCTACCTAATGGTATATTCATATAGTGGGCAGACATCTCATAATATATTCAGCATTATAATTTTAGTTAAAACATGCAAGTAAGAGCATTACGCACCTCAGTATGATATTCTATATATTCCAGGCAAAGGAGCAGTTGAAGCAAGTATTTTTTTCACTGTTAATACTCAATAGCTTATTGAACAAATGAAACTCATGCATTCTCCAAGGCATGATAAATTTTTGAAACTCGCCGTCGGAATAATGGTTCCAGCCGAAATGAAGGAATTTCATTCTGCCACTGTTTAGCTTCGTACATCTCATTCCATGCCTGCACTATCTCATCAATTTTGAACCCTAGACCTGTAAAGAGCAGATTTTTATTCTTTTATTTTATAAGTGTAAAGAGCAGATTATTTCCAATATACTTATAATAATTAATTTCTAGAGCAGAATTTCAAATCAGTACAACATTCTACCTTCTAGTGCATTATCATTTGAACAGTGGTTCTTCACCATGACAGCTACATCTGTTGGAGAAGCTCCAGCAAGCTCAAACTTCTCCATAGCAACTTCCAAACACTCATGCCATACTGGCAGTCCTAATTTGAATTCCACAATTGATCGCTCGTAGAGCATGGTGCCCCATAAGACATTTATCTGAGACCTTATATTTGCAGCCTGCTCCACAGCTTCCTGTGGTGATATATCTTTAAGTAATCCATCCAACCCCATCTTCTGGAACTGAGTTTTTGCACTTTTAGGCTCTGAAAGTTCACTTTGGCGTCGCTCTTCCAATTCTTCCCAGATCTGTATACCTTTCTCCATGTTGTCCTCAGCATTGTTATACAGCTGTAGAATTTCTGTAGAAGGGCATGTTTCCAGATCAACATTGCAGCTAATTGCATGATACCAATGAAGTTTTGCCAGCTCAAACTGCTGCTGCCCAAGAGCTAGAAAGCCTTCATAGAAATCTGGTTTGATTTTCAGTGCTTCTTCATATCTCTTTCCTGCTTTTATATATTCTTTTTGTGCCCAATCGTATGCAGCTTTGATCTGTGAAAGTATATGTTCTTTTGAAGCCTCTTCTGTGACACGCACCCTCTTCCTTGCCCTTGACATGTGAACATTTCCCCAGTTGAACAATGCTAAAGCCGCCATCTCTTGGAACCTCACTCCTGCCATGTCGAAAAGGTGTTGTGCTTCTTCACTTGTAACTGCCTCCTCCATAGCCTCAGAATAGAGCTTCAGCCCAACTACGTGAAGATCCAAGTATGTGTCAGATTCAAATCCAACATGGTTCTTGAACAGCTGAGCAAATTGGATTATCCAGTCTTCAATGCAAGATGACACCTTTAATTCCTTGCTTTTCACCCCGTCACCATTTTCAGCTATATTACTATGTGTTATGCTAGGCTTCTGCACCTCCTCATGCAGTCTCTCAAAGAATGGGTCTTGCTCAGGGTTAACTTCTACTAAGTACAGCCTGAAAGAACCCTGTGATTCTGCTGATGTTTCAGCCCACCGCAGTTCTTCATTACTAGTAATTGTAATCAAATCACCTTCTTGGTCCCTGTATTTGATAAGAACTGCTCTCGAGCTCGGAAACCGATCATGGACAACCTCCCTCAGTTGCAGAAGGCTGCAATTAACTGGAAACTGAGCCCACCTTATGTCCTCCCCAAACACTAGCTTCACAGTTTTCGTAGGCACTTCTTCCTTTACACTACGAATTTTCTCCTCTACAACCACCTTAACTTCAGCCTTCTTCTCCTCAACCTTTTCCTCAGCCACCTTCTTTTCACTCACAACCTTAGCCTTCTTCTCCTCTACTTTGTTGCTCTTCTTCTTCCGCATCTTTGCTTTTGCTACTTTTGGTTCAGGCAAAGCAAATGAGGGTTCAACATAATCTGGAGGCAACTCAATTACGGTATCATTTACCTTTAATCCTCTCTTCTCAAGTGCCTGCTTAACCCTTTCTGCAATCTCAAATGCCATGAGATTATTTGGCTCTAAGTTCAACACAGTACTAACATCTCTCAGAGCCAAATCCAGCCTGTTTAAGGCCTCATAACACCTTGCCCTCTTCAACAGTGCCTTACTGTACCTAGGCGTGACTTCAAGTGCCAAGTTGCACTCGTGGATTGCCCTAGGGTACTCACTCAGTCCCATCTGCATATAGCAAGCAGCCATGTTACTACGAAGATAGGAAACATCTATATGATTTCTCGGAAGCAATTTGAGAGCTTTTTCATATTTCAACATAGCTCCTTCATGGTCCCTCTTCTGAAACAACTTGTTCCCCTCCTCCTTCAATTCTTGAGACATCGAAATAAAAATGGCTGTATCCTTATCATAGCCTTTTGGACTGTTCTCCCCAATTTTGTTTTGCTTTGGACTAGTATCAGATGACGTTTCTCCTACCTGCTTCTTTTTCTTTCCACTTTGCTTCCCCATTGCAAAACCCAAGAATCTGCAGAGTATAACAACCCCAACCTTTCGCAAGGCGGGGGGAGAGGGGAGTTAATTGTAGGACTTTACTCCCAAAAGGAACACCAAGAGTTCAATCCAATTAAACACACGGAAATCGAAGACTGCCTACTTATTGAAACCAAGTTCTTATAAAAGATAAGCAAAAGGCATAGTTTCCATAAATTGTAACTAGGGAAGTCCCCAAAACTGAAAATAGTTCATTCTCAGGAGATAATTACAGAATATTGAGGAAGATAGTTTTCCTATGCATTTCGTTTAGCATATTTGAAAGATTTTAATCTATAAAGGATCTGGAAAAACTTGTATTAGGTTTCTAAGTCAAGTTCATTAGATTAAGCTGAAAAAGAACTACTCTAGTAAAGGAAAAACATGGAGCCATATAGTTAACGTAAAGGTAAAACATATAGGCATAGTTTATTTTCTAAGTCAAATTCATCTGATTTTTATACATTTTGTTTACGAGAAAGTAAAACCATTTCAATGAGCTTTGCCTTCCAATTTCCGTTTCCCTGCATACCCTCCCTTCCAAACAGATTGTTGATCTAAACTCTCACTTTTATTGGAACACATTTCAATCAAATGGGGAACGTCCGAAAAATCCAACAAAATGTAGAAAACACATACCGTAGAAGAGAGGTTTCCCAATCAAAACAATTTATGATCATCAACGAGAGCCAAACAAAGTTTCGTTCCCATTAATCACTACAAAACCTGGCAATAACAGAAAACAGGAAATCAAAATTTAGAAAGGAAAACAAAAAAAAAAACATTCCACGAGAATGATCGACGATCCTTCCAGTATTAATTCGATAACATCGCAAAAAGAAATTTAGAGATGACCTATTCTCCCCCAGGTAAAATCGTTGGTCAAGGATAATCGATATCCCTAGACGCCAACGAGGAATCTATTCGACTTGCCCTTATTCTTGTCGGAGCAAACTCGGGAATGCTTAGCAGAGCACCATACCTCTAGATTTCAAATGCCAAGTACCATATCTCTCAAGGCACCGCCGTCCCAATTTGCTTGTCTCTTCCTGGATAAGTAATCCTCCTGATTGTGTACAGTACACGTCTGTCCAAATTATTAAACAAATGACACGTGTACAACAAATATTCCTATCATTTTTTTTACTTTTTCTATAAGCTAACCTAGAAAATACATATTCTATATCATTAATATGCTACAATTAAATTTATATATATATAAATACTTTAGTGACAAAAAAATTACATAAAAATACTTTTATAAATTGATGTAATTTTATGTAGTTCATTAGATTGTAAAATTATTTTTATTATAATATAAATATTATAAATTAGATGAAGTCAAGTTAATTTATTAAATTATTTTATATAATTATTTTATAAATATAACAGTTCTTTTAAATTTATATATATATTTTTTATGACGTGGGACCATCTCATGGCAGAATCCTTCAAGAACTCACCGACTGGACGTCACCTCCTTCTGCCATAAGCTATTAATTTTTATTTTTTTTTAGATAATATAGGCTATTAATTAACTTATGATTGTTTGGGGATCTTGGAACATCCTTGTCCAGACTCAAGTCACAAGATAAGGTATTGATTATTGAAAAATAATTTGTACTTACATAACGTAAACTTTTATAAAAAAGTGTACATTATCTGTAAATAAATTATTATTTTTTTAATATAATCTACTTTTTTTACAAATATCAGTGTCTATTTTAACTTGTAGCGTTTCATGATTACTTTTGATTAATTTCTTTATTGTTTGGAACATCCTCGTACGTCCAAAATCACAAGATACGGCTTCAGCTCCAATGAGTTCAAGTTCAAAACAACAGATCCATGTCCATGTGAAAGTCAAGATCGACATGCAGAACGATTAGATGATAAAGTTGTAATTGACAATGATTGTAATTGTAACATTGATTGATGTTTTCACAAATCCTGTTGTCTACTCTATTAGGGTTTTAGCATTACAGAAAATTAAACCCTAAAAATAAATAAATCAGTAAGACGAGAAACAAGATGAAGATGGTGTTGTGGCTGATCCCTTTTTCATATTCACACTGGGTCACAATGTGTTTGCCGATCAGATCTTCCCAAGTCACGCACGTAAAATCCCTATTTCGTTTAATTTCGTTATTTTTTCAATGGGTTCTGATTTCTTCGTGGGAAATTGGGAAGTAGGTGGAATTAGATTATTGGAGCTTATGTGGAACTTAAAATGCTGTTAATTAAGAGATAATAGGTTTCTGGGACTTTATTAGAGAGGGTTTGATCTGGAGAGTGGGATATCTGCAGCGATTCGTGATTGCAAAGGAAGTGTATTTGCTTTGCTTTGAAGTAATCCTATTGCTATTAATTTGAAGGACCTTACCTTACTTGTCTTGTTTAAGAAGTTCAAATCATTTTATGTTTAAATCATAAGGGGTAGTTCAGCTCCAGTTCGAGTCTTTTTAGGATTACTGGAGGTTTATCTGGTTTTTAACTTCAAGACCCCGTAAGATTAGTAGAGGTGCGTATAAGCTAGCCCGAACACTCTCGATTATAAAAAAAAAAAATTATAAAAAAAAATTAGAAAGAAAAATCATTTGATGTTGAACTCCAAAGTATTGTGTATTGGGGGAGGGGGAGGGGGAGGGGGGGGGGGCCTAGGTTTAGGTTCAAAGAATGATGTCTTCACAGGGCCAAGGTGTCTGTAATATTGCTTAATTAGTATTAAAGTGATCTACTAAAAAGGGTCAAGTATTACTACTGATTTTTAAGAGCATCTATATTGGCATGGTCAAATAGAAAAATTAATTAAAATTTACATAATTGATGAAAAAAATACCCCACATTAGATTGGTCAAATCTAAAATAAGATGGACTTCTGTTATAGTAGTTGGCCAAAGATAAAAAACTACAATTGATTCACCAAACAGTAAAATATTAATTTCTCACTCCAAACAAATATTAAAATATTAGTTTCTCACTCCGAACAAAAATATTATTTAATTTGTAATTAAGAAATTTAGATAGAATTTTATATGAGTTTAATCAAATATTTTTTTTATTAGTATTAAATGACTTTTGAAAATATGATTTTTTTAATATTAATTTAATAATATTTTATTATTATATAAAGAGTGAATGACTAATCCAATATAAAGACTGAATTTAAACAAAATAGACAAATATACAAAAGTGTGATATTAACTAAATTTTAAATATACATTTGATCAAGCCAATAAAAAAACTCTTAAGGGATTCCAATCAGCTTGGTACGAATTGGGCATTGATCGATAGCTGCTTGATCTCAGGCTGATGGTTGGCATTAATGCCCCCCAAATGTCTAGACAAGGCTGGCTCTAGTTGTGCTTATTAACTGCATGGCTGTTGAAATTATAGAAAGGACAGCTAGCTTGACAAGGTGTTATTGAGTAGAATAAACTATCTAGGATCAAAACATAGGTACCGGCAAAAGATCACAATCTAGGAACTTCATGGAGTAGTTCAGCTTTAGCCATTGTAGATGCCAACTATGCCAATATCTTCAAGGGCCTAGGAATTCATGTGGGGTAGGTTTGTTGGTTATATCTGTTTTATGTCCTATGTGGTGCATGAGCCATTGTTGAGGTGTTACTTGTACTCATTTTTGGTGCTGCAAATTTTTCTTCTTTTTTTCATCAATGTAACTTTTGGTGAATATTGTTGGTTAAGCACTCCACTACCCCAAACTTGTTCTAGATGGCTAGAAAAAAAAAATGAAAGAAGAATCCAAAGAAAAAGTCGTGCAGTGTCTGTGTGTTCTCCTCGTCTCAGGTATATATGCGAATACAAGACAAGACCCACCGATCACTGCAAACCTTAAAAAGCTAGGCTACGCAATTGTGAAATTGCAAGCACAGCTTTCGATAATTGACCACACCAGACACTAGTATGCATTTATATACAAAATTGTAGTAATTCCCAACACCATTGTTGTGTGAGCAAAAGATGGTGATCAAATTTCAGTGCAAGGGTTGTGTAATGAAGGTCCTTATTAAAGAAGATTCACTTCATAGCTGCTTTTATTAAAGGTTTCAAATTGAGCTTTTCTTCCAGGCGTTCTGCCTGAGAAGTTATTGTATGCTACACTAAAGACAGCTAGATAGTTCACCTATGTTAGCTAAGGGGGGATAATACTGTTCAAGCTATTATGGGATAGATCCAAACTCTCTATTTGTTTGAGATTTCCAAATGTTGAGGGGATTGATCTGGATAGACTGTTGTACTATATGAATGCTATTTAGTTGGTTGTTTAGCTTGCATAACTCAATTTAAGTTGATTTTCAGCCAAAGAAATTTCTATCAAAAACGTATTGTTTCCCATACATCTTGGAAGCATACCTGACAAATAGTTTGTAATAGGTGTATCAATACATTTATCTATTGTCTTTACTAATATGTTTTTCTTATGTGAATAAATGGATAATGGACAAGTAGCAAAATCTGGACCCTTGAAGTTAATAAGGCTGAGCTGCTTGATCACGTGAGAAGCTCATGATTACATATGAGGAATCAAGTGTTGAAGCCGTTGGATCACTACACGTGTTGGCATCTGTTTCATCCTATATATTCATAGCTATCCGATATGTAAACTCTAATTCATTCATTTGTACATTCTGTTGTTTTTAGAGGTTTCGAGAGAGTGAGAGCAGAGAAGGCGGAAACTTAGGGTTTGCTCACTTAAAGAAGAAATATGTGCGATTTCTGGTTTGTGAGAGAGGGATTTGTAAATCTAAGTTGTTCTAAAGCTTCTCTGTGAAGAATATTGATCATCAATAAAGCTCTTATGCCATTCCAGTAGTGGACGTAGACCATTAGGGTCGAACCACATATATCGGTTGTGTTCTTTATTTATTTTCTTTACAGTTTTTATTTTCTTAATTCTTTGATAACTGCTTTACATTCTTGTTGATTTCTTGTTCTATTATGTAATCTGGTTCATTTCATAACCTTGTTGGTTTTTTGGCTGTGTTTGGTATCAAATCGAGGTTCTTGAGTTTCTGTTTTCAACAAGAAACTTAAAGACTTTATAACGTAGTTATTACTAAAATCAAATGTTAAGATCCGAATTTTAGATAAACTATTTGGGATTTTTCCTGCGAAGTTGTTGTCCAAACACAGGAAACTCAACCTAGTAAGATTAGAATTGTGTCCAAAATATTTGGCCACTAAAACTGTTATTTGACAATTTGAGGTACTACAAGCAAGAGCAACCCATTGACAAATGCTCTTGTACTATTCCAGATAAATGATTACCAGAGAAATCTAAAGTAGTTAAATAGGCCAAGTTACCGCAAGAATTTTTTCTAATAAAAATAATTTTATAATATGACGTACTATATCAAATTACGTTAACTTATAAATTTATTTTTATAAATTTTTTTATAATTAAAATATATATCTTTATATATAGAAAGTGCCTATCTATCAAAAATTGTTGGTTTAACATTTTTTTGTTGTATTCCGTTAAAGTTAACGAAATTTGTCAATTTGTCAGTTATCTATAAAAAAAAAAAAATTAGAAAAAACAAAAACGAAAAACTCTTCATATTTATTTGTAAATTTGTCCGTTATCTATAAAATTGCCATCTATCATCTATCAGCCATCATAAAAGCAATCTCATTATAAAAGCAATCTTGGTTTAAAAAAAATTAGAAAAACAAAAAACAAAAAACTCTTCATATTTATTCGGTTCAGGCAAGTTCATGTAAAAAAAAAAAAAAAACCTCATGCTCGATACGCAACAACTATCATCGAGAATGAAAGAAAAATAGAGATTTATACTGACAAAACAAATAGTATATTTATTTCTGAATAATAAAAAAATTAGAAATTAAAACCAAAAAACTCTGCATATTCTTCGGTTCAGGCAGATTCATGCATTTGGCTGGATAATGAAAAATTGTCATTAAGTCAGCGTCAATCCATTCTATTTAATATCAGTCCAACACCACGTTCAGAGAACAGAAAACGTTTCACATGAAAAAGATATGGGGGTCAGTCAATAACTAGCCTTTTCCTTCTGCATATTGTTCTGCATTACAGGTGATTTTCTGAGAAAAAAAGTTTTGCTTCTTAATTTTATTTTTAATTTCTTCTTTTTTCATTTATTTTATGTTTTAAGTATAGTATTTTCTATTTTTTTCCTTTTTTTACTGCAATGCTTATTAATTTATCTTCAAGTCTTTTGATTGAGTCTGGACATTTCTGCTTATAATCTTTGTAAGTGTATGTTGTTATTTATTTTGTAATGTCATTTGTTATATAATTTTTTTCCTATTTTATGGAATTGTGAGTGTTTTAGAAAAGTTATTGTCACAAACTGTGTTTTGGATAAGTTTGACAGAAATGATTTTTGTCACAAACCAAGCAAAACATACAATATATACAAATTAACATAAATTGTGAGTGTATTATAAAAATCATCTAAAAAAACATCTAAAAAACAAATGTTTTATAGAATTTTCTTTTTCTAAGTTATTATTTTTCAGTTTTATAATGTGTTTGTGGCTTCATTTAGCAATTGTTCATACAAGTGAGCTCTCCAAAAACATAATTTCACACTTTTCATACAAGTAAGCAAATTTTTTACAGTGGCTACAATCATACACCCACAAAGAGAGAGAGAGAGAATACATAATACACTAGAGCACTTTTATTGATTATGTAATTCCACTTAGGGATAAAACCTCAATCTTCCCTCTTTTCATAGATCTGCACACAAATTTTCTGATAGTTTCCACATATTTAGTAAAGCAATAAAACACAAATATTAATGCACCTATAATTCCTCCAATAGTCAGTGTTGTATCTGTCTTCCTTTTTATTTTAAATCAAACACATTTATTATTCAAGCAGGAGTTCAAACTCTGTTTCCTTTTATTAACAAAGAATATTGGATATTAAGCCAATGCATATATCTATAGATATATACATATATTACAAGAGGCAGCTTTCTAGGCACCTTACCAGATTAAAAATTCCAATGCTCTAACTCTAATATCCACAAAAATCAATTTCAATGGTGACCCACCAGTGCCCCCATCTATCCCATACCATATCCAAGTTAAGAAAAAAAAAGGGTAACAATACAAATTAATTGGATGACTAAAAATTAAAAGATTGAATATCATGCATGTTCATTTCATTCTAATAGCTACAATATTACAATATGTTCCCATTTGTGTCCAATCCACAAAGTCATATATATATATGAAGGAATATTATTGCTAAGGAGGCATGCAACTTATCATGCATCGTGGACAGAGTTACTAAGAAATATTAACCTCAGAAATTCAAATAGAGAGTTACCAAGTTTACATCACGCATGAAATTTACTGCTTCTTACCTTTGAGTTCCTTCCAGTTGTAGCCCTTACCCATTTGCTGGAACTATTGGCCTTTTCAGTAGATGAAGAATGTTGTCCTAGAACCTGCATAGAATAAGAAACATAATATGTTTAATCTCCAGAATCTGTATTCAGTTTAGACAATACTACAAAATAATAGTTTAAACTAAGGAAAAGATAATCACCCCAATAAATTGTCATTCTAGATCGAAGATCTTCAACATAGTATATATATGATATTCACTATATATATATAACCAAAATCCTAGCTTATATAGCATCGAATCCCTTGCCAATATTGACCACATAGAGCGACCACATAGAGCTCTCACAACACATACCACACTGCAAGGCAAAAGTACCAATGGATTTTAATCTAGTCCATCAAGGGGTGTTACATCACACAAAATTCAAAATTCACCAAAAGAAGGCATCCTAAGCATGAGTCGCAATGTAGATCTCTAAGTTGTGCTATAACTCACTTCTAAAAGGAACTCATGCATCAATTTGGAGTAAACACATGAAAAATACCTCGAAGGTGCCGCTAACCAACATTTCACATAGGCATTCCCATATTGGTTTCTCAATAGAGAATGTCCCACCTACTCATACTCAACCCATATATTACTATCACTTAACTCAACTAACAAAATCACATCACAAACTGTCCATTAATCCTCCCACACTCTCAGATATTTGGCATAGCGAAAACTCAAAAAAATATAATCACGTAGAACCCATGTAGTAAAATACAGATCAAACCCAGTACCCCATCCATAGGAATCTGCGTGTAACATTGCATTGTAGAAAAAAAATTCTCACCGAGCAGAAGCTTCAGCCATCAGGGCCTCCAACACCCTATCCAAGAAAAACCAAGAATTAAACCCAGACTAAGAAATAGAAAATCACAGAACAAATTAACACATAAAAAAAGGAAAAAAAGAAACTAAGTCAGAGATAGGCTTCTCTAGCCATGGATGGTGGAGAGAGAGAGAGAACTACTGAAACCACTGTTTCTAAGGCGAGGTGGAGTAGATCAAGAAGAGAAACGGCAGATTTGAATGGAAATTGTAGAGGTTGAGGTCGAGATGATATAAATCGACATATCTGGATCTCACAGCTTCGATTGTTTTAGGTTTCAGCAAGACGAAGAGAAATCCAGGGTTGCGAGGTAGAGAGAGAAAAGAGAGGTGGTCTGAGTTGTGAGAGAAAATTAAAGAGGGAGCCAAAGCGGGTCGCGAGGTAGAGAGAGAGAAAAGAGAGGGGGTCTAAGTTGAGAGAGAAAAGTCAAGAGGGAGATGAAGCCAAGAATGAGAGAGATAGATTTGTGTAGTCTAAAATTCTTTGCAAAAAATATCACTAACACAATATCAAAGATAAGATGTAATGACTAAAATACTCTCACATAAACGGACACAAAACGTAAAAACAGGAGGTTAAAATTGCTATTTTTAAGTAAAAGTGATTTTCGCTGTGTAGACTAGCTGACCTTCGTCTGAGAAGAAGATACAGTAGGATCCGCAACACTACTAGCTTGGTTCTTCAAATGTTATAATAAGTATTATTCTTGTTATTACTTAAAAATATGTTAAAAAATATAATAAGCTAGTTCCGGTTTATAATTTTTATTCACTACTTGCTTTGAAGAACAAATAAATTTTGATAAATATTTTATTTAAGAATTCTCATATGTGATATTGATCTATTCTTTTATAGTTTTCTTTTTCTTGGTATTTTTTAATTTGATATGTTATTATTTTATTATGTTCGTTTCCTTTTTTATTTAAATTATAGATAATTTGATTCTTAGTAATAAATCTAAATCTTTACATAATCATAATTTTCAGTTTAAACTAATGTTTTTGTTGAAGTTGTATTAAACTAATGTTTTTGTTTATTATAATATTAATCTCCATATGACTAATATTCATCCATTTAATTAAATGTCTTCGCCAATAGTTTTAGTGGTTCATGAATTTAAATTAAGATTTGTTATCTTATGCATATGATATTTTTGTATTTGAAAATGGAAAAAAATGAGGACAGTGTATACATTAATAAGGATATCACTTCAAATACAAAAAATTGAAAAATTAAGATGATTGTTGCAAAGAAGTCGCCTAAATGAATAAGCCAATGCACAACAATGAAGTACCAAAATCTGACATTAATTGATCAAGAGGTATAATATTTATTAGCATATATTATGTTTCCAATTTTTAATATTCTTTGAAATTGGAGGTTCTTAAACTCCATCATATTATATAAAAATATTAATAATGTTGCATTTATTTATTTATCTTGTTACAACATATTTTGTTCATAAAAAATAAAAAATAATAAAATTATTAAAAAAAATATTATAGCAAAATAATACGCATACTTTTATATAATACACTGTTAATCACAATTATTTTTATTGTTAATTCAGGAAAATCGAGTGCATGCAGCAATGTTTGGAACTAATATTGACCCATAGGAAGACACTTTAAATATTTTACAATCCTATTATATCAGCGATGCACATGTTGAACCAATAGATCCAAAGTATAAAATTGGAGAATATCAATATCAATGGACTCTAAGCTCAAGAACAATAATAGAAGATGTTCCACAAAATGAAGAACAAATAAAGGCACCAAAATATGAGATCATTCCATTCAATGACTTGGAGGCTTATAAAGAGTTGACTGGAGAAATAGATAATTTAATTTTAATTTTATTATAAAATAATTATCAAAAAATTAACATTTTATATTTGAATATTTAGATATTTAAGCTGTTGCAATCAAAATTAAGCCAACTGAAGAAGGAACGACAGAATTTGGACCAACAATAATCTAAGAGATATATGTTATTATGAGAGGTAATAAATTCTTATAACTTCTCATTTCTGTTAAAATTTAATTCCAATATTAATTTAGAAAAATTCTATTCATTCTTTTAATTATTTCAATTTTGTAGCTTGAACCCCATATATTTGACTATGTGGAGTCAATTTGTCCAAAACGAATGTCTGAAAATATCAGAAATTATTAAAGATAAACCAATAATACTTGGAACAAAAATATATGTTCGATCAAATAACGGTATTTTAATAATTAAGCAGTTTAGATATTTTTCCATATTATATATTCTTGCATTAAAATTGATCTCAATTTCAACAAATGATTGTCTCTGTCATCACGTCCATCAAGTACTTTTACAATCAATTCTCCTCTTCTTGAGACAGCTACAATGAAGAAATGATAATTCTCGAAAATTAACAATTACATATTAATGCATTTATATTAAAGTTAATTATGTGATTTATGTAATTTACCTATATATTTCATTTCTTTATATTATTCTTCATTTCTGAATTTTAAGGGCAGATACCAATGATTTGGTAATTAAAACTATAATTGCAAGGAGCTTGACATACTCATCTGCCCCTCTATCATCTGTTGGTATTTGAGAAATTGTGAAGAATTATGATATTACAGAGTTGATGAAGGGTTTGCAACCCATGGCGGTAAATATTATTTTATTAATAATAAATTAAAATATTTACAAAAGCATTCCTTCTAAAAATTGATTATGATTTAACGTAGAAAGTAAAATTCTAAATAGAGACAAAGGTAAATGTGATTGACTTGGACCAAATATTTTATTACATGTTATGTGTTGGCTGTAATAAAAGAATTGGATATAAATACAATGAAAGCTTCATTTATATATATTGCAAAAACCAAGGGGTCTGCAAACTACGGTATGTATCTGACAATTTTAATTTATAATTGATATATAATTTAATTTAGAATTTAACACTATTAAAATTTAAAATAATATATTCAATACATTTAAAGTGTTAGGGCATATGTTGAACTGGATGATAATACTGGAAAGTTAGTTGTTATTATGTTTGGTGAAATAGCAGAAGAGGCATTTGGTTGTTCAGCAGTTGAGTTAATGGAATATGTCAGAGAGGTATCTTTTAAAATTTTTATTCAAAAATTGAGTTTGATTATAATGAGTTAATTAAAAAAGAAATTGGGTTTTGATTAATTATATAAAGATATTCAAATTTAATTTTGTAGAAACACCAAACATATATTAAAAGCGTTTTGGAGAAATTATCAAAAAAAATTTGAAAGATTCAAGTTTATGCAAATCCAGAGAAACAAAAAGAGAAAAAATATAGGCATTTTAATATCCTATCTATTGAGGCAATGCAAGATGAGGAAAATGCTGGATTGTCATCTTAGAATCAAAATTATCTCAAACAACTTTCATAAAACTATAGGTGATGTTTGTTTATGGGACCATGTTATTTATAGCTTCTATTAATGCTCTTTTTTTATAAAATATCACAGCGTGTAATTATAAATGTGCAAACGTTATTTTATTTTGTGTCGATATTGGAAGTACTAATATATATCTACTATATCAAAAACTGTTTTTTAGTATTTGGAGCCCAGTTGGTATCTTGACTATAAACTTGTCATTATCTAAATGTAACTTCTATTCTTCCATAAAAAAAAGTTCTTTGAAGTTATTTATAAATTATTTATGAATTACAATAACATATTATTTATAATTATTTAAATAATTATTTATAAATTACAGTGACATATTATTATCTAAATAATTATTTATATATCACAATATGTAATTATTTATAAATTATATAAACATTACATCGTTATTTAATTAACCGAAAATATTGCGTTCTTATTAATAAAAAATAAATTCTTAACAAAAATAAATAAATAAATATAAATTAAATAAATATGTATTACGCGTTGCTTTTAGCTAGTATATGTATGTAAGTGGAAGAATTTATTATTATTTGAAGTATCTTGAAAGACGTGGATTAAAGATAAGCCGAAAACTTGGTCGATGGTGATGACTTTAATGGGCCCTTTCTTCACGAGCATTTGAGTGCTTGACTTCCAACTTTGTGTGACCGACTCTTTCTTTATATTTTTATTCGAAATTTCCAACTTTGTATGTTGTCTAATCTATATATGTTGGATTTTTTGCCCCCGATTCATTTAGCTTGTCGTGTACAACAAGCATTTTCGATACTTCCTTTCTTGTTATACAAATATTTTCAGAAACACTTTCATGGTAATGAGAATACGAAGAAGGGGGTGAAAAAATAAAAAACAAGTTGACGTGGCAGCAAGCAATGCAAGTTTCCTTTGCACTAAAGGATTGTTCGAATAAGTTTTTGTATTGGAATGTATTTTAATCGTGCCAATATGGGCCTTCGGCCTGCGCAAACTTTCCTCAGTCCCTTAGAGAGAGAGGGCAGGCTCGGCCTGCCAATGGGCCTTTGTGCCTACTGGCTACTTCCACTTTTGGTACTACAATTCACATATTGGCAACACATGAATTTGTCTCTTCTAACCATCGATTTTACCTCTTACCATTTTTTCTAAAATAATATTAACCTCGAAACCCATTGAGGTCTCGTTTATTTTTATAATTTTTTTCAACTCATTTTATTTCTTCTTATTTAATTATTATAAATTTTTTAAATTTAAAATAAATAATTTAACTTTTTTAAATACTAAAATAAAAATAATATTAAAAAAAATATATTCTAACAATATATTCCCCTTTTAAAAACTGATGGGGTCTTCTCCACCAAGTCTTTAGCTTTCTTGAGACCCAAATCAGTAAAACTCCTAACCTCTTTGATTATCTTGATATTTGAAGCTGTTTCTTAGGACTAAGTTTTAATTCAAAAACAGTCTTTTCTGGTTTCTTCTCCTCCTTGACTGCTGTAGGTGCCTTTGTTGCAATTCCAGCCAATCCCACAGCTCCTGATTTCCTAACCCCAATTGTTGGTGGGTCCTTCATTCCCACAAGAATTCAGCTTTGAATTGTATGATTAATGAAAATCATGGAAAAAAATTCGTCGAGAGCAGGCACAACGCGAGGAAGGGGAAAGAAATTTGGACTGGGTATTGGAGTTGGGATAGAGATGAGGGAGGGCAAAACGTGCGTTTTGAGACAAAAAAAAAAAAAAGAAGAAGGAAGAAGCCACGTTAGACCGGTGTGTGGTGTTTGAGAAAGAACAGCATGTATAGAAGTTCTCTTCACATATTGGCAACACATGAATTTGTCTCTTCCAAGCTCGATTTTACCTCTTACCATTTTTTCTAAAATAATATAACTGTGAATATTGTGTCAATTATTCTACCATTTGTCTTTTATAATCTAACTGTTGTTTATGCAGCCAATATACTTGTGACACCTGGTGATAGGCAGCGGTACTTATCAACTATGCAGTGAAGGAAACTTGTGCTATGCACGTGAGCATTCGATGGCTTCACTGGAATAAGAGCTGCTGGATGATTACACGTGTTGTAATCTACTGGGCATGTATATATATGTAATATTGTTCTAATTAGGGTTGAGATATTCAGTTTTCATTTGGGATTGTTGCCGTCCTCGAGAGCTCAGTGTATAGAGAGAGTTTATTCTAGGGTTTTGTTACTGAGGGAGAAAGCAAGGGAGATTGTGGCTTGTTTTGGCTCGGTATTAGTTTAAACGTGTGTATGATACATTGGCTTTGAAGATTACTCAATAAAGAATGATCTCTGAGGCTGTTCCTACCGTGGATGTAGGCCATTAGGGCCGAACCACGTAATCCCTGTTTGTATTTCTTATCCTTTCTTTCTTTGATTATTTCTTGTTGATTTATTACTTGTTCTTGTTGATCTTGCTATTTTATCTCCAATACCTGTATATTTCTGGTTTGGATTTCGGATTTGTTTTCTTTAGTCTCAAAAGGACTCTAGTTAAAGTTTTAACAAATAACATACATCTCACCCTCTCTAGAATGGTCCTATTCATCCTTTCAGCTAGGTCATTCTGTTGAGGGGTTTCCCTCACAGTTTTGTGTCTTAGAATCCCCTCATTTTGATAGAAATTATTAAACTCTGTTGACAGAAACTCAAGCCCATTATCTATTCTTAGGGTTTTTAGTTTTCTGCCTACCTAGAAACCCATTGAGGTCTTGTTTGTTTTTATAATTTTTTTCAACTCATTTTATTTTTTTTCATCTAATTATTACAAAATAAAATAAACAATTCAACTTTTTCAAATATCAAAATAAAAATAATATTAAAAAAAATATATTCTAACAATATTTTATTCAACTTTTAACTTTCATCTCAATTCATTTCATTTCATCTGTGAAAACAAACTAGGCCTAAATCCCTAATACAAGATTCAATTTCGGAATAACATCTTCTCCATCTCACACTAAATATAAAATATTAGATATTTTAAGTAGTTTACCTTATATTACATTAAAAGGGTAATGTTCATCTATTCTCAAATGAGAAACACTACAATCACAAAGAGATCTCACAAAAGTAAATCTACAAATTGACATGATTTCATATGATACATAAAATCTAATTTACAATAAAAATATATTTATAATCTAAAGAATCACATCAACTTATATTAATTTATAAATTTATTTTTATAAAATATTTTTATGACTAAAGTATTAATCTTCCAAATAATCTAGCCAATAAGCAAATTATCAACTTCCATTTGATTTTATTTTTCAACATTGTAAGTTGCTGTTATACTTAAAAGTGGCAGCTGAGATTATTAAATCATTTCCCTTTTATCTGTTTTCTGGTGGTATTTTTATTATTATATGGGGGCAGGTAGATACGAATCAATAGGCAAAAGGTACCACTTAATTGGACTTCGATTTGTAGAGTGTCATTATTTGGTAGAAGTCATTGAATTTCTGGCCTCTCGGATTATTAAATTTAATATCCTTTACCCACTCCTCTTTTCATTTCTTTTTCTTTTTTTTCTTTTCTTGTCTCCTTAGACTTCTAATCCTTACAAAATGATTTTACCTGCCCACTGTCCCATTGTAAAAGAAGATAATGGATTCATTTGGAGCAACAATGTCAATAAAAGGGCATTTGGGTTTTGATTCTAGACCATACTGATGATAGCATTTATATTATTTTGCAGTTGTTTTTTTTATAAAGTTTTATGAAATCATCACTTATTCTAAAAACTTAAACTAATAGGAAGATGTAGATTTTATTATTTATTTTATGTCTTAATATTCTCCCTCATGTGTGGGTCAAACTCCTCCTCAATAAATGGCCCAACACGTAGAATATTTAATTAAATAGAATAGAGTGTAGAGTCAGAATTCGAACTTAGGATCTTTGCTCTAATACCATGTAAAATCACCACTTATTCCAAAAATTTAAGCTAATGAGAAGTGATAGATTTTATTAGTTAATTTATATCTTAACAAGTTTCATTGTTGTATTACTCTCTCTATATGTCTATATTGTATTTACTTCTCCCGACTGTCTATATATAGATTGAATTTGGGGCCACCAAACCTGACTTTACTTAAATATGCCCGTGACATTGGCCTTGCTATGATATAACATAAGAGAAGAGTCGGGTCGTAGATTAATGTAGAGCACAATTTAGCAGAGTAGGCTACACCAACCACCATTATCGTGGTAGCAGCTCAATTTAGCCCACACACCATACTTCCATTATTGCCTTAAAAACACCTCTCTTTGCGTATTATTATTATTTTGCTTGACGCCATTTCTCTCATATAAGTTGTGCGGGATGTTTTGAAGGGATTCTTTGTCTTGCATTTCTAGATATTTTATAATTATCGGATCAAGATAATCTCAAGCTTTTACTCAAATTTATGACCCTCGTATCATACAACTTAATTACATTTATTGAACAATATATGTTAGTTGAGAAATCTACGCGGACAGCAATAAATATTACATAACTCACTTCGTCAGTGTCTCTCGCTATGTATACAAGAACTTAAAAAGGAGATTTGTTTTGGTTACCTTCTTGCTGTCAATTTCGAATACATGTACCCTTTTTGTTGAGTGCTGGTATTTTCACGTGAGCCATTAACTTCATTGCCATCGATCCCAAGAACTTTAACCGAGCAAGTATAGACACACACAACACATTTTAGTAGTGAATCGACCTTTCATGCAAGTGAACGTACAAGCATAGTAAATTTCAGAGAAAAAGAAAAATAAGTGATACACATGATTGGATAGCAATATTCAAGTTTTAGGCCGCTTTAGATCAACATAAATGGCTCAATGTAATCGTATTTATGGAGGGCAGGTCACCTATATAAAACGCTTTCTAGATCATCATGTTCACTGCCCCAATGGGACAGGAGTGATAATCTTTCATAGATTGCTATATATTTATGGGGCCACGAGGTGGGTAGGTTCTCAATGATCTCATGCTCTGACTTCCACGTACATTTTTGGCTATCGCTCTCAAGTCCGAACAACCATCCAAGTTTCATAAAAGAAACGAAACAAAGCAAGGGCCATCCAAAAAGCCAGCGATTTAACCAATACATTTACTTCCTCTTCACCTCCTCCTTATCTATTTATAATTAAATGTCCCAAACTGCACCTCACATGTGAGAACTGAGCATCAACCAGCCATGGACTGGTTCTCCTGGCTATCCAAGAGCGGCCTGGAGCCCTCCCTAACCTACGAATATGGCGTCGCTTTTGCTCGCAATGAGCTCCAACTAGAGGATGTAAGTTACTTCAACCACGAGTTTCTTCAGAGCATGGGCATTTCAGTGGCCAAACACAGGCTGGAGATTCTCAAGCTTGCTAGGAAGGAGAATAGAGTAGGCCCAGGAACGCTTTCCGGGCTCATTCTGGCAATCAACAAAACCAAGAAGTGCTTGAACAAGTGTATAAACAAGTTGGTTTTCCGGGACGACGCGTCGTTTAAGGCAGCGCCGGAGATGATTCAGTATCGAGAGCATTGGAGAGGGAGGTTGTTGAGGAGGCACAAGAGTGAGGATGTCAAGGAAGATGATCATAAGCCAGTACTAAAAAAGAGGAGCATCACGCTATCAGGACCTCTGGATGGAAGGGTGCAAGAGAAGGTTATGGTCAATACCAGAAGCTTGAAATTATCAGGGCCTTTGGATGGGAGGCAGCAAGAGAGAATCATGTACACAGCTAGGAGCCCAAGATTATCAGGGCCTTTGGACAGAAGGGTGCAAGAGAAAATGGTGTATACTTCTAAGAGCCCAAGATTACCAGGGCCTATAGATGGATGGGTCCCAGAGAGATCAATAACTACAACTAAAAGTCCAATGCTATCTGGGAATGTAATGGAGGGAAGAATGCAGGAGAGGCTGATGGTCAGGAGTCCGGGTCCTCTGGATGGAAAGGTTTCAAGTCCAATGGTTTCCAGAAAATTTAACCAAGAAAAGGTGGATGTTGATTATGATGATCATTCACTGTGGGCTACATTGTTTCATGATATGAAACCCACTTGAATTTTCTGTTCTCTTTTCTTGGTTTTTTCCTCTCTCTCTCTCTCTCTCTCTCTCTTTTCTTTTTCTGCATCAGAGGGATATTATTTGTATGGCTTTGAATGCTTGTTTGCCTGTATGTGATATATATCTGGAGTGAATAATATTGGGATTTTTGTTTTTTGAGTATTGACTTTAGTAGCTTATAATCTCATCTTGAGGTCATGATCCATTCACAAACTAAAAACGTTGCATGGATTCTTAATTAATTTCTAGCAGTCAAAATCTCTGCATGGATTTCTGGTGTGTGCTTGAATTTTGAGTTTGTCAATCTTTTCTTGATTTCTAATATCTTTATCCACAATTGTGTTTAATGGCTAAATCCCAGCTGCTCAGAGTAACATAATACAAACCTTTGGTTAAAAGTCCAAGTGGATTGCTCCTGCTGTGAATAATTCCTGCCCAAGGCATGGTACGGATCTGGAAGACAAGCACATTCTGGGAGAGAGATATCTCTAACATCGAACTTATTTTCTAAAACAGATGCTATACTTCTATTCTTCATTTTGGATTTTTTCATTTTCAATCACGTTTACTGATACATTTTTAAGTGGAAAATTACTTAAATATCTTGCAATAACAAGTGTGATTGATGAATAACAATATTTCTCCCCAACTGTCACTCGCCTTTGAGATATGCGTCTTCACGGCCCGTTTGAATACGTAGTTAGCACCGTTTGGATAGTGAGTTGTAATAAAATGAGATAATTTTAAATAAAAATTAAAAGTTTAATAAAATATTATTATTATTTTGAGATTTGAAAAAATTGAATTGAAATTTAAAAAAATTAAATTATTTATTATATTTTGTATGAGAATTTAAAAAAGTTATAATGATGAAATGAGATGAGACAAGATTAGATAGCTTCTCAATCCAAACGGGCCCTCTTTTCTAATCCTAACTCATCTAAACATCTAAACACTACTCAAATACAAGTACTTTTTTTTCATATTTTTTATTTAATCATTACAAATTTCTCAAACTTTTATATAAAATATAAAAAAAATTTAACTTTTTTAAATTTCACAATAAAAATATTTTTTTAATTTTTTAATATTTTTATTCAATTTTTTTTCTCATTTTTCAAGAATTCAAGACTCAATAAAAATCTTGAACTTAAATTATTTCATTATTATTCAAAACTTATCCCATTAAATTCCTCGTCACATCACATCTTATGTGACTATCCGGCACTTCTTTTCTTGTTTTCTGCTATTAGTTACAAAGTTAAGGTCTTTTTCACCACCTGGTCCCTAGTTGGCAAATTGCCCATAATTAAAGAGGAGAAAACTCTCACATTCAATTCAACTAAATATTGGAGTACTGCGCAACCTCTATATCATTAAGAGTTCTAACCTATCAGCTGCTAGCGCTTATGCCTGATAACTCTCTCCGTATTCATTAATCCGTTGCCGTCCTGCTAACACCGAACAAATCTAACAGCTAAACTTTCAAGACTAGAAGTCTAAACGATTTGTTAGATGCAGAAGACTGAGTAATATTCGTGGTGGTCTCACTTTTTTTCAAATGATTTGTCCGATCACCGAAGAGATTTTATCAATTTATCAATGATGAAGACATGCATAAAGGAGAAATAAGTTCCAATCATGGTCATACACAGAAACCCCAGCATTTTGTTCATATATAAGAATGAAAAAGTAGATTCATATTACAACAAGAATACGTATACAATAGACTGTTACGGCCTAGAAAAAAGAAGGATTGATGATTTGTGCTCAAACATCCACAGCACTACTGACGCCAGTATTATTGAAACTTGCTCCAGTATTATGTCTACTGAAAAGATATATGCCCCACCATGTTAACCTCAATGATTTGTACCCTGAGGCAGCCTGAAGGATCCCCCTGAATATAGCATTTGGTAAACAGGCTTTATCCTGGTAGTTAGAATAATGCTCAAGATGGTACCCACACCAGAGACACCAGCCAGAACCAGAAAGGTTAGTCTAAAGCAATTTGGACCCAAGCAAGAGAGACTCGAAACAACCCGATTGATTCCATGTTGTTTTGCTGCCTCGTGATCATATATATACCCTGCTAGGAGACCAGAGAAAAGGAATGCGCCAATTGGATTCCCTAACGCCATAAAATTCATGAATAAACCAAAGTTCTTCAGGCCAAATAGCTCAGAGACAGTGGGAAGCATGACAGAAAATTGCACTCCAAAGCAAATACCAATCAATGCAGTTGCAATATAAAGTGTGCCGTCCATCGCGGAAGCAAACAGAAGGTATGTAACAATCATGATTATTTGAGTCAATGTCATCCAGACTGTCCGAGGAGTTGTCCTAGACCTGCAAAGAATGAAACCCCGCTCCAAATTATGATAACAGCCAATGGAAATAACAAAATATATGGAGGCGGCCACAGTATTTATGACAACATGGTAATGCTTTTTTTTTTTTGTCAGTGACATTGTAATGCTAATTAATAACAGCAAATTATTGGAGAAAATTAGCTGAATCTCCAATCTTATTTGCTTGCATATACTGTTGAAATAATATTATGTACAAACTATATGCTTTTGCCAGGAGTTGGCAAGGTTCAATTGTGAGTTTGAAGATAAGTTTGTTGCTTATATTCAATAACCATTCTATAACTTATATGTTCAAACTATGTATCTCATAAAAGGAGATCAATTTAGCAGTCATTAAAATGCCATATTTTCTAGAGATGATACACCCTTATGTTTGAAACATCTTTAATCTTCAAAATTCATCTCAGATTTACAACTATATAAGATCAGAACCATGCAAAGTGGTTGGCAGAAACAATTATAGGAAGCACCCGGCTTCATTTCAACTGCCTGTGGCAAAGAAATGAGAATAGATGGTACTAACCTGACAAAATGTTCAGAAACAACTCCACCACCAAGACGACCCACAAAATTGCAAAAACTGAAGAGCGACAGCAAGATTTTTGTATCATGCACACCTTGTGCAATCCCAATCTGGGCTAGATTATTAAGAACCGTCACCCCAGAACCAACCCCAACAAAATAAACCAAGAACAGAAGCCAGAAGTCTGCCTTCATTACAACTTCCCTAAAGGTAAAATCATCCCCCCTTTTGGGCCGCCTCTTCTTCTTCACTGCTCCCTCACCCTCAGCCAGAAGCATAGCCACCTCAGATGCATCATCATTTTCACGAAAGCTTCCAAGGTTTGCTGTTGAGGAAGATGGTGTCAGCAGTGGTTCAGTTTTGTCTACATTGCCTTCTTCTTGAGTCAGACGGTCTGAAGACCCAATTGATGGTTCTAATGTCCCCAGTTTGATTGTTTTCATGGGATACAACGTCATTTTCAAAGGGATTGCAAGTGGAGCCATGAGAAGGAGAATCATTATAAAAACAAAAGTATAGGAAATAGGAGTACTTAAAGAAAGCGCATCACTCATTATTGTGGTTGTAAGAAGATATATGCCAAGCACAATACTTGCCACTTGGATGAAAAGAAAATGGCCCTGTTCAGCAGAATCTTCACCAGAAGCCGGAGTACATGGCCTAACAAAATACATCATAATGAAACATAGCATAGGAATCCCAAGTGCGAGGAACAACAGAAGATTAGAGGAGGAACTATGAAGCAGTACACTGTAAATTTCTGTAAATACTGCAGCACTGAGCCCCACATAACCTTTGAGAATACCTGCAACAGTGCCTCGGCTGAGAGGGAAGTTTCTCATATTGGTTACAAGAACAGCTGTGCTAAACCAAGCATTACTATTGGCCGCAACACAAAGAGCAAGACACAACTGCAATATCATATAGGTACCAAGATGACAATTAGATCTTTTTGGTTGAAAATATCCGGATTTGAGCTATACATGCCCAGCAACCACATTTCCCATCATACATATCCACCAAATGATGTTACAAAAGAAGCTGCCTCTATGCTTATAACTAACTGCCTTATAACTAACTGCCTACATATACACTACCACTTACACTTAGGACTGATTATTCAAAGTTATCAATGCAGGGATGGTCATTGCAGTTAAAGAAAACGTAAGGAAGTAACCCATATAAAGGGCGGCTTATAGATGATGTCCTTTGAGCAGAAAAATGGCATCTTAGTTGTATGGATACCTCCATGCACACAAACATACAAAGCCAGATATAGAGTTTAACAGTTCAAACACGTTGACATGGACCAAAGAATCATGAGATGAACAGAAAAGTTCGAGAACTTGGAATTTAGAAAGAAAAGGTTTGAGAATTGGGCATGAAGATAGGATAAAACCTAGATAATGCAAGTTCAGATGAGTCCGACTTACCCATTAAAGGGGATTCATTCACCACGACCTCAGAAAACTTCGCATTTTTCATACCCACCATTCCACAAGGACAATTACCAAAAATTACCAGGTTAGAAAGTAAACTTAGTACATATGTTGAACCGTACTATTATTAATCAACAAGGAAAAGTGCCAACTCAAAAATTAACCAGCAAATCCCCGAGACATGTAAAGTTGAAATCGATAAAATCTATTACGGCCAAACAAAAGGTAACAATTCAGTCTTGATATACAAATGTTATTGGATAACAGTTTAACTCTAAATGTTATTGGAATACCGAATTTAACAAATATAAATAATCGTCAGTAAATTTAAGAGAATCCCAATACGAGCTATTAATTAAATCGACAAGAAATCAAAATTAAGAGACGGGTATGAAAAATCTAAGGGATAAAAACCTTATATTTAAGACGAACTTACCGACCAGTAAGGAAGGGACTGCACAGTTCTGCTCACAGCGAGCCAGAGAACGCCATAACCAGAGAAGCAAGCCAGAGAACCAATCAAGAGAACAACCCAAGGAGGGAACTTGTCACAGGCTAAGCCTGGAAGGAGGCCAACGTTCTCGCCGATATCGTTGAAGACACCGATCGTGGTGAGCTGGTGCTGATTCAAACCCAGAATTGATTTCAGAGCATGAGAGTAGAGCGGGAAGACGTATGCATTTCCTGATGCTATCTGGAACCAAACTGCAGCACCCAACCCGACCCATGGTGGCCTTGTCCCTGCTTTCAACGCCACCATTGATGGATTCTATTGTGCTCAACAACCAGTCAGCTTATATTGTGAATTCACAGTTTCAAAGAATTAGAGCAGGCAGAGAGAGAGAGAGAGAGAGAGAGAGAGAGGAGAGAGAGGCGAAGAAGTGGGAGCATATGGCATTTGTGTTTCTTTGGTGTACCTGTGAATTACTGCATAGTGCATATGATATTTCTTGGCATTTGATTTGATTTTTGGAGGTCTCTGCGGTTGAGCTTCCTCTATAGCAAATGACTCTTTCTTTTTTTCCTTCTAATATTTTCACCGTTGTAGTTAGTTTTTTTTTTTTTTTTTTGAACAATTCTCAGTTGTAGTTGTATCATTGGTTTCTTCTTTAGAATCTATGACACGTCAGTTAACCCTAAACTATGGGGGACACAATCGTGCAATGTCGCACAAAAGTCCAATTGAATGTATATAATTATATAATAATACTAAATATAGTCCCAATGTGTCTAAGTTTTGCTTTTTTTTTTTTAAAGAAAAAATTATCCTAAATTTATTATTTAAAAAAAAAATGTGTAAAGCTTGTGTACCTTAAAATTTTTAAAATTATTTTCCCAATTACATAGACTATTGATCCATTTATCTCGGCCATGGTGGGACCTTTGTTGCTTTGTATTATTCATTACTCTTATATTTTATAGTGTTCAATTCTTAAAATTGCAGAATCTATTTAGCGTGTTATAATTTTTTTTTCCTTAAAATAAAATCAAGATGTTTCAGTTTTAGAAAAAGAATGAGGGATGATGAAGCATAGATATGCACATGAAAGATAAGATTATATAGACTAAGCAAAAGCCTCTTTGACTGACCAAGTCACCAAACCATATTAAAAAAAAAAAAAAAAAAACCTTCTTTGACTAAATTATGAGTCCCATTTTTCCTTTTTATAAGCCCTCTTCGCCCAGCCCCAACATAAATAAATAAATAAAAATGTCACAAATTTTTTTAACTTGTTATAAAAGATTAGAGAAAACGATGGAAGACAAGCATTTGGGATGTTTTGTTTTTCCTTTTGTAAAGAAAAAGATGGGGGATGTTAAGAACCTTGAGAATGTGCCTTTCTTTTCTGGAAGGCAAAGGGGAGAATTGTGCCTTTCAAACCAACATAAATCCCAGACTGTAGAATCCACTACACTTGCCGATATGCCCTCCCTATTTTTAAAAAATAAAAATAAAATCTTATTGAATTACAATTATATTCCTAAATGCATTTTGTTGCATCCGAAATTCGAATAATAAGACGGAGAAAGGACAGAAACGTGTGATGGTAACGTCCTAAATTTTAGGGCCTTGGAGCCACGTGTGTTGATTAATGTAGTCTTACGTTTTCATACGCGTCTCTTCCGGACCATATATTCCTATGGAAAATTACTATTCTTTATTATTTTTTTTTTTATATTTAATTTTTTAATTTTTTATTTTACTTAATAATTAAAGAAATGATTATTAATAAAATTATTTATTTTTTAATTTTTTTAATAATTAAAGATGTTAAAATAATACTTAAAAAAATAATAAAAGAATAACAACCTATCGCTACCCATTCCGGATTGTCTGTACTATGCATGTGCTCCCTGCGATTGTCTTTTTTATCTTTTCGGTACTTGAATCCTAATTTTTTATTATAAATTAATCATTTTACTTTCTTCTCATAATTATGACAAACTAATCCCATTTAATCCTGAAGAATAAATAAAAAATTAAATAAATGATTTATAAGAAAATCAAAGTCTGACACAAAGAATAAAATGATATTAAAGCAGAAGTAGGAATAATAGAAGCAGAAAATGTACTGAGTTTGTGTAGGACATTGAAGGAAGACTCGTGTATTGGACACCCCCTCAATGTTGTCAGGGGAAAGACGTTCTTTCGTTTTTGTAGCACATGTGGGAATTGAGAATGGATGAGAGATATTGACAAATCTGGGACTGGGAGCTGGAGCTGCATCATGATGTTAAGATACAAGAGCCTGTAGTTTCTTTGAAGGAGCAGAGATATCAGTTTGAAGGGGATTTTGTCGTCTTCACAGCATGTTTTGGCGACATACCCAACTTGCAAACGCTTGGATTGAATCAATACCTATTTTTGAATCAAGCAAAAAAATCTATGTAGATAGGCTTTAGAGCTTGTTTAGTCAAGCAAGTTTAAGGGTAATTGTAAAGATTATAGCTTTGTGCTTAGGAAAATACTACCTATACTTGTAATTTTACTTACATAATCATGTATAAATTATTGAAAATAGTAAAAATTTTAAAATTCAAATTAAAAAAGAAAACGCGAATAAATAACATTATCACTTAAATAGCCAAATTAAAACTTAATACTATTATTTTCACTTAAAAGGACAAAAATTATTTGTGGGAATTGACTATAAGGTAAGTCACAGTTACTAACTTACTGTCATGAAATGGATATAAAATCCTATTGCTTTAACCCAAAACGGCAAAACCAATACGGCTTGAAAGCCTTGCCACTTACGCAGCTTATGCACCAACTCTTTAACTCGTCGTGTCTTTAGCGGTAACTTTATTCGCCATTTTGTGTATTTTCTGCCATCTTCAAGAGATTTCGTTTTGTCATCTATTGACTAAAGAACTTAATTTCTCGGCCCAAGATGACAGCAATATGAAGTTTGAGCACAGGTTTTAGAATCTTGGGTTGTCTGAGCAATGGAAGGCCCATTTTATTCATCTTTTACATTGTTTTCATTTTCTGAGGTCCAAATAATCGAGGCCCATACAACATGGTGAACCGAACCGAAGAATCAATCCGTTTAACCCAATGTTTTAAATTTAATTTCATTGATCATTCTGATTTAAACATTGAAATGAGATATTTTAGTGCCGGTGTATTCCAAGGTATTTTTTCGGGATTAGCTATATATATATATATAAAATGATATTTAATAAAATAAATATATGTATAACTAAGTGTGTATCATTTATATATTTGTATGATATATATATATACAAGAATTGAAGATTTATAAAATGTTGATATTTAAAGATAATATTAAAAAATATACAAATTTGAGTCGAGACACATAATAAAAGTAAAAAAAAAAAAAAAAGAGTAGAAAAATTATTAAAAATAATGAAATCTAAAAAAAAAAAAAAAGAATGAGTGGACATATTTAAGTTACAAAAAATGAAGATTATATAAATGTCGTTTAGATTTTAAAATTATATTAGTGTCATCTAGATTTAAAATTTACAAAAATTTCATTTAAATTAAAAATATATATATATATATAATTGATATAAAAATAATTCGGAAACAAATATAGTCCGAAATGGAAATAGCGGGAACGGATTAAAATGAAGGAAATAAAATAGAGTAGTTGGTTAAAACGAAAATTTTTGAGCATTTAAACCCAAAACTATGGAGTCATTTCTCCGCGCTAAAGAGACAAGTCATGATGTAACGAATACCTACTCCTTTTCACTCTCATGGCCAACTCATACTAAATTATTGAACGCACTGACTTGAATTGATATAAAACTGCAGATCCGATCCTATCCTTATCCATTCTTGACATAAAGAAAAGAAAGAAAAAGAAAACATTATCCAACGTCTCTGCGTGGTTTGTACATGCACATGGCTTGTCACACTACAGAACCAAGAAGGGCCAAAACTAGAGTCATTGCCCATTCATTGTCTACGCATGCATCTGTGCCCCACCTCACCTGAGTCACTTTCTAATATGTTTTCACATATAGGTTAATTTTCTTGCCATCCAAACACGGCCACTTCTTTCTGAGTCAGCGCCTATGCAGAATGCTGACTCAAACCCGACTTTTGTTTTTTCATTTTACTCTGATTGATGGATTCCCGGCCGCCTCCATGGGTAGAAAATATTGTTAATGGATAGCCACACGAGAATAGTGTGCAATGAATCGACATTATATTTGAGATCGAAGAACTTGAAGATCAGGCCAAAAACCACCTTAATTAAGATAATTATGTTTCAAAGGCGCTGTCATTTAAGTTGAGTTAAGTTACGAACAATAATATTTTGTGAATTTTATTAAGATAGATTTAATATTTTAAGTTAAAATATATGAAATATGTTGAGATGAGTTTAATTTTTTTATAAAAAATTAAAAAGTAGTGGATCTCATCAGTGAATCAGTGATTGGTTTGAAATGAGTTGAGTTTGGTTCAACAATCAAACACAATCTTAGGCTACGTTTGGATATTAAAATAAGTTGAGTTGAGTTATAAATAAAAGTATTTTGTGAGTCTCATTGAGATAAGTTTAACTTTTTTAAATTGAGATAGATTTAATTTTTTAGATTAAATTATATGAAGTAGTTAGGTTGATATAAGTTTTAAATTTTTTATAAAAAGTGCAAAAAAAATAGTGAATCTTGTAAATAATTAATTTGAGATAGTTCGGTTTAATTGACAACCAACACAAACGTGGCCTTAGAGCATTGGTATTGGATTAGCCAAATACTTTTTCATCTTCAAATTTAGCCAATATCATCCATATTTGCTCCACATTGAATTAGCTAAATTGTTTTCATCCAAACTATGAGTAATAGTAAATCTATTCTTCTTTTCAAATATGAAAAGAACTATAGAAAGTCTAAAAGTACTTTTTAAGATTATTATATTATAAATATGATATTTTTATTCATATAAGATTTTATCATCTATATTCATATGAGATTATTATATTATAGATTGTTGGATTGTGAAAATGAAAATGAATATGATTATTGGAGGTTATTGAAGATTATGAAAATAAAATAAAAATTAATTAATAAAATATAATTAATAAAAAATAATAATATTTTATTATTATAGAGAATAGAATAACTAATCTAATGTAGACTTCAAGTTTTGAATAATTAGCTAAAAGTAAAAAAGTTACATATTAGTCAAAATTTGAAGAATAAAATAGTCAATCCAATACTAATGCTCTTAAGATCGATATAGTTTGCTATGGTCGTGTGGCTCGTCAAAGCTCTTTCCACCTCACCTCTTTAATGCTGACTGCAGTGGGGTTCCCCTTTGTGGGGGTGCTTTGACGTTGGCTGTCAAGGCCCCCCGGCCTTTTGATGGGAATACATATATAAAATATAAATTGCTCGCTCTCTTTGAATCGACACGTACATCACCTTTTTGTTTTTTTTTTCCTTTTTTTTTATGAACAGAAATAATTTGTAAATTTTTGTTAAAAAAAAAATCTCAGAAAAAGTATAATAAAAAAAATCATTATTTTTTAGTGAACTCATTTTTCTAATGTAAAATTTATTTATTTGAGACTACTAAGATTACTTTTTTATAAATTGTACAGAACTGAGGACAATCTCGATCCCATAATTAAAGTACTATTGGATCGATTGCATTATCTTGAGTCATAATTATTTAATCCTACAATAATTCTAATTGAGATTCCCTCAAACTCAATTTAATCATGATCTTCATATGTTCACGTGATATTTAATGATATTATATATATTTATATATATGTTGATTTCATATTTTGCAAGCCTTGGCGATTCAATGTTTGTAGAGCTCGGGTAATGACATGCATAGGAAAAAGGGGGACCTCGGAGTCCACCCAGCCTCCGAAGCTTAAATTAGTCTCTAGGTAGTAGATGAAGAGAGAATAATGATGAATATGTGTGTAGAAGTTCACAAAAGTTTATCGAAAATTCCCTTTCTATTGGTCGCAGGTGGCGTTTATTTATACTTACCAATTGAGTATTCACGATATTAGAGTGTTACTTTGTAGGAGATTGTTCAAGCTGCCCACTCGCCGAGCTATAAGGCATCAAGGCTTGACGTGTGCATTCCGATCTCATGCTGCATTGAATGCGACATACTTTTATCTTTTGAATTTTCCTTATCTCATTAATAAGCGTGTATTCCTCTTTAAACTTCATTAATACTCGGTGTGAATTGCCTTAGATATTTACTAGATTGCATTGAATGCGGTCTTCCTTCTTTTTTAAATTTTCCTATCTGTCACTTCTGGGTAGCAATATTTTCAGTCGGTGAGCTCATCTATTTATTAGTTAGTGGTTTTCAGAAGGTCTTTTTTATCATATGTTCCTATCTACTTATTCTCCTTCACTATATCCAAGGCCTGGACCTGGATCCAACTCAAGTAATAACTTCCTTCACAATATCTTCAACTATTTCATTATGGGAATAAAATCGCCAGTTTTATTTACCATCATACTTGCAAAATGAAAGAAAAAGAGAGATGCATGAGACCTGTCTAATATCTATCAATCATTCCCCTTCCCTTTATTTTTATTGGACTTATAATTTTTAACATTGCTATTTTATGTTTTTATGATGAGGTAATAAACTCGAAAAATTTAGAGTGATTTGTTTTTCTATGATGATATATTATTTTCTTGTAAATTGAGAAGATTGTTTTTATAAAGAAATGATATTTACAGTGAGTGTATAAATCTCATACATTCTTTTTAAAAAAAGAAAATAAATATAAGATCTACATAAAAGAATTATTTTTTAATGATGAGCTCATTTTTTCAAAAAGAAGTACAATGTGCATGTGACTTGTACATTCTAAAATTGTATCTATTATTACTCTAATTAACTGGACAACAAGATACAAATAGTTATATTATATTAATTAGCACTAATTAGTTTCCTATTATATATAGTTAGTCATGGTATTCTCTCTTTTACAGTACTATTTTATTTCCAAATTTATACACTTCATTAATGCTAACTAAAAGAAATCCTCTCTCTCTACCATATGTATGTACGTATATATATTGGTCGAATTCAGTGGCACGTAGGTTTTCAGAAAGCCAAGTTTGAAAACCGCTGCTTTCTCTCCACCCACAGCTTTCACTTTCATAGCCTTATCTTATCTTGCAGAAGTTGGCTTCCACGCTGCAAATAAATATGATAGGGCATTGGCATGGGGCCTCCTTCCTTTTGGTTGGATAAGGGAGATTCCTCGATAGCCTTTTGTCTTTTGCAAATGTTGTTGTTGGTGCCAGAAATACCCATCATTGTCCATATATGCCACTTGCCCCCAATATCTCGAACTACCACTACGCTGATTCCATCAATCCACAGCTAGCTTTCCTTAATTTATCTCTCTTAATATCTTCAAAATTCCCATGAAAATATCATTTTCCCAATTAATGATGTTGTCTTAATTAGAGTCACCTTAAGGCGCACTGCTACTTATCATGCTAGCTGTATATGCAGCATAAAGAGTATTAATCAAAATGAAACCCAAACACCCTGGTGGTGGAACAAACAAATTCAACAAAATCGATCCGTATGTTTTGACCAAATTAAGACTCAACGCATGATCTTTAATGGTATTCGTGTGATCATGATGCTAATTAATATTCTTTTAATATCATAGACTAGCTTGTTAAGTTCTCATGAATTAAATAAAATAAAACATTGTGATAATAATCCTCCAAAATTTAAACCCTATTATTCGTCAAAGTAAATTAGTTGACTAAACATATCAACATTATAAGTGTGACCAATCTTTCCATCACCTCCAACATGATCGTGGGCAAGACTTCCATTTTTATTTGTAAGCGACAATATTGTTTAGATTTTAAGATTATACATCTTAATACTGTATATAGTTATTATTAATGTTTTTATAATTTATTTAAACTATCACTAAAATTTTAAATTTTTATATATTTCTTTGGTTGGGTTCAAAAAGTTGAATCTTCCTGATAGATCTGGATACTTGTTAAATCTCATTAATTTTGGGAAGAATTCCGGTCCATCCAGTTGTATCCCTTAATAAGATTATTCTCATTATTAATGCTCATAATAATTAGTCCGTGTTCCTTCATCCCAAGTCCAGCTGTTCTGATTCTCTGAATTGAAATGTCCAATTAACCGTTTCCCTTTTTCTTTTTTCCTTTTTTTTATTTAGTAAAAAGGCTTGAAGGGAAACCGGAGAATGCTTCGCGTGATCATAGTAGCCTCCAATCCGCTGGAATCGAATAAGAGCCTGGACGGCGAGAACGACGGCGAACGGCGAGAACTGCATACGCTCTTATAAGTCAGACTTTAGCCATAAACTGATCCTCACCCACGAGGGCATCAATGGTCCTTCAGCAGACTTAGTTCCCACTGACTAGCTCATGGACCCCGGAGCCACCATCCTCGGTGGTCCGTTTCCCCAATTTGTGTATACCAGACCCACCTCAAAATAAATCCTGCAAAAATCATAGAGAAATAAATAAACGGACGAATATCAAAACTATATAAAAAAAAAAAAATAGGAGGAGGAGAAAGGAACCAAAACCTGTTTACACAAATAATACGGCTGGTGAACGAACGGACGTAGCTAAAGTCCTCAGCGACACGGATGCAGACAATACACACAGTAAACGGCAACCATATCGGAGAGCAAACGCATCGCAACGCAATCCTACATGTGAAGGAAAACATCAAACGAATAAGCCTGGCGAAAAGAACGAAGACACAATGCTCTGATCTCTGGATGATAACAAACTCAATCCACGTCCAATAATTCCTAATAGATTCTCGAATTAACCTCTGGATTTTTTAAGTTCATTTTAATTTCAATTTTAGGAGAAGTTTTGTGAAAAATGATCGAATCGGCTTCAATGACTGCCTCGGATATATATAATTTATATTATATCTATACAGAGATGTATATGCCAGTCCCTGTATCAAATATCGGTCACCGGATTACAAAAAAAATAAATCCAAGTCCGTTCTTTCCAATCGCCTACTCTCCGAGCAGCTCAGATCACAAGCCGTTTCGACGTGATCTGACTCTTAAAGAATCTGCAGAGCCCAGGACTCCGACGCCGCCTTTATCGTCGGAGAATTGACAGACAGAGAGAGTATCATTCAACAAACCCTAGTCACTTCTCGGCTTTAGACATGACGGAGAGCCGGCTCGGCCTCGGCAGGAAGTCGGCGCGCCTTTTCTGCTGATGCGAAGAGGGCCGGATCAAGGCCGCCAAGGCTCGTTTCACCAAATCGCCTTCTACTCCACCGATCCTCACCAGCGAGTTCGTCATCGCCGATCGCCGCGCATTCAGTCTGTTCGGAGAGTACGGCGCCACCGACTGCGAACCGAACCCCTTGTGCAAACTGCACCTAAATGAACCCGGGTGCGTTGTTGGGGAGCACATACAGGTTCGCTTCTGACCCTGCCGCTTCACGACCTGGTTGCTGCCGCCCCCGTTCCCACGAGGGGAGACGGAGATGGACCGGCTTGGAGAGATCGAACGGTCGAGGGAGAACCGGACGGACCTGGCTGAGGGAGAAGTTCCGCACATGTTGACGCGTGTCGGAGAAGCGGAGCGGGTGAAGAAGGTAGTTGATCCAGAGGAGAAGCTGGAGCTGGTGGAAGAAGCGAAGTTTGGGGAAGAAGAATACCGTGAAGGAGAGTGAGAATCGTAGAATCTTCCGGAGGGTGCGAGGGAACGGACAACCGGTCCGCTTGAGGATCTTCTAGAAGTTGCCGCCATTCTTGTTGCAGTAGAGAGAGAAATTCTAAAGAGAGATAGAGACCTAGAGAATATTTTTAACTTTCCTAGTGAGCCGACCTTGGCTGTCTAATTTGGCAAACCTAGCTTCACTCGAGCTATGTATTTATAGGGTTTCGAAGGAGGAAAGGGTCAGGAAATAGTCGAGTTTCGCAGTGAAAGTCGAGTTATCGCGATATTTTGATTCAAGATATTAATTTCGCGGCTTTGCGATGCTGTCCCTACGATTTTCATATTTATTCTGTGGGTATTTAATGCCGTTATTTTACCAATAACAAGACAGTACTTTTTTTTTAAATTTATATATAATAATATTATATTAACTTTTATTATTTGTTAAGAGTAATGTTAGATATAAATTTAAAATATATAAATTTTATATAAATTTGAATAATATTAAATATAACTATGAGTTGTGTAAGTAGTATATATTTTTTTTTTTTAAAAATGTGATTTTTATTATTAAAAAATTAAATTTTTTATATGAATTTTTTATTTATTTATTTTTAATAAAAAAAATATGCGATATTTATGAGTTATGATTGTAAATATTATTTTTTAAAAATAAATATCAAAATTTCAAGTAGAAGTCTCAAAATCTAACGAGAAAATATATAAATTTAAAATCATTTTGTTCTTTTTAAAAGGGTTTCTTTATTTTGTAACAATAAATTAGTAAGAAAAATATTAATTTTATTAATAATTTTTATTTAAAGTTACAAATTTAAAAATTGATAAATACATGTAATACTGTTCAATTGATATAATTGGGAAAATACACGGGACAGTTTAACCAAACCAGAGGGCGGTTGGGTTAGTTAAGTTGCAGGCGTGGTTTAGGTTTTGTGATCCAAGGTTTTCTCAGAACTATGGGCAGCGAGCGACCAATGTTTTGTTTTTGACAGTGTTTGTTGGGATGCTCAAACGCAATCTGCTGCTCTGCCACGTGCACTGGACTGCTTTAAGACAGACGCTGTTTTGATTCCACGTACCAGTGTGCCACCCACTGGAATACAGCGTGACCAGACTGATATTAAAATCAAATATATAATTAATAAGAAAATTTATGCTATTAAAAATAAATAAATAAATAAAATAATTCTCATCTACTATTATTTATTATCACACACACTCTATATCTTAGAAAAAACACCTTATATTTTATAAAACAAATTATAAATATAAAATGTGAGAATAAATAATTATTGATTTATAATATTTTTCTTTTAATAATATTAAAATATTAAAATAAAATTTTATTGATGAAAAGTCTCGCTTTTGCAAAAGAAAATTATATTCAAACATCATATACCTTTAATAATAACAAAGTGTTAAATAAGACTATAATCTATTATGGACTATCTATACATAACATTTGAGCCAAACTGATAGGCCCAACTTGTTTATTCTCAACATGCCAACTAAAACGCGTGTTGTCCCTTATTTTGCCAAGAAGTCGGCCACTTGATTGATCTCTCTAAAAACAAGTTTGAGGAGAATATAACTCTCCCGACTTCAGCCCAACTATTGAGATTAGAATGATACATATCCCTTATCCTTCCACCACATTGAGATTAGCATGGAGTCAATTTCACATTGAGAATAGTAGCTTTTGGTACTGCAGTAGGAGCTATTGTGATTCCAAGTTGTTGGAGATAATAATGTTAAATCACAAATCATTATTCTAGCTTTAGTTTTTAAAAACGACGTTGTCCGGAGATATAAATTCGTTTTTTTAATATAATTTGCTGTTTTACTTTATAAGAATTTTAATTTGTCAATTTAAGTAATTTATTATTTTATCATTTAATAAGACGTATTCTAAACTTTCTTATTTTATTTTATTTGCTTGTTATTTAAGGCTTCGTTTAAATTGAAAAACCATCTCAACTCATCTTATCATTATAAATTTTTTAAATTTTCATACAAAATACAATAAATAATTTAATTTTTTTAAATCTTAAATCAATAATAATATTAAAAACTAACATTCTAACAGTATTTTATTCATAAAGTGTTTCATCTCATCTCATCTCGTCATTACAACTTTATCAAATCCTACACAAAATATAATAAATAATTCAACTTTTTCAAATCTCAAAATAATAATAATATTAAAAAAATAATATTCTAATAATATTTTTTTCAACTTTCAATTTTTATCTAAAATCATCTTATCTCATCCCTGAATCCAAACCACTCCTTATTCTTTTTAAATATTTCCTTTCTACCAATGAATTTTTAAAATTCATATATTTGTATATACAATGTAATATAATGGATAAAAAATACTTCCAATATATTTTTTAGAAGAAAATGAAATATATGTGTTTTAAATGATCAATAAAAAAAATTTGTTTACATGGTGAAAATCAAAGTGAAAGAAAATGAGAGTAAATGAATTATAAATAATACAAAAATATTTATAGGATGAACAATACTCGCTACATGTAACAGGTTACTATATTAAATTGTATTTTAAATTTCCTTTTACATAATCGGACTCTTTTTTTAAACAATTCTTCAAATAATTTACATTTATTGTATAATACATAAACATTGAAAATGCTCTAAGATCTACTATATTGGAAGCTCATTATCAAAAGTGTTTGTTGTATGCAAGTCAATGTGTTAAAAAATACATTTAGGGACTCAATTTGTAAATTTAAATTTGTAAATATGACTATAATTTAAAAATTATGTAGTTTTTAAATTTACTAGTACATATCATGTGTAAGTTATAGTGTAATATAAGAGTTTCATATTGCTTAAGTATGAGACTTGCATTGTCAAGACAATTAATAAAAGAGTCATTTTACTATACTACAACTTACATAAAGTGTTAAGTAAAAGTTATACTTCATACATATTACTATATTTATATATAGTAAAAATAATAAATATTTATATATTTATATTAAAAAAAAGAAGAGGTGCGGGGCCGGGTTGGGCCCTACCCACCCCTACCCCTGCCCCAGCTAGGGGGCCAGATGCTGCCTAGCGGGCAAGATGCTGGGCGAGGGCCACCGCCCCTACATGGGGCTGGCAGGTTTGTCCGCCTCGCCATGCGGGGGCGGGGCCCACCCCTAATTGCCATGGACCATTCAACCTTATTGTTGGGTTATGATCATGCTGAAAAATTGCATAAACAATAGTTAATCTAACAAATTAAAATTTTTTTTTATCAAAAATTAAAAAAGTTAACTTGTGCTTTAGATAAGTAATCTAACAAATTAACTAGGGATGTTTTTATTTGTAAAAATATCATTTTTTAAAGGATTTCTCAACTTCATTTCAGTCGTCTTTTTATCATAATAACGTTCAACTTCTCTAGAATAATTTATACAATCTTTTGTCTAAATTTTTGTAAAAGTTGAAACAATTTTACGAAAACTCAATAGAATAAATTTTACCAAAATTTTATTAAAACAGTGACGGGAGAATTGTATATTAAGTATTTATTATTATTATTATTTTTAATAAATAGTTCGAGGAGATTTTATTTATAAAAGGCTAATCTAAAATTAAAAAGCAAGTAAATTATAAATGGATGGTTACTTGAGGTCTGGTTTAGAGATATAAAACTATCTAATATGATTTTCTTAAATTTTTATATAAAATATAATAAATAATTTAATTTTTTTAAAATTTTTAAATAAAATAATATTAAAAAATAATATTTTATTTAGTTTCGACCGTTACACGAGGTAAATTTCTTCTGCTATAAAAATAATAGAAAATAAATTCTTTCTTTCGGTTTTGTACGGTGCTAAATGCTAATAGCCTAATACGGGCGTGGAAGTGACGCTACCAGCGACCAGAGTTTGAAGGTTGTGAATTCTGGGTGAGTTGCAGCAGCTTCAGCCGCCTCTCCGATGATCCAGTTGTCCCGTTGTCTTGTTCCTTGATTACAAGCTGTCGGCAGAGCCCCACCTCTGCGGACAGCTTGATTACAAGCTGGGTTTAAATCTGGCAAGAATAGTAAACTGTCTCTCGTAAGGTTTTTTTTCCTCTCTGGATAAAAATGATTAATGTAGGCTCCCTATGTCGAGAAACGAATGAATTTGGGATGCATTCCCTAAGGATACGATTAAATCAGACTGGGTTAAAAGAGGATATGCGACTCTAAATTAATTTTGCCGGATGGATCTATAAGAATCATTGTTTAAATTATTTGAAACAATTTAGTGGGATGCATATCTTGGTTAAAATTCTAGATGTTTCGATCCTCTATAAGATTTTCTTTGCTTGTTTGCACTGTGGATCGAAGCATGTGATTATTATTTTTCGATCACGAACATTGTTTGGTTAGACTGGAAAACTCCATTTTAAATTCGTCTACAATCGGATCGAGTATCTGTTTATTGTGTCCAAGAGACGAGCTTGTCTCATTCTTATCCCCTCTGGCCGTAATTTCATCTTTTACTCTTTCTAAACTTCTAGGGGCCAATTATAAACCTAGCCAAACTTATATGCTATAAAAGTAATATTCCTTTAACAAGTGTAACATTTTAGCCTCATGAAGACACCATTGCTAACAAGTGTGGAAGTGAAATTATTTCTGGCCCTGATGGAGAAGGTTCGTTTCTATCCTTTTTAACTTTTTATCTACTTCTTAAGAGCTGATTTTGGTTTTGGCAGAGAGTTTTCATTTCAAACTTTTGTTATAATATAGGAGATCGTGTTAAACTTCAGTTTGCACTTCTCTACTTTTTTTTTTGACTTTGTTAAAATTATTTTTCCATTTGCTGATACTGATGCTTGTTCTGTTCTAAAGCATATGAATAGAAAAAGTTTTTACAAAAAAATCAGATACTATACATTTGAAAAGTGGATAGAATTGTTGAAATATGGTTGCAGAAGGGATTTTCTGTCTTTCAGAGTTTGAAACATATATTCTATTGTAATTTTTAGGCTTGGGTTAAACTTTGAATCTTTTAAAAACTGGGTTAACTGTTAAGCTATTTGTTTTGTCCAAGAGATGACTTGTCTCGCCCTTTTCCCTATCTTCGTTATTTCATCTTTATCTCTGTTTAAACTGTTTTAGGCCATTAAAAAACCTGAACCCAACTTTGATGCTCTGAGAAATTTCTCCCTTGATTCATAAATGTAAAAAATTAAAAATTATTGCAGCCTTGTCAATTCCCGATCTCTCTAGTTCCAATGGTTACTTGTCAAGTAGCTTTTGAACTTAAACCCCATTTATTTAGATTCGGGACGTGATATCACATTGACCAACACAAACATGGATCTTGTCTTCAAAATCATAAAGGCATTCATTAATATTTAGCAATTGTTATATAAAGATTACAAAGAGGGGAAGAGTATCATTTGTGTCATTGGTTGTTTTTCCCTACATTTTGAAGGGTCAATTAAAAAAATCTCACAACAGTACCACCACCTTGATTTCATTGATGCTAGCCAATGCACTTGTAGAAGAAACTAATATGTGAATATTAATTTATCGTAAATGTATTAGTGAAAACATGATCTCTTTTTGGCACTGCAAGATCCCCAAGAGATGGGTTTTTTTGTCGCTTCTATGTTGCTATAATCTCTTTTAAGTTTTACATTAGAAGTTTAGAATCTGTACTTTGTGTACTTGCTGCCAAACTTTGTGTACAAAATAACCCTTGCACCTTGTGGGTTGCTGAAATCAGGCAGCTCGTGAATTGCTTGCTTTTGGGTTGGGATCAAGTAGATTTGAATAACCAGTGATCCACCAAACTAGATTTTGATTTATTATTTTGGGATCTTTTCTTGGGTCTAGCTTGTGCCTTTTGAAATCTTCCCGATTTGTACATATTGTTTACTCGGATTGCATCTGATTGGCTGCTTCTTTTAGTGTATAACTAATACTTATCATGGAGGGTAAAATGTGAAAAATTTAATAGTTTTTTGTAATTCTGGTTTCTGGCCCCAATAGGTGTATCGATGAAGTGTGGGTTAAGTTCAAATGATAGAATATTGTCGTCAATGCAGAGGTTAAATATGAGTACAGATCTCCATAGAATTTATTTTTGAATTTTTCATTATCTAAATCATATTTAACCTTATTTTTGTGCTGAAATACTTGTAAGTTAAAGATCTCCCGCTTGAAGTCATAGAGGAATTTAATTTTTTGCTACTTTTTATTAGTTATTTTCTTAATTACATTTATTCATTGAAGAGTGTTGATTGTAAAATTTTTTATCCATATCTCTCAAGTGATTTTATAATCTTTTAAATTGAAGCTTAAATTAATTGTTTAGGAATGCATGTTATGGTTTTTACATTGTCCTATGGTAGTTTTAAATTCTTGTCTTGGGTGCAAAGAATTTTTAGGGGTTGTGTCCCATCGGTGTAGAGGCGCATTGCATAGGTCGCGGTTTAGCCGGGTAAAATACATGTTGATTTTGCTCGGTCTCTAGAGTTCCTCGTTATCAAAAAGTTACCTGTAACCAAAGTTTCCTTATTAAAAGTTACTTATAAAAAAAAAGTTTCCATATTGAAGGTTATGTTAGATAAGATAGCCGCCTTCAGTTTTTGATCCGTGCATCCCGCCATTCCAAATTCTTGTCTTTGACTCATTACCCATCTCAATTCTAGTAAAACAAGCTTTGTTATTTTTTGAAGGCCTATTTCTTGCGATCCATTAACTTCATTTGAACTCCATGCACCTTGAGAGCTACCATTTTTCACATTGGCCACTATCCTCTGAAACCACTTTCTCAGCTGCATAACATCAAAACCATTTGCCAAAGAGCTAAGCTAGACTTCATTAAGCTGCGGACCCCTAACCCTTCCACGCAGACTTGACAAACACCTTATACCACCTTGTTAAATGAAATTGAACTCCTCCCCCACACCACTGCATAGGAATTTCATTGTAACTTATCTAGTAAATTACCCATACCAACACGAAGTGGGACAAGGGCAGATCAGTAGGCGGTTTTGACAAAATGCTCTTAAATCAAGGAAATCCTACCAACCCTCGACAAATACAATCCTTTCCCCTTGGTCAATCAATGCTTCATTTTCTCTATGATGTCATCCCACATTAAGTATGCCTTGAAAGTTGCTGTCAGAAAGAGACCGAATTGGGTAATTGGCAATGAAGTCACCATGCATCCAGAAATGGTCTCCGGAGTGTCAATATTCTCCACTTTACCTGCAGAGTAGTTCAGATTTAGCCAAGGTGAACTTTAAATTGAAAATTGCTTTATAGCCTAAGGTAGACATTGCAGATCTCAAGTGTGGTTGGGGATTTTCTCGCTGAAAACCAGTATCATATGTATCAACAATTGAGAGATCAAAACTTCATCTGTATTTCTTGAGCCCATGAACGAGGAGAATTGCGAGATCAAAACCCGAGACTGTTAAAAATTTGTTTAGAAGTGCCATTCGTAAGATAGAAAAAAAATTGTGGATATTCAGTGGACTACTCGATTAGACCAATTTTCCTAAAAACCACATTGCTTCAGCATATTCAACAAAAATTATGATTTCACATGATTGCATGCATTTTTTATATCCTACTTACAAAGCACTTTGGTTTCTCTTGACCGAATTCAATAGTGATGAGAACAAAATCAGAGACTTGTCTTCTCGTGATAAAAGCATTTTGAGACTTCGACATGATGTCTACATCTCATAATGCCTTGTTTGAGTTTGACATATCTTTGACTATGTACTGATTACTAATGAATATCCCAATAGAAGACAAAGGTCAGTAGAACCAAGGATACTTTGTGAGCCAGATTTAAAGAAGGCATATGATCACACTAGTTGGGATTTTTTGCTACTTGCTGAGGAGATGGAAATTTGGGGCAAAATGGTGGAATTGAATAGCACCATTGTATTTTAGTAGTGCGCTTTTCTATTTTGATGAATGGTTCTTCTTTGAGATTTTCTAATAGTTTTTGTGGCTTGAGACAATGGGATTCATTGCCTCTGCTCCATGTCATTGTTATATTCATGGGTTAATGGAATGAAGAAGTGGTTATGTCTCGTATTTTGTTTGTAGATGATATGTTGATTTTCTACAAGTCAATCTTGACCAACTCCTTCCCTTACGGTGTCTATTCTTATCCTTTGAAGTAGTGTTGGGTCGGAAAGGAATTTGGCTAAATAAAAAATGTTCTCAGCTGGGATTGTTGGTAATGTTGACGCTTTTGGCTAGTATTTTTGGATATAGGGTCGCCTTTGTCGTCAAAATTTCTTTCTGTTCTGTTGGGATCTCCTTTTAAGGTTAAACTTTTTTTCAATGGCATTAAGAAACAATGGAGTGTCGGTCTGCGGCTGGAAGCTGATGTAGTTGTCCAGTTGTTGCTGGACTCATGTTGATTAGAAGCACATTGTCCAATATACCGACTTATTTTATGTCTCTTTCTTCACTTCCTGTTGGCGTTGCCAATCATATAGATAATCTACAAAGAGATTTCTCGTACAGTAGTGCGAGGGACGAACTTTAGTCTCTCTTGGTACGTTGGTCAAAGGTTTGTTTGATGTCTGTCGGAGGTGTGGGGGTTCTGAAGCCTGAAGCTGTTGTTTAATTGGGCCTTGTTGGAAAAGTTGTTGTGGCGTTATGCAAGTGAACCTTTGTTTAGGAAGGGTGGCTGTGGATGCTAAATATGTTGGTAGGGTGGGCAGATTTCTAATTAGGTGACTGGTTTGTCTCGACTTGGTCTTTGGAAGAATACAAGGACAATGTTGGTGGAATTTCATAGCTCATTTTCTTTTGAAAGGAAGCGGTCTGTAATTGTTTTTGCCAAGATGTGCCGCATGGAGACATTTTTCCCACCTTTCTATGACTTTTTTATATTCTTAAACTTGAGTTTAAACGTTTTTTTATACACTGGTTTATAGAATTCACATATTTGATTGCTGTAATATATCTCATCGGAAAGTTGAAGATAATTCCCTTCCCCAATCTCTCCCTCTGAATTTGTTTGCATGGGAAGTCAGTGCATAGATGAAGGGAGATGAAAGCACGGTACATAGACAGTGAGAATATTTGCCCCTCCACTTGTTGGTATGTTGTAAGAAAATGCGCTATGTACATTCTTCATCTAAGTGCTGTGTCCAGGTTTGCTTGCTTAATTATATATACTGGATGTTGCTTTCCTTTGTCCTGTTTTCATTTTTTAAATGATTGTTAGCTAGTTGTCTTACTACCAATTTCGTGAAAAATGCCCGGATAGTTTTTTGGAATATATTTTTCGACTGTTGGAGTGGAAAAAAGGAAATCCTGTGGCATATTATTTTTCTCTTTTGTTTTGAAATATATGTTATCCTTTGTGTATGGCGTGAAAAATGGGCCAAAAATTTGATATTAAGGGTTGGAATTGGGTGTGGGGGCAGTGGTGCAATGAAGCTTCTCAGGTGGATTGTGCCTTGCTTATTTCTTTTTGGTATTTTCATCTTTCCAGTTACACTGGGTCAGCGTTCTTGGGATATACTTTTTCATGTCTGCGGTTGTTAATTTGCGGATTGGAGGAAGGTCTCTATGTTCTATTGTTACAAGGCCCTTTTTGTGTTTTCTTTATCTTCTCTCGGTTTCTTTTTGCATAATTCTTTCATTTTTATTATTTGTTTGGAGGTCGAGTGGAGAGCAAATTTTGAGTGCTTTTTTTACTTTTTGGTTCTTCGTCTATGGTCGGGAGAGGATCTGTGTGTTTTTTTTAAAAAAAAAATTCAACTCTTTGCTTGTGTGCGCTTTTTTCTCTACAGTTTTGAGCCTTATTTTATGTTCTCTCTGATCTAGTATTCTCTATAGTGGTAGCCATGTGTTTGTTTTGTCTGGAGAAGTTGAAAATAGGGGATTGACTGAGCTGAGTAAATATAGGACTGCAGGAGATGAGATGATTTGTTTCTGCTCTTCATATGTTTCTTCTCTTCAGTTTGGAGGAAGCGTGATGGATATTTTTGCCAGGCTGCTCATCCGTGCTTTGGGGGAAGGTCTCTATCTTCTATTCTAACTAGGCTCATTTTTATGTTTTCTTTGTCTTCTATTTGGTTTTTAGCCTAATTCTTTTGTTATTTTTTTTATCTGTTTGGAGGTCAAGTGGAGAGCAAATTTGAGTGCTTTTTTAACTAATGTTCTTCGTCTACAGTCGGGAAAGTATCTCTGTGTTTTTTTTTCTTTTCTTTTGACTCTTTTCTTGTGTGCTTTTTTTCTCTTTAGTTTTGGGCCTTTGTTTATGATGTTGCTGATCTAGTATTCTCTGTTGTGGTTTCCATGTGCTTGTTTTGTCTGGAGAAGTTGAACATTGGGGATTTACCGAGCTGAGTAAATAATACTGCAGGAAATGAAATTGGAAAATTCTTTACATCAGCCTACTATTTAGGAGCAGCCACAACACACCCTATGTGTCATCATCTAAACCACTCACATTATTCAAATCACTTACATCCAAACCACTCATATGAAGACACATCAGGTGTGCTATGCATCAGCCCGTGAACAGGGGCTGATGCATAGCACGGCTCAATGAAATTATATGTTTCTTTCGCTTCATATGGTTCGTGCTTCAGTCAAGAGGAAACGTGACCGTTCTTTTTGCAAGGTTGTTCATCTGCGGTTGGGAGGAAGGTCTCTATGTTCTATTGTTATCTTCTCTTGGTTTCTTTTTGCCTAATTCTTTCGTTTTTATTATCTGTTTGGAGATCAAGTGGAGGGCAAGTTTTGAGTGCTTTTTTTACTAGGGTTCTTCGTCTACGGTCAGGGGAGGATCTCTGTGTGTGTGTGCTTTTTTTTTTTTAAGATTTCAACTCTTTGCTTGTGTGTGCTTTTTTCTCTTCAGTTTTGGGCCTTATTTTATGTTCCCTCTGATCTAGTATTCTCTGTAGTGGTTGCCATGTGCTTGTTTTGTCTGGAGAAGTTGAAAATAGGGGATTACTGAGCTGAGTAAATAGGACTGCAGGAGATGAGATGATTTGTTTCCTTCTCTTCCTATGGTTCGAGCTTCAATCTAGAGCAAATATGACGGTTCTCTTTGCAAAGGTGTTCATCTGCTGTAATGAAAGGTAAATGCAGGTAATAGTTATTACTGTGCTTTATTGATACTTTCATTAAATTGAATACGATTATAACTGACAGAAAAGATTGTCTCCAATCAATGTCCACAAATATTTGTTCCAGAGTTGGAGTTTCTTATTATTATTTCAGTATCCGCCAACTTCATCCGCTTGAAGTTTGAGAAGGTGGTAGTGCAGTATTCCCCTTGATGGATATATGGATGAGTTCTAAGTTGCTTTGTTAGGAATGGATTCTATTTCTTTCAGTCCCAAATCAGATACATATGTTGTAGTGTGATCAACATATGTTAAGTCTTTGTTTATTGTGTCCAAGAGTGGCGCTTCTCTCACTCATATCTTTGTCATGGTTACATATATTTCCATTCCTAAACTGTTAGAGAACAATTACAAACCTTGCCAAACTTAGATGCTATAATAATAATAATCTCCGTCGCATGTTCCACTTTGCAAGTCGTTGAACATTGCAGTCCCTTGAAGATACCATCGCTATTGAGTGTGAAACTGAATTTATTTTTTGGCCCTGATGGAGAAGGTCAGTATTATATACTTCTTAAGAGCTGGTTTTGTGTATCCTAAGGACTTATCAATTTATACTATTGCAATCTTTACTGGAGTGTGTCAAAACTTCAGTCTTTTCTTGGTTATTACTTGCTTAAAGTATTGTCTCATGGTTGGTACTTATACTGGTTTTGTCATAATGCATACGAATAGAATAAAGGAAGTAGAATAGAATGAAGGAAGTATGGGGTACTTATCAAAAAAATGGGGTACGAGTCCATTCTATCCATATGGAATGTGTATGGAATTGTGGTAAGATGGCTGCAGGAAGGGTTATTTGCCTTACTATAGTGTTTGAAAACATTTTTTCTATACAGTTGTTAGGCTTTGTTGAACTTTACATTTTTTTATGTTTGGATTAAGTGGCTATTTATTCTGTCCAAGAAATGGCCTTATCTCTCGCTTATCCCTATCCTCTTTGTTCCAACTTTACCTCTGTCTAAATTGTTTTAGGCCATGTAAAAACCCAAACCCAACTTTGATGCTATGAAAAATTATCTCTCAAGCTTCAAAAATAAAAAGTAAAAATTTATCCCCCTTTACAAATTCAGATTTGTAAGTAGTTGAACATTGCTGCCTTGTCAGTTCATGATTTCTCTAGTTTCAATACTTACTTTTCAAATAGCTTCTGAACTCAAATACCATTTCTATGGTACATTATTTATTTATTTTTGTTGAAATAATCTTTTGGTTTGAACAATATGATATATTTCTGAACTCTTGTATTTTGAAAGTCTTTACTCTGGTCATTACTGAAAGAACAGATCGCGTCATGAACAGAACAAGTTTCTTAAGGCGAAATTTCCATCCTTTCCTCGGGGGGATTGTGCTTTGCTTACTTGTTTGGCATTTTCCTCTTTCCACGTCTAACGATCTGCATTCTCGGGATATGATTTTATCTTGTGCAGAGAGACTAAACAGCGTATGTGTCGTGTCTTGAGAAGTTGAGAGTGGGGGATTGACCGATAAATAGGCCTGCATGAGATGAGATGATTCGTTTCTGTCTCTTCGTATGGTTTTAGAATCAGTCTAGAACAAACATGAAGGTTCTTTTTTCAAGGCTGTTCATCTGCGTTTAGGAGGAAGGTCTCGATGTTCTATTATTACGATGTGCAGTATGTGCTTTCTTCCTCTTCTCTTGATTTTCCTTGCCTAATTTTATTGTTTCTTTTATATGTTTGGGGGTCCTGTGTGGAGCAGAGCAAATTTTATTGTTTCTTTTATATGTTTTGATGGGTCTTTATCTATGATTGGGAGAGGAGCTCTGACTATGATTGTGCTTTACTGATACTTCAATGAAATTAAATAGGATTATAACTCCAAAAAAAAAAAAAAAGATTTTGTCAAGAATCAATATCTGCAAAACTTTTGTTCCTGAGTTGGAGTTTCTTATTTTAATTCCAGTATCTGCCAACTTCTCAGCTTTAAGTTTGAGAAGGTGGTAGTACAATTTCCCTTGATTGATCTAGGTATGCGTTTCAGTTTCTCAACAAAGCAACAGATTCCATTTCTTTTAGTCCCATTTTTTCGGTATTCTGTTTCATGATAATTGAAGAGCTTTGTTTTTGTCTCTTGTCGCTCCGCTCGCACTATTTCTTTGCATCCAAGTAATCTTTAGTCCCATTTCTTCGGTATTCTTTGCCTTATTTTATTATTGTTTTTTATCTATTAAATCTCTGTTAATTTTGCCCTTTACATGTTTACATGACTTCTTCTTTGTTTGGGGATTTATTTTTTGATAGTTTTTGCTTTTCTGAGATGGTATACGCTGAACCAGAAAAGTCTTGTTATAACTGTACATTTCCTATTAAGCGCTCTCACCTTTTTTTTTTTTTGGTTATCTGCCAAGGAAGAGAATGTTAACCATACTTCAGGGAAACATGAACCGGAAGCAAGAAAAGGAAACCATCAATCGGGGGTTCACCGAAGCCAAGGCTCTGCACGGGTCTGCACTCATTGAAAAGAAGCGTAAGAATCAAGAAAATCAGATTTGCTGCTGTTCTCCAGTCGGGAGAGGGGTTCAGTGCACAGAGGAAGCCAGCATGTATGATATATAACGTCAAAAAATTTGGGTTTCCTCATGAGGGAGAGAGAGCATTTTCACCTTGTATGTTCTTCTTTCTTTCCAATTTTTCTCCTTCTATGTGCATCTCTGTGCTTCTGACCTCAGCTTGGACCACCATGGGGACATTGTCGCCTTTTACAATAAGGGCCTCGAGCATGCCCTGGTCAACAGTGATGCCTTCATATCTAGCTTGGTCAGTGCCCAGTCCACCGCTGTCAACTAGGACATTGTTTCCTTTTTCTTATTTTTATTGGCAAGCTTCATGTGGTTATTATGGTTGGCGCCTGATGGTGGGAGTTGTTGCTTGCTTATTGTCGTTCTTGCGGGGTTATTATTGGTGTTTAATTTCTTCTTATTTTCATTTGGCTATTAAATTGGCCTATCTCTGATCTTGGTCAGAGGTCTTGGTCTTCTTCTCTATGTTTCGTTTCATGAATAGTAAGTTTTTGAAGCTGGGTCTTGGTCTTCTTCTCTATGTGGACATTGTGGCCTTTTTATCTTCTCTTCCACAGCCCCTCTCTCTGATCTTAATTTTCCCAACATTTGGTACTTTCATTTTGCAGGGAAATTTCGATCAGATCCTCTTCTTCAAACAGAACCTTGTGTGAATGTGGGAACTATTGGGCATGTCGATCATGAGAAGACTGCATTTGCTGCTTCTGTGGATGCTTTAGTTTCCCCAATTGTTACCTGCCTTACTTTATGGTTTTCTGAGTATTAAAATTTGGACTAGTGATCATATAGCATGGAATACAAAATGCTTCACTAGCCTAGATTCTGAAATTTTCATGTGATGCTTTTCAAGGTGCTAGCAGAAGAAGGGAGACCTAAGGCTGTTGCCTTCGATGGAATTGACAAAGCTTCAGAAGAGAAAAGGAGAGGAATTACATTTCCAACGGTTGGAATACAGTTTTTGAATCTTGTACATGCATTTTGTTTTGGTTTTGCTATGCCATTCTATCTTACTTCTTTGAAGAGATTCATCCGTCTTCTCAGAGACCTTTTTGGCGTACATTAGTGCGAAATGATTTTGCAGGCACATGTGGAGTATGAAAGTGACACTATGCACGGTTGTTCATTTTGCAAGGTTGTTCATCTATGATATTGTTGATGGTCTCTATGTTCTGTTCTTACAAGCCCCAGTCTTGTGTTTTCTGTATTCTCTTGATTTTTTTCGCTAATTCTTTTGTTTCTTTAATCTGTTTGGAGGTCAAATTTGGAGGAAATTTGAGGGTTCTTTTTGCAGGGCTGTTCATTTGCGGCTTGGACGAAAGTCTCTTATGTTTTGTTCTTAGTTGGCCCAATTTTCTGTTTTCTCTATCTTCTCTTGGTTTTTTTGGACTAATTTTTTGTATCTTTAATCTGTTTGGTGGTCAAGTGTGGAGCAAATTTGAGTGTTATTTTCAATGTTTTGAATTTTGTACCGTACCGACTGGTACAGTTGAAATATTTTATTTCTGTGGTGTAGCCGGCACAAAAAAAGATATAGTTTCATACAGGTAATTTCGGCCCATACTAGGCTTAGCTGATATTTTAGTTTGTACCGGCTTATATTTCAGTATGTACTGGCCGATATTTTGGCCTTTACTTCTTTCTTTTTTTTTTCCATTTCTTCAAACTGCAAGTTTATTTTTTGACTCAATTCAAATCAAACTATTTATAATTTATTCATATATAGACTATTATTTTGAAATATAATTTATTTATATATAGACTATTCTGAAATGATATCAATATCAAAATATCTCGTTTCAATGTCTTAATCGAAACTGACCCAGTACGATATTCAAAACATTGATTTTTTTACTTAGGAAGTTCGTCTACAGTCGAGAGCGTATCAATGTGCGCTTTTTTTTTTCTTCCGACTCATTTCATGCGTGTGGTTAAAGGGTGCGTTTGGATGTTGAGATGAGTTGGGTTGAATTGAGTTGAGATGATAAAATATTGTTAGAATATTATTTTTAAATATTAAAGTTGTTTTGGGATTTGAAAAAGTTGAATTATTTATTATATTTTGTATTGGAATTTGAAAAAGTTGTAATGATGAGTTGAGATGAGTTGGGATGAGTTTGACATCCAAACGAAGCTTTGTCTCTCAGTTTTGGGCCTGATTTTATGTCGTCTCTGATCTAGTACTCTCTGTTGTGGTTGCCTTGTGCTTGTTTTTTCTAGTGATGTTCAAAACACATGATTGACAGAGATGAGTAAGTAGCACTGCACGAGATGAGATGATTTCTTTCTTTGTCTTCATATGGTTATGGTTTGAGCTTCAATCTAAAGGAAACGAGGCGGTTCTTTTTGTAAGGCTGTCATTTGCGTTTTGGAGGAAGGTCTCTATGTTATGTTCTTAGGGGGCCCAGTCTTGGGTTTTCTGTCTTCTCTTGGTTGTTTTTGCCTAATCCTTTTGTTTCTTTAATATGTTTGGATGTTAAGTTCGGAACAAATTTGAGGGTTCTTTTTGTAAGGCTGTTCATCTGCGATTTAGAGGAAGGTCTCTATGTTTTGTTCTTTCTCGGCCTAGTCTTATATTTTCTTGGTTTTTTTTTGCCTAGTTTTTTTTAATCAGTTTGGAGCTCTAATTCAGAGCAAATTTGCGTGTTCATTTACTAAGGGTCTTCGTCTACAGTCGGGAGAGTATCTCTGTTTTTTTTTTTCCTTCCGACTCATTTCGTGTGTGTGGTTTTCTCTTTTATGTTTTGGGCCTAATTTTTTCTCGTCTCTAATCCAGTATTATCTGTTGGGGTTGCCTTGTGCTTGTTTTGTTTGGAGAAGTTGAAAACTCAGGATTGACCAAGCTGAGTAAATAGGACTGCAAGAGATGGGATGATTTATTTGTTTCTTTTCGTATGGTTTGACCTCCAGTCTAGAGGAAATGTGGCGGTTCTATTTGTTAGAATGTTCATCTGCGTTTTGGTGGAAGGTGGTCTCTATATTCTGTTTTTAAGAGGCCTAGTCTTGTGCTTTCTCTCTTCTCTGGGTTGTTTTTGCCTAATTCTTTTGTTTCTGTAATCGTTGTGGAGGTCAAGTTCGGAAGAAATTTGAGGGTTCTTTTTGCAAGGCTGTTGATCTGCGGTTTAGAGCAAGGTCTCTATGTTTTGTTCCTACTAGGCCCAATTTTTTGTTTTCTTTGTCTTCTCTTGGTTTATTTTTTTCCAGGTTTAGGGTTCTTTTTGCAGGCCAGTTCATTTGCGGTTTTGAGGATGGTCTCTATGTTCTGTTCTTGCTAGTCCCAACTTTGTGTTTTCTCTGTCTTCTCTTGGTTTGTTTCCCTAATTCTTTTGGTCTCTTTAATCTGTTTGGAGGTCGAGTTCGAAGCAAATAGGAGTCTTAATTTACTATGGGCTTTCACTTACGGTTGGCATGGAATCTCTCTGTGTTTTTTTCTTTCGACTCATTTCGTGCGTGTGGTTTTCTCTTCAATTTTGGGCCTTATTTTTTCTTGTCTCTAATCTAGTATTCCCTGTTGTGGTTGCCTTGCGCTTATTTTGTCTGGAGAAGTTGAAAACATGGGAGATCGAGTTGAGTGAATAGGAATGTCGGGGTTGCGATGATTTATTTGTTTCTCTTCATATGGTTTGAACTCAGTCATGTTTCCTCTAGCAAGGGTGTTCATCTGTGGTTTTGGAGAAGGTCTCTATGTTCTGTTCTTATGAGGTCCAGTCTTGTGTTTTGTGTCTTCTCTTTGTTTTTTTTTTTTGCTAATTCTTTAATCTGTTTGCAGGTCAAATTTGGAGGAAGTTTGGGGGTTGTTTTTGCAGGGTTATTCATTTGTCGTTTAGAGAAAGGCCTTTATGTTTTAATCTTACTTGGCACAGTTTTCTGCTTTCCTTGTCTTCTCTTGGTCTTTTTTGCCTAATTCTTTTGCTTCTTTAATCTGTTTGGAGGTCAAGTTTGGTGCAAATTTGAGGGTTCTTTTTCTAAAGGTCTTCGTCTACAGTCAGGAGAGTATCTCTCTTTGTTTCTTTTCTTTCGACTCATTTCGTGTGTGGTTTTTCTCTTCAGTTTTGGGCCTTATTTTTTGTCGTCTCTGATCTAGTATTCTCTATTTTTTTTTACCCTTCTGACTCATTTCGTGTGTGGTTTGGAAGAAGGTCTCTCTATGTCCTGTTTTTACTAGTTTTGTGTTTCTTTGTGTTCTCTTGGTTTTTTTGCCTAAATGTTTAGTTTCTTTAATCTGTCTGGAGGTCAACTCCAGTACAAATTCGAGGGTTCTTTTACTATGGGTCTTCGTCTACTGTCTGGAGAGTATTTCTATTTTTTTATTTCGACTCATTTTGCTTGTGGATTTCTCTCTTCAGTTTGGGGGCCTTATTTTTTGTCGTCTCTGATCTTGTTTTCTCTGTTGTGGTTGCCTTGCGCTTATTTTTTCTGGAAAAGTTGAAAACACAGGATTGACCGAAGTGAGTAAATAGGAATGCAAGAGCTGAGATGATTTGTTTGTTTCTCTTCATATGGTTCAAGCTTCAGTCTAGAGGAAACGTTATGTTTCTTTTTGGTAGGTTGTTCATCTGCCGTTTGGAGGATGGTCTTTATGTTCTGTTCTTACGAGGCCCAGTCTTGTGTTTTGTGCCTTCTCTGTTTTTTTTTTGTTTTGCTAATTCTTTTGTTTCTTTAATCTGTTTGGAGGTCAAATTTGGTTTGAGGGTTTTTGTTGCAAGGCTGTTCATTTGCGGTTTGGAGGAAGGTCTCAATGTTCTGTTCTTACTAGGCCGAATTTTGTGTTTTCTTTGTCTACTCTTGGTTTTTTTTTGTCTAAATATTTGGTTTCTTCAATCTGTTTGGAGGTCAACTTCGGTGCAAATTTGAGGGTTCTTTTACTACGGGTCTTCATCTACGATCGGGAGAGTTTCCTCTCTGTGTTTTATTCTTCTAACTCATTTTGTGTGTGTGGTTTTTCTCTTAAGTTTTGGACCTTATTTTTTGTCGTATTTGATCTAGTATTCTCTGTTGTGCTTGCCTTGTGCTTGTTGCACCTTGAGATATTGAAAATACAGGATTGACCGCACTGAGTAAATCGGAATTCAGGAGCTGTGATGATTTATTTGTTTCTCTTCATATGGTTCAAGCTTCAGTCTATAGGAAACGTTAGATTTTTTTGTCGTATTTGATCTAGTATTCTCTGTTGTGCTTGCCTTGTGCTTGTTACACCTTGAGATGTTGAAAATACAGGATTGACCGCACTGAGTAAATCGGAATTCAGGAGCTGTGATGATTTATTTGTTTCTCTTCATATGGTTCGAGCTTCAGTCTATAGGAAACGTTAGATTTCTTTTTGCAAGGCTGTTCATCTGTAGCTTGGAGGATGATCTTTATGTTCTGTTCTTATGAGGCCCAGTCTTGTGCTTTGTGCCTTCTCTCTGTTTTTTTTTTTTTTTGCTAATTCTTTTGTTTCTTTAATATGCTTGGAGGTCAAATATGGTGGAAGTTTGAGGGTTCCTTTTGCAAGGCTGTTCATTTGCGGTTTGGAGGAAGGTCTTTGTTCTTACTAGGCCCAGTTTTATGTTTCTTTGTCTTCTCTTGGTTTTGTTTGGCTAATTGTTTTTTTCTTAGGCATGAGTCATGTACAATTACTAATTTATACTATGTATATAGTAATCTACTATGTGTATTACTAGATTAATTTTAGATGTATGCTATATAATTTACAGTAAACCTATCCAATATACATCAAGCCCTATTGGGACAAAACACATTTTCCCAAAGCAAAGCAAGTCACTGTAACTACTCCAACCCTTTACGTCCCACGCAATTAATACTCCACCTAAATTATCCTACGAGGACTAAGAAAGGCTTCATGCCTTCCCTTTAGTCCTCTCTTGACTTGTACTACTTCCTTTTGAGACATAGTTGATTGACCAAGTAAGATGCTTTAACTTCCTACTCTTCTTAAATCTTGATTTTGTTTCAAGCAAGTGACCCGCCTCAATTGCAGTGAGTAGTGTTGTGAATTGATCGTCAAATCCTCCACAAGTAATCCCCACACACTGTTGTATCTCATTGACCTTTTGTAAAATCCAATCCGATGATGTTCCAGCTATATTGTTTAATGCAGGAAGAGATAACAGGGGGACAACATCTTCCCCAGTCCTAAACATTCATCCTCGCAAGGCACTAACGACAAACCCATATTCAAATCCCATACATTCTCAACAACTCCATTGGTTCTCTCCAATGGTAAGGTCATGGTCACCATTAGAGATTCTGGGTTGGCAACAAGTTCCTTCACTTTTGGCGACCCTTTTTGTGCAACTTCGACGGACCCTTCGACATTACACCTTTTTCCTTCAACTTCGACGTGGGAGCCATAATTTTTTCGAGGAGAACACTGACCAAGGGTGTAACACCGACTATCGGTCTTTCTTGTGTCACCTGTGGCGAAGGGCATTCTATTACGGATGTCTCTACGTTGATACCCGACGTAGAACCCACTTCAAATAACCCGGTTTTCCTTTTGACCCGCCACACTCTCCTGGATCTGGTTATAGGGACAGGGCCGAATCTGATTTTCTGTTTTCCTTTATCATTTCTCTCCAATTATAGCATATACTTATATAGGGGCTCTCTATTATGGGCTAGGTATTATTTCTTATATACACTCAGTGTACTTGATTATGCCTATTGATATTAATATATTTTTACTTATAAAAAAAAATTTATAGTAAAGGTATACCATTGTTTTATACATACATATTCTATAACTATAGGCTTGAAATTATAATAATTGATACCCTTGCTTTATATCATAAATCTTAACTTATATATATACTCAATAGTAGCATATTTACTTGTATAGGTCTTAGAGTAATTGTTAATGGTTATATCATGATAAATTATTAATAAATTTTACATTTACATAATACTAGTATATGCACTAGTGTATATCATAGAGTAATTTGTTTATGGTTCTATCGTGAAATACTTAAATATAACCTTTTTTTTATTAGCACCGGGTGTCCGGGAACATCATCCCGACTAATCCCAGGGGTGCAAACTTAAATAAAACTTGTACCAATATATGTATTAGTTTATATCTTAGTAATTATTAATAGTTATATCATTATAATTAATTACGTATACTATAATTAATTAATAGTTTCACAACCATATTCCAATTATAAGCAATGCTACATACAGTTGTGGAGTACGCAAGTACCGTTCAGTCGTTTTGAAAAAGAGTAGGGTCGACTATTAAAAAATTAAAATTTTTTTTGTGAGTCTCGTATTTATTCACTTTTTTCAAAGTGATTGCGTAGCGCTTGCACACTTACGACTGCAACTATCATTTCTCTCCAATTATAGCATATACTCATAAACTCTTAACTGGATTTGTACCTTTGTCATTATCTAATTTCATGTATCTTGGATTATATCATTATAGGTTATAAGCTTAATACTATATTCATATTATAACCATGATTTAACTCTTAACTTAATATTTTACTCATATTGGTACTCTAATATACATATATATTACTTAATTTCTATGTCTATCTACTTTCATATTGTAGTATCATTTATGCTATGATTTTGTAACTTATACAATAGTACAATATTACAATTTACAATAATCTTGCCATTGATTATGCACTCATTTTTCCTCATGAATATCACAATCTTGTGATAGTGTTTGGTGGGTCTGAAATGAGAGAAAAAACAAAACTTTTGCATGTTGAAATCCAACTCTTGACTCCGACACCCGCTCTATTTTACAAAGTCGGAGGTGGATCAGATTATAAGGCCTCGTTTGGAACATGGACTCATATCAACTTAAGACCTCTTTATACGTAAAATCCACAACCTTTTTCAATTCAACACCTCTTTATACTCGGGACTCATAACTTTTTTCAGCTTTCCATAAAGACATTTAAACTCATCTTAACATCCAAACATATCTAAACTAGTCTTAAGCGGGCCTTACAAAACTCACTCTACCATCTCAACTCACTACTATTCGTAAAAAATTAAACTCATCTCAACATCCAAACGAGATCTAAGGGTATTGGAGGGAGAGTCGAAGGTTGGATTCGGCCTCCGATTAAGTCGGAGTCAGAATTTTGGATTTCAATTTTGACAATGTTGGTGCTCATCCCTGCAAAGATGAAGTGATATTCCTTGGAGAGTCTATTGCCCAAGAGTTTATTACCATCCATAGACATTTAGTGCAAATCCTCATGCCTTTTTGATGCCTTTCAATCCAGTGTAGCTTGGAGTGCTCCTTGGCTGCTGATCTCCGACACCCAGAAAGAATGGAAACAATCTTTTTTATCTTTCCACTTTTATTTTCAAAGCTTCTTTATATTGATGGCTTTGTTTTTTTTTTACTTGCTGCCATACTAGATATTATCCTTCTTAAGACCTTTTGGGTCACTGAAATCAGGTAGTTCCGGTTTAGTATGCTTTTCCATTGGTTAATAGCTTATATTCATTTGGTTATGTTGTGATGCATAAGAATGAAAAATCTTCCTCTATTCAAAGGTTAAAAGGTATGACTCTGTATACATTTGAAAAGTGGTATTGTGGAAATATATTTGCAGCAGGTATTCTACGTCTTACAGTGTTTAAAAGATGCTCTCTGCTGAAATTTTGTGACCAGATACTCTCTTAGCTACAGATTCAAACTTTGCAAGAAGCAATTACATGCGAGTAAATTATTAAATGTATCTCTCTTTTTTAAATGTTCCCTCGAGGGCTAGTGCTGACAGCTTAAATCTCTATCTCTCAATTTGGTTTTACCGTATTTCTGTTCATGTTGAGAAGTAAACTGCAGAATTTGCATAAATATGTGGCACGATTTTCTTACCATTGCCCCTAGCCTTTCTAACTTCTGGATCGTGTCTCTTAAATGACGAGCGAAACAACCCTTGAAAGCAATTATTGTAGGTATGAACTTTCATTCGAATTCACATTTTACATTGCAAAGATTTTCTACTTCGCCTGTGTCTAGATTTTTAGGAAAGCTGGTAATTCAGTGTTTTTTATTTGCCTTTTCATCTCTTGATATATATATATATATATATATATATATATATATAGACTGCTATGTAATTCTATAATAAACTATCATTGGTCTTTGCATGTTTATCGAATGAATGCTAATGTCTAGCTCATTACCCGTCTTGATATGCGAAGTTTATTCTGTTAACTCTGTTTCCATGGGCACTTGTCTACACTAAGCCTACTTTACTTCTACTAGGGTTCTATATGATTATGGTTATGTTTTCTTTTTAAGAGGCATCTTGGGGAAGAACTTGATCGGAGACTTTTACAGAGGAAAAAAAAAAAAAAAATATATATATATATATATATATATATATATATATACATATATATTTCACTTTAAATACACCACGCTATGTAAAGCTGCCTTAATTGTTTGATCCCCACATCAAACATCATGCCAGTCTTTGATTAAAAATAAGTTTTGGTTTTATTATATGTAGAGACTTGAAACATGTTCGTATGTGCTTATTCTTGTTTTTTATATACATACATACATACATATATATATATATATATATATATAAATATTTGTATATGCATATGTAATATATTAAGGGTAGGCTTTAATTTTCAACACATTTAGCAGAGTTTGTAAATTCACGTTAGGTTTGTATATTTGTTCTAAAGTGAGAAATTTTAAGTTCATATACTACTTATCCCTTTATTTTTGTGGGATCCCTCTGTAATTGTAACATATCTCTTTTCTAAAACGTGTTAGTGAATAATAGCATATGTACAAAACAATCAAACAAAAAGAAAAATAAAAAATAAACAATTGACTCTCTCTCTCCAATAGAATACGATCTAAATAGACTTCTAATTAAGCATGAAAACCAAATGGCCTATAAACTAACGAGCCTCTAACCAAGCGGCACTTATCGAGATGGTTATCAAATTATTTTAATAGCATGATAAATTGAATAGTCTTGACACCATAGAAATTGAACGATTTTAGCATAAATTTGAACTCGACCTGTTAAGTTAAATGGACTAGACTTTTAAATTCTAATACGATCGATTTAAAAAACAAATCGTGTCGTGTCGTGTTCATTTTGATCCATTTAATAATTAATTAGAAATTAGTCAACACTATACGACTCAGTTTAATCCGTTTCATGTAAATGAATTGAATTAATATGCCCAACTCATTTGACTCAATTAATATAATTTTACATAAAAGTTAAAATTTATATTTATTAGTAACCACAACATCTAAAAAACAATAAGACTATCTACTAACAAAAAATATTAATATTTTTCATATTTTAACCTATAATCAAACCAGTATTATAAATTCAACAATAACAAATATGAATATAGGTCTAAAATTATAATTCTAATAATAAAAACATAAGCATATTAAGAAATACCAATATTACAATCTAACAATAATAAAATTGTAATTTTGAAATAAAATTTAAATGAGTTATTGTAGATTGACCCATTTATTAATCATGTATTAATGGATCAATTTTTTTTTACTTCAATTCATTTATATCAAATTCAAATTCGTTAATTTCATATCGTGTTTGTATTGAATTTATAGGTCATGTTAAATATTGTCACCCCTATTGAAGGGATATGAGACAAGTAATGAAATTGTAATAAATGGTGGAGGTTAAAGAAGTGCAAAACAAGAGAAATGCACTAGATAGGTAATAAAAGTGGTAATAAATGTTCAAAATAAAAAAGTGTTTCTATGTTACATAGAGAATAATAAAATAGGCAAATAGTGAGGTGGCATAATGTTTTACAAAAAGAGTGCTTCAGCTTTTATATATTGTAATAAATGCGTTTGAAATTGCATTTGTATGGTAAATTATTCCATCTCTAGTACTTCAAATGCTTCACCATATGGTGTCATGTCAATGGTAAAACTCCCTCATTAGAGTGACCTAATAATTATTCGGTGCGTGTGGAAAGAAAGAATTGCACTTGCCCAATGGGCATTATTGTACAATTAAAGTTTCAAACTCTTCACTCAACATTATATGAGGTGTCTATGGCTAGTTTCCTATAATACTGCACAATATCCTCCTCTGCTTTGGTAAGACTAGTCACGTTGCAATATTTTTGACATGATTGTTGATTCAATCTTGTCACGAGTTTCCCTAAAGAGGAATTATTAATCTTGCTCACTTTATTTGTTATATCTTTGTTAGTTTGATGTGGTTCGTTAGATTATAGAGTTACTTTTGTTGTAAAGTAAATCTAACGGATCAGATGAAGTTACGTCAATTTGTGAGATTATTTTGTATAATTATTTTGTAGATGTAGCAGTACTTTAATTACAAATATTGATGGACTAAGAATCTATGAATAACAACAGCCTAGAGAAGTAGTTTGACTATGAATCATTAACATCATATTACACTACGTACAAGTAGAACATATCTTCAGAGTCTACTTCTTATCTTGTTAACTGTGTTTGACTATGCTTGATCTTCTTGTGGCTTATCCTTATCACTTTGAGAGATTGTTTTGTGTTTGACTACGATTTCCTTAACACGCCCCTGCAAGCCCAATGATGGTGACACAACATTGAGTTTGATTCTAAGTGAAGCAAATATGGTTGAAGATACTGGTTTTGTAAAGATGTTTGCGAACAAAATGGAAGTCAATCTCAATGTACTTTGTGCGTGCATTGAACCCTGGATTTGCAGAGAGATAAGTAGCTCCTATATTGTTGCACTACAAAATTGGAGGCTTTGGAACTAAGATGTCAAGTTCCTTGAGCAATGAAAGTAACCATTGTAATTTAGCAGTTGTGTTGGATATGGCTTTGTATTCAGCCTCTATACTAGACCTAGCAACAATGACTTGTTTTTTCCAGCTCCAAGATATTAGGTTCTATTCCAAGAAAATACATAAACTGTTAGTTAATCGACGATCATCCCTTGAGCCTGCCCAGTACGCTTCAGAGAAGGCTTACAGCTGAATAGATTCTGACTTTTGTAAAAAGAGACCATGATCAATGGTTTGTTTGAGATAGCGCAAGAGATGCTTCACAAATTGCCAATGAATGAGTTTGGGAGTGTGCACAAACTGAGAAAACTTGTTAACTGTAAAGGCAATGTTTGGCCTTGTTAAAGAAAGATATTGCAGGGACCCCACAGTGCTCTTATATAGATTGAGATCTTCAAAATCTTCACTCTCATGTGCTGTTAAACACATAGATGTGACCATGGGTGTAGCAATAGGCTTGACCTCACTCATTTTGGTCTTGTTTAGAATGCCCAAAATATATTTTTGTTGAGATAAGAATAGTTTTCCACTATTGTGTATAGCTTCAATACCTAAGAAAAAATTTAAGGAGCCTAGATCCTTGATGACAAAGTCATGTTGCAGAGCTTTAAGTAGTTCATCAATTGCAGAAATATTTGAACCAATAATCAAGATGTCATCAATATAAATCAAAATATACATGGTCAGATTGTATGATATATGAATAAATAAATAGGAGTCTAATCTAGACCCTATGAAGCCAATGTCTAATAACTTGTTGCTCAACAAAGAAAACCAGGCTCTTGGGGCTAGTTTCGATTCGTATATTGCCTTGTGTAAGTTGCACACATAGTTAGGAAATTGAGGGTGTGCATAACCTGGGGGTTGAGCCATATATACTTCCTCCGTTAAAGCACCATGTAAAAAGACATTTTGTACATCTATTTGCCTTGCCAGCCACAAGAAACAACAAGAGAGAGAGAATTAATCGTACCATGGTGGGTTTTATTACTGGACTGTAGGTTTCAGAGTAATTAACACCGAATTGTTGTAGGAAAGCCACCAACTGTGCTTTGTACTGCTCAATATCATCGTTGGCCTTTTTTTTTTTTTTTAAAGACCCATTTAGAATTATGGGTGATACCCGCCCCCTATGGAGCGGGGCCACCCACTCCCCGCCCCCGCATGGGCAGGGGTGGGGAATTTTTCCCCGTACCCCGCCTCCGTCCATACGGGGGTTGGTACTCCGTCCGGTTGTCGAGGTGGACCTCCATCCGTCCGCCTCCTACCCCCATACTGGACTTTCGGCCTAGTTCACTTTCGGGCCCAGAATATGTTTTTGGACAACTTTGGGCCCAGAATATGTTTTTGGGCTCATAATTTAACTAAAAATATATATATTTAAAAATTGAAATATATATATATATATATATATATATATAATATATAGATTGAACTATTAACTATATATTAAGTTTCAACTATTAACTAATTAAGTCATAATCATCACTAAGGCACTAAGCTCGTAAGCTATTACAATTATACAAATTAAGATAACTAATAAACTATTACAATATTACAAACTCCTCTAAAAAAAATTAAATATTACAAATTGTACTATTAACTATTGTAACAACATTACAATTAGTTGTAAATTAACAAAGTCATAACTTTTCAATTTGATCAATTTGGGATGGAGCCATGGCGGTGAGTTTACTAAGTGGTGAGTTGTGTCGACTGCTGTGAGATTGAAAATCAAGATCATAAAAGTTAATAAGTTAAAAATAAAAAAAATTAGAATTATAAAGTAATAAAGATGAAACAAACTTTTAAAAAATTTAAATACAAAATATTAAAAGTACTAACTAAGATGAGATTGGGATTGGGCCATTGGAATTTGGGATGAATATGAGGCAGATGAGCATAGATCGATCATTAGGATTTGGCATATGTATATTGAGAATATAAAAGCTTAAAAACAGACAAGCAAAATAATTAGATACTAAAATATTATATAAAATTATAAATGTAAAAAATAATTAAGGAAAAAATTGTGCAAGCCATGGCAATGGTGGGTCCAATGGACCAATACAAAGTCATACTACATCGGAGGTAGCCGTAGACGCCGTCTCATATATCACTATAACAATTAAATTTGAAATGAAATTAATGAATACCAATTAAATGAAAATAAATATATTAAAATAAGAAATTAAAAAATGCATTTAAAATTAATACCAAACCCAGGCTGATCATCACCCTCATCCTCGGCGTCGGTCTCCTCATACTCAAGAACATCCGGAACATGAATTGGAAGTCCCTTGATCCAATTTTCATGCAAATCAAAGCCTCCACAGTGGTAGGAGCTAATGAACTCTGAAATGAATCTAATACATGCCCTCCGGTGCTAAAAGCCGACTCTGAGGCTACAGTGCTAACATGGATGGCTAAAAGTGTGCGGGCTATCTCTTCAAGGATGAGATACTTCACGGCATTCACCTTCCACCAACTTAATATATCGAAGTCTCGTGAAAATGATAGTATCTCTGCTGTAAAATATCTGTCTATCTATGACGAAACCTCTACAGAACTTCGAAGGAAGGGGGTCTGCTTAAACCTCTCACCCCAATCCAATCTACGTCTTTTCCCAACCTCGACTTCTGGAACCTGTAGGGGGTAGGTGTAGGTGCTGCAATATTACCACCCCGTAGGGTGGTAAATTCATCAAATAATCTACTAAGGATTTCCCGAATCCTTTCTGCAATAATCTCCGCCCATGCTTGCCCGTACGCAAAGCCCAATCCAAATACCATGCCATCCATCTTAAACCTCGGGTCAAGTACGACAGTTACATATAACAAAATATTAGTCCTAGTAAAATCTCTCCAATACTTGTCGTACTTTGACCTCATAATCAATGTCATCTCCTTCAGCCTAATGTGACCACCCACGACCATGTCATCTAATTTTTCTTTTACTCTACATATTTGCTGACAGAATTGATGAAATGTAAGGTACAAAGTTCCAGATAGCGTCGTGGTGATCTCGTAAAAAAGCCTAAAAAACTCTACAAAAGTAGATACAATTTTCCAATCATCATCTACGAGTTTCCCCAATCCCCCGTGATCATCAAAATATTTAACATATTGGATGTCTTCGTCACTTAATAATGCCAATGCAAGCTTATATTTTTTGGCCGCCTCCAACATAAAAAATGTTGAGTTTTATCGTGTAGGCATATTAGTACAAAGGCAATTTTTGGATGTTAGGCCAGCAAACCTCGCAGCAACTTTAAATTCCTCCAACCTCGAAGGAGAATATCTCACCCATCTCACAGTAGTCCTGACCCGAGAAATCGAGTCATGAAGATCTCTCAAACCATCAGTGACAATTAGATTCAGAATATGTGCTGCACATCTCACATGCAAACACTCACCACCCATGATTGTTTTATTTGCCTCTCTAAGATAAGTCTTTAGATGTCCCAATGCGACATCGTTAGATAAGGCATTATCAACTGTGACTGTAACAACTCGGATCAACCTCCACTCCTTTATTGCGGCCTCCAGGGCCTTCCCAATTGTCTCACCCTTGTGATCGGTGATTTGATAAAATTTTATAATTTTTTTATGCAATGTCTAAGATGAATCAACAAAATGCACAGTCAAAGACATATAATTAAAATTTTAGACTGATGTCCAAGTATCAGTGGTGAGACAAACAAATTGACCCGCCAATTGACCCCTTAACTTTTGCTTTTCAGTGTAAATGTAAGATCCCTAAATTTTTAGTTATTTTATTTATTGTTATTTACTAATTTATTTCAATTTATTATTATTAGTAGTTTTAATTTATTTTACTTGGTATGCATTTTATTCTTTTATTTCAGGTTGGGCTTTGATTTGTAATGTTTTATTTAATTGTGGGCTCTGTATGTGTGTGTGAAATCAGGCCTAGTCCGTGTGAGTCAAGCCCAGCTCGTGTGTGAAGAAGCCCAGCCGTGTGTGTGTGTTAACTCAGTCCAGCCCGTGCGGATTGCAAAGCCCAGCCCCTCCTCTTAAGTCGAAACGGTGCGTTTTGAGAAAAATCCCTTAGGGTTTCATCACTTTCATCCCTTGCGCCGTGCAGCTTTTTCTCATTCTTCTTCATTTCTTCTTCTTTTTCTTTTGCAAGTTGTTTCTTCCAGCAACTGCTACCGACGCCGAGTCCTCCATCAATTGAACCATGGCCACGTTTTCTCCCTTCTCTCATCACCGGCCACCTCCTCCTCTCTTCTCCACCTCCAGCTTCCACCTTCTCCTTCCTCATTTTCCTCCGTGTCGTGCGGCAATGGAGTCCAAAAGAATCCACTATCAAGCCGCCGCCCCTCACGGTGCCACCACCACCTTTCCTCCACCTCCTATTTGTTCCGTGTCGATCAACTGGGTATCTCGCAATGACTCTGTCAATCAGCCACTCCACACGTCCGAACGCCACACCATTTCTCCTCCATGGATTTACACTACCGTTTTTCACTTCTCTGTTCGTGAACCACGCAACCTTCACTGCATATGGCCGATTTTCATCTGCGATGGCCGAACCGCCTACACGGTCTATAATAGGACCTAGAACATCAATTCTAGAGGGATTCCAAGAATCGATCCTAGTTATCTCTTTGTGTTTTAAATTTACATTTCTCTATTATTTGTGAAACTTTCTGAGTGTTTCACTGTGCCAAGCATCTCCATACACGTGATCTTTCAGAAATTTCCAGTCTTTAATTGTGAGTAATTTTCCAAAATACGACTATGTGATTTAAATAGCATTATTATAAATTGTTGGTTTGAAATAGGCCTTGGGTTGTTGAAATGTTGGGAATGATTTGTGTTTGTTGAATTAATTGTATTTGTTGAAGTGTTGGGAATAAATTGTATTTGATGTTGGATTTGGGCCTTGGGCCGGAATTGGAGGATGGGATTACGCATGTAGTTGGTTGTGAAATTTTGTATTTGTAATTATTGTGTTATTTAATAAATGAGCAATTTACTGTGTCATCTAATAAATTGTTGTCATTCATATTTACTGTTTTTAATTTAATTGTGCTACGAAGTTACGTTGTCTGTTTGAAAATTTAAATTTATGATCGTGTGGGTGCGTGAGTATCACGACCCTAAGCCGAGATGGGACATTATCTCGGTGGAACTCCTCTGGTCATTCGGGAGCGTAATAGACTGAGGTGACGTCCTCTGAATTGTCGCAGGGCGACGACTGGAACGGACGAGACGGTAACGCTCTCGTACCGAATTCCGTGGCCTTTCGCTGGCGGGGTTAGAGGATGCTTGGCCATATACGTGCTGGGCGTGGAACTGGGTATCGCTCGTTATGAAATCTCATGCACAGACGTTACCCATGATGTGACGATGAGAGCCAGGATGTGCATATGATCTATAGGGGAGGCCGTAGTGCATGCATTATATAATAAATAAATAAATATATATATATATATATATATATATATATATATATATATATATGGGCCAAATGAGATTTTGGCGTGAGTGGTTAAATGTATATTTTTGAAAAAATATATGGAAATTGATCCCTTGACCGTACGTGGTCGTGTTGGTTATATTAATATAATTTAAATCTCTTGGATGTTATTTTAGTTAAATACTTGCTGAGATGTCATAATCTCATGTGGTGTTTTTACCCTGTGGTTCTGTCTTATGGTGCCGTAGATTTTGACACAGAGATTGAGTATGAGCTTGAAGGACCGGCTCTGCCAGAGGCATGATTTTGCTAAAATGTTATTCAGCGATATGAGATTTGTTTCCCTTATGTTATTTGTTTTCTTTAAATTATCTGTCGGATGACTGTAAATCCTTGTAAAAGAATATTTTATTATCATTTTGGTACTTAATAAAGAATGACCTTTTATTTCTCCGCTGCGAGTATTTTATTGTACACTTATTGCATATTATATACACTCTGAGCACTTGTCGTTGGGGTGCGTGATCCTTGTGGTCAACATCCCGGTGTCACGAACTCCACTAAAATAACACGTGGGGGTCGAGGGCGCCACAGTAAAAATATTTTTTTATATCCTTTGCCACCGTGTGGCGAGAAGAAATATTAAACTTTGGTTCCAAATAGCGAGAATACGCTTGGAACCCTTTCCCATCAACAAGTTGAAATGGTAGTTTGTCAATTATGATCATACAAGCTAGGTGTCCTCTATACTCATCAGGATCATATTTAGTATACCCCCTCAAAGTTGCACCCCCACTAGTCCCATCCGCCATTTTTTGAAGTATAATTTTTAGCCTAGATTGGCTTTTCTCATGTAATGATCTTAATATTGGACTTTTTTTGCCTTACTCTTCTAAGTGCACATTTAATTGTGAGGTGCAATATTTCTTATAGTGACATCCATAAATTTTTTCACAATAGTTACACTTGGCTTGGGGGTTATTGGAGTCACCACCCTCTAATTTGGTGAAATGAGCTCAAACTACTAAAGCAGGTTTCTTGCTGGGCTAGGGGGCAGGGCAAGGTGTTGGGCCAGGGGTAGGGGTACAAGTATGAGTAAAAGAGGTAGGTGTAGGTGTAGGTATAGGTGTAGGGGTAGAGGTACCCTCCGCTTGGAAAAGAGAGCTCATACTAGAATCTGCTTGCACATCCATGAACTCAAGCAAACAATGAATCTGAAATTATAGCAAATATAACAACATGCCAAACTATTAACATTCAACCTATAGTATATATATTGGAAGTTGGAAGATCAAACATCAATGATCATTGTGATCAAACATCAAACATAAAAAAATTAAATACCCAAATTAAAAACCTTTTCATACTTCCTGATCAAAGATTATATACAAAAGCATAATGTAAAAAGAAAATCATATTTCAGACCAATAACATCATAAAACAATTTTTTTTTTTTGAAACCAACAAATATTATGTAATTAAAAGTGCAAGCTAGCAATTGTAATCCTCAATGCCACATTCATATATAACCTGTTAGCCAACACTTTTTTCTTCCATTTTTTGTGCATGAAGTTAGCCACTTACCAATCATATTGGTCAAATCATGCAATTCATGGCAAAAGAGAGCATGTAAATGAGACCCAAATTCGTAAAGACACACACACACACACTGACACTCGTGGTTCGTATATGAGACCCAAATTCCAACTAATCTCTTCCCTTGCAAATTGCTGTTTTTTTTTTTTAAAGAAAGTTTGAATTTTATTGCAAAGAGATATTAAAAATTGAAACCCCTAATAATTTAGGAGTTTCGGATTGGAGCCCTAAATTAATTTAAGGTTCCAATTTGAATTAATTAGGCACAAATTAACTCATCATTCACACACACACACACTACATAATGCAAACCAAAAAAATTCTCAAAAACACACGGACGGGACAGATTCATCAGTGATCAATGATAAAATTCAAACCACATGCACAATCAAGTCTCCACAGCACACAATTCACAAAATCCCATCCTTCAGCTCTGGTTAAACTCCATCCTTCCTCCAATCTCCATTTCATAACATATAAATCACAAAAAATTAAATTTAAAATTTAGGGTTTCTTACCTTCGATGACGGAGATGAAGACAGAGTCACAGGCTACGGCTACGGTGATGGAGATTGCAGAGAGCGTGTTAGGGACCTCGGTCAAGTCCCTAAACACTAGGTTCACTACAGCTAGGATCTCCTTGAAATGACCGAATGCCCGTTCCTCTCTTGCTTGATTCTCGATCAATGGTGGCAAGATGGCCACTTGGGTATGGTGAGGTTAAGTGTTTAAGTTAGGATGAGTGTATGGGATGATGGGAAATTTGGCTAAGTGTTTGAGTGGCTAGGGTTGGATGGGGTGCACGGCAATAGTGGCAACTAGGGTTGGCGCCACCTTTGGGGTTTAGGTTTAGGGTTTGGATGGTGAGTCTAGATTTAGGAGATGAGAGAGTGATTAGGATTTAGGTGTGGTCGGCTAGGGCTTGGCCGAATAGGTAGATGAGTGCTTTTAGGAAAATTTCCTAAAAACATGGAATTTGATTATGGATAAGGAGATGGCTGGCCATATGGATTAAGTAAGTCAACTAGGGTTTACAAGTATGAAAACCCTAATATGGAATGTGGTATGGGAGGCTAAGACAAATTCAAATAAGGCAAGAGTAGCCGAAATTTGAATTTGAATTATCAAGGCAAGTGGATTTTGGCTAGGGCAAAAATGGATGAAGGAAGTAATTATGGAAAGTTGACAAACACTAGGTTGGTCGACTTTTATGGATTGGATGGATTGGAAGAGCAAAAAATATGATGAACACCAAGAACACAATGAATAACACTCAAGAACAAAGTATAAATACTTAAGAACTTGAATGAACAAGATAAAGTAATTCAACAATTGATTCACGGATTACATAAGTGTTGAATAAATCTCATATATTGATAAATAATCAAGAACAAAGATAAACAATTTGGATTCACGAATTGCACCAAGTTGGAAAAGGAGATAAATGAATTACTCCAATTCAATGAATTGCATGGAGTAATTCTCTCTTTGGGATTCAATGAATCTCTCAACAATAGTCCTCACTCTAGTGATTTTTCCAAAAGATCCTAAAGTAAATGAAAGTAGTCCTATTTATAAGCAAAACAATTTGAAAACCCCCAATAGGTCCCTTTGAAATAAAAGAAATAAAATAACTCAAGATAGTGGCATAGACCACGTGGCCGTAGCATGCATGAGCCAATGGTTCGACTAAGCTGGTGCATGGTGGTCCTCGGTTTGCCCATGGCTAAGTGGCACGGCATGGCTAGCTGTGGTGCATGGCATGGTGCCATGCATGGGCCGGCTGATGGGCATGACATGGTGCCATGTTCGGCCTGCTGATGGTGGTTAGCCATGTGTGTCTGCTGCAAGGCATGGGCTAAAGCCATGCACTGGATGGCATGCCTGGTGGGCATGCCACTGACCTGCTCTGCAAGGCACGGGCTAGAACCGTGCGCTAGATGGCATGCTTGGTTGGCATGCCATTGGCCTGCTCTGCATAGCACGGGCTGGAGCCCTGCGCTGGATGGCATGCCACTAACCTCGCTAGCGTGGGGCATGGGGCCGGGGCCAAGTGTGTGCGCCTGGTGGGCATGCGTGTGTCCCTGATGCTGTGTGTGCGCACTGGCGTGCGCATGGGCCGGCTGCTGTGTGTGAGCATGGCCCGGCTGGGCGTGCGTATGGGCCTGCCACGCATAGGCGTGAGCAGGGCCCTGCGGCCTAGGTGGATGCGCAAAGCGCATGCCTAGCCGTGCACTGTGCTGCAAACGGCCACTAGCCTCGCTGGGCCTGTGGCCTGGTCTGCGCATGGGCATGCGCATGGCCTGCATGCTGGGCACCCCGTGCGTGTCATGGCATGGGCCAAGACATGCATGTGGCCTCACCATGGGCATGTTGGGTGTCCCGTGCTTGACAAGACACGTGCCAAGGCATGTCTAAGGGCTGTCCGAGGGGCATGTTCCTGACATGGCTAAGACATGGGCAGCTCTCCTAGAGGCATCTTTTCGTGGAGGTCTAACAGAGGGACCGAGTGCAACGGCGACGAAGACGGATTCAAAGAGAGAGAGAGAGATTGAGAGTCGGAAGAGAGAGGATTTTGGAACTCAGAGAACGAAGGGCTGGGGGTGGGGGGGGTTCAGGGTTATTAAACCCAGGCATGAAACGTCGTCGTTTCATGCCTGGGTTAGGGTAATTAAAATTAAATCCAGGTTGGGTTATTTTTTTAATATATATATAATTATATAATTTATATATATAACTTGGGGCGGGGCAGAGCTACCCCTATCCTGTCCCCGTCTCCGGATTTGGTAGTAGATGCGGGCGGGGTCACCTGCCCCCCGCATTTGCCGGATAGGGTGATCCGCCCCGCCACACGGGGGTGGAGCGGAAACGGGGTGGGGCAGCTGGGGCGGGGCCCTGCTGCCCACCCCTATTTAGAATCGCTAATGTTGCAGGCATAGGAAGGTGGAACTAATGACCAAGTTCCATTCTTCAATAAGGCATCGAAGTTGAGATTCATGGCAACACACCACTTGGGTGATTTAGCTACAATGGAATAGCAACTGGCTCGGTGACAGAGGGATTGAGCTCAACGGTGAGGGCTTTGGGAAGAGGATATCGTATGGAGTTGTCGGTATAGGTCTTTGGGTTTGAAGATGTTGATCGGGATTTGGTGACCATGGGGTGTTGATTGGCAGTCGATGCCACCTCGGCAGGTAAGATTGTGGGTGACAACGAGAAGGCATCAGGAATAGAGATTGGGTTTTGAGCAGAGGTTTGAGATAATGGGGATGAGCGATTAGGGTTAAGGAAGATGTCTAGGTATGTCAGTAGGGCCAACTAATTGGGCTTGCTAATGTTGGGTTGAATTGGAGGCAATGAAATGATCGATGGTTGGACTTACACGGTTCAGCTTCTACACTGACTAAGAGTGGACTATTGAGCCGTACTAGAGGGACTGTGAGAAGAGTTGGATCCAAACGTGTATATGGGTGAATTTGTGATTGAGTCTAGAAAGGGAATACCAATTCTTGAAAAACCACATCACGGGAGATAATGTTTTTCTTTGTTAGTGGGTTGTAACATTTGTAGCCCTTGTGTTTGAGGATATAACCAAGAAATGTACAACATGTAGATCGTGGCTGAAGCTTGTGTTTATTGTAGGGGTGAAGATTGAGCCACCAAGCATAACCAAAGACTTTCAAAATTTTATAGTCAGGAATACATTTAAACAATAATTCAAATGAAGATGTTTTATGTAAAAAAGATGAGGGGAGACGATATATAAAAAATAACACGTTGTGTGGAAAGTGTCGTCCCAAAATTGAGGCAGAACATGACTATGATGAGGAGGGCTAGTCCTATTTTCACTAGGGGTGTAAATCTGTTCGGTCCGGTCCGTTTGGTCCACCCTAATTATTTTATTATTTTTTCTTCTTTTTATTGAAATAAATTAATAAAAAATTATTTAAATTACTAAATTAAAATTAAGTGAATTATTCGTGTAGATTATGTAACTAACTCATTAGAAAAATATTTTACTAACTTAGACTTTACTCTTTAGTATGCATAATTATTAATTGTTGGGGGTTGAGATTGGTTTTGGAGCTGAAAATTTGAGAAATAGTGAATTCGCTCGATTGTCGCTCGAACTAGCGCTCAAGTGAAGCTCAACCTGTGAGTTCGCTCGAGTCTCACGCGACGGTAGGATTAAGCGAGACACAAACCTTAATATTCACTCGAGCCACACTCGACATGCCGCTTGATCCAATGTTAATGAATATCAAATAATTTCATTGGACATAAATTATTCATTCTTGCTTACAACTTAGGTATTTAAAAAAAATTACCTAATTATTTTAATTAAGTGTAAATAGTAGAGTATGTATGATTCTATGAATGTATGATGTATTAACTATTTACATATAATGACATAAATTATCGTGTTTTATGATTTATTATTAATTGATAGTATATATTATTTTATATTTTATATGGTCAATGATAATAAAATAGATAAAAATTACATCATTAACTTATATAATTACTATATAAAAATAATATATTAAAATATTAAAATATATATAGGGGTTCGGTCCGATTTGGTCCAATCCAGTCCAAAATTTGTAGACCCCAGGATTGGACCAAATTTCATTGGTCCATATATTTTGGGACCGAGACCGATCGGTCCAGAATTCGGTTCACTCTGGTCCAGACCGAATTCTTTATAGCCCTAGTTTCAACTATGTGGCGGTGTTTGTATTTGATTGTACTATTTTGTTGATGTGTACGTAGACACGATAAACAATGAGAGATTCCAAGGGAAGTGACTAGTGTCGTCAATTGGCGAAAGTCATTGTTCTAGTCGGATTGAAACGATTTTATTTTGCAATTAAAAAATCATTACATGTGGACTTGAAATTGACGAAAAATAATTGTAACATCACTTTTGCATGAGATGGGGTAGAGCCAAATATAAAGATTAAAGGAATCCAAAAGTGTAATATAATATCAAAAACCATCTTTAGAAATAATTGGGTAAGGATCACAAACATCACTAAATACAAAATTAAGAGGAGCAGACGCCCGCTTACAATCAACAAGAAACAATAATTGTCTACTTTTAGAACTAAGACGTGCGGAACAGGAGAAAATATATGGACTAGGTATGGTATGTAAAGAACACTATGACAAGACGCGACAAACAACTTTAAAGGTTGGGTGACCCATTTTTAAGTGCCATTGAGAAATTGAGGTATGCTCCTTAGCGAGAGCAGTGGGTGAATAAGCTTTGGTGGAAGTGGAAAGAGTATAGAGTCCATGTTTACTTGGCCCGTGCACTAGTGTTTTCCATGTCGCGTGTCCCTCACAAAAAAATAATGTGGATGAAATTCAAAAAAGGTATTAGTATCTGCGGTGAATTTTTGAATGGACGGTAAATTTTTCTTGATGCGAGAAACATGGAGAATATTTTTTAAAAGAAAGGAAATATTAGGACTAGAAATACATGTGGTGCTAGTGTGTTTAATAGGTAAGCCCAAATCGTTGCCAATCCGGATCTGTTCCGAACCAATGTATTCATCAAACTTGATATTCAAGTTGGCCAGGTCAGAGATAATATGATTTGAGTTACCCGAATCAAGATACCACTGACCATTAGGCTGTTGCGAGGGGGCTATGAAAAAGGCTTGAATTTTTTTTTTTTTTTGAGTTAGAAAAAGGCTTGAATTACAGATGAAGAGTCACTTTGATATGATTCATCAAATCTGTGATAACATCTAATTGCTATGTGGCCGGTATAATTGCAGACTTGACAGATCTGCTTTGACACTGGAGCGTTTGAAAGGCCATAACCACCTCTGCCTCTGCCTCAATTGGTTTTGTATGAGCCAAAATTAGAACCGCGACCACCATAATGGGAGAAACAACCACCCCGACCACCTATCCCGCCTCTGGAACGTGAGGCCATACTTGCATTAGCAAGATTCAAATCAATTGAAGGTTGGTGTTGTTCCAACTGAAGTTCAAGAGCAAGCATGTGACCATAGAGGTCTTCCAGAGAGATTGAATCCACTCTTGTTGTGACCGACATTACGAAGGAGATGTATTCAAGGCCTAGACCAGCTAATAAGAAAGACACAAGCTCGAAATTGTTCAATGGTTGATTTGCAGCGACAAGTGTCGACTAAGGTGGTGACTTTTAAGTAGTAGTCGGTGATGGAAGAGTTTCCCTTTTCGAGTGTTGCCATATGATAGTGGAGGTTCATGGATTGTGCCCGTGATGTAGATGTGAACATCTGTTCTAGAGTAGACCAAACTTAGAGGTGCAGCATTTCGTAACATGTGAAAGAATTGTTTCGAAGAGGGAGGAGTTCCAAGGCATTGAGGATGAGTTGGTCCTACAGAGTCCAAGTGGTGTATGTCAGATTTGAGACTGGCTGATTTTTGTGGTTGGTGAGAAGCAGTGAGGTACAGGGAGTGGAGCCGTCGACATAGGCTCATAACCATGAAGGTTGAGTCCTTTGAGGTATGGAACAACTTGTTCTTTCCATAGTAGGTAGTTGTCACATGTAAGTTTGATAGGGACAAAATTGTTGAGAGGGGTAATTGATGGAGGGAAGGTGTTTGATGAAATAATTGGCCGAGCGAAAACAAGGGAAGAGATGGTGGGTTCAAGCGGTTGAGTGCCTTGATCCTCCATGAAAAAAAAAGTTGACATGGGTCAAAAGAGGCTCTTGATACCATATTGAAGAATAAATTGGTCTGAGTTATTTTGGTTTGCCCCAATTGATACAACCTTGTTTATTTATAAGCAACAATTACAAACATTGTTGGACTAGGAATCTATGAATAATAGCAGCCTAGAAAAATAGTTTGACTATGAATCATTAACATCATATCACACTACGAGTAGAACATATCTTCATAATTGCTCAACGTCTTTTGCAGCTAGGAGTCTGCTTCTTATCTTGTTAACTATATTTGACTGTGCCTGATCTTCTTGTACTTCTTGTGGCTTGTCTTGATCACTTATATATTTTGACTACGGTTTCCTTAACGTGGTGCATTTCATAGAAGAACTCCGTTACCATTACTTCCATGTTCTCGTTTGGAGAAAATAAGAAATATTTGAGTAGCTAGAGCTGAAAAAATACGATCGTTAAAGATATCGTTGTGTGGGGCTCACATACAGGAGGGAATGAAATGGGATTGGTTGTATTTTAAAGATCCATGACCAAAGAATCTACCAATACCATGCGTTAATGCGTTGGAGGCGTGGTGTATCTAATAATTCTTTATTTGATGATTTTTCATCAGTTAATAGTGATATATATACACATCTTATATAATAAAAAGAGAATACTATCAGTATAGTGTACACCATTACCAACCAACTTTGATGGCCCTCTGCAACTCTTAGGATGAGTTTGGATGTTGAGTTGAGTTGAATAGTAGTGTAGGTAAAAAGTAATGAATAGTAGTAAAAGTAAGTGAAAAGTAATAATAGTTTTACCTTAAGAGTAGTCCGTTTTAGCCTTAGGGTGAGTTTGGATGTTGAGTTGAGTTAAGTTGATAAAATATTATTAGAATATTATTTTTTAATATTAAAGTTGTTTTAAGATTTGAAAAAGTTGAATTGTTTATTATATTTTGTATTAAAATTTAAAAAATTTGTAATAATGAATTGAATTGACTTGAATTGGATTGAGGATCCAAACGCAACCTTAGCTTCGGATTCGAAAATTTTTTCTGGCGACAATTTTTTTCTCGAATTTGGTTCCTATGAATGTGGGCGTAGGTAATGGAAAACACCAGAGAGTTAGGTAAGAGGGGAAGTAATTGATTATAAAAAAAAAAAAAAGAGGGGAAGTAATTATGTAGTAAAGTGAAAACCTTCTGCACTCTCCAAGCTTTTGGATGGCACTTTTGGATGGCAGCCCCACCAGTAATAGTAATACCCTTTTATCGTAAGAGGTTTGCTGCTCAATATTTACACACTATATATTATATTTGTTTTTAGTTATTTTTATTTTATTTTTAAAAAAATAATTAAAATTTTCTACTTATTATTTATATACTACACATGGTAAAAAAAATAAAAAATAAAAAATTATATATTATATATAGTGTGTAAATAATCAGTAGAAATTTTCTTTTATCAGAGATTCGTGAACAACAGTTTGAATACAAAATAGAATAAGACAAGAAAAAAATATGTGGGTAGGAAAAACAAAAACGAAACCAATAATTTAAAAAGAAAATGAGAGACAGGGGGAGCAGATAGCCAGGAATTTATGAGCAGAGACAGGGGTGGTTGTCTTGAGACCTCTTGACTGACATCACCCTCCCAAGCTACCTACCCAAACTGTTTACAAGGACATGAAATTAAGGAGCCCCCCACCAACACCCAATAATTTATTATATCCATTTCATATTCTCAGGGCCTTTTTCATCTTCTTTATTGTTTCTTTCAGTTCAGATCAGAGTTTGGGAAGAGAGGGGGGGGGTTGCCGACAACTTTCTTTAATTCACAATTCTTCCTTTTCACGTGATATTTATTTATTTTGACCTCATCAACCCTCCTAAATTCGGTTATTTAAACGTGATTTTGAAACTTGCAAAATAAAAATAAATTTTAAAGTGAACTCTATAAGATCTACTTACTGTTTAATGATGTTGGAGAAATTAAAATATTTCATACAAATAACAATAAATATTATAAAATTTACGTATTTCTCTTGTATTTAAGGTTCTTAAATTCAAATAAAATATTGGAATATCGTATTCAGATCAACCCATGTCATCATATTATTGGTTGTTCTTAAAATAATAAACAACATATATACATATTACAGTGCAAGTTAGCTCCAAACAGTCTTCTTGCTATGTGGGCCTCGTCGTTGCATGAAAATTTACATGATGGTATCATTTCATCTGAATGTAATTAGGGTAGGTTTGTGGCAAAACGTAGCAAAGCATGTTTTGGGAATTTCCTCATTCAGTCTCTCATGTTATGGTTATTCAGATCAGTTCCTTTTGTATAGTAACGTTGAGTTTCCTTTCGGGAATTCACTGGGTACGTACGTAGTAGTATGGAGAAGAATGTTAGCTAGCCAGCCAGACACTTTTCTAGCCTTTCTTTTTCTTTTTCTTTTTTCTATGGTTAACTAATTGTATAATCTAACATATTTATGTATTTATTTTATAAAAAAATTTACGGTAAAAGCATTTCTTGAAAGAATTCTCATAATATTCTACACAGAATTCTATTATTTTCATTTTGCTATGAATTATAATATAAATTAAAGCGTATGAAATATGAATTAAACGAATTGGGTTCGGATTAATTCATACGTACGTACATGGTACAAATTCAAGCACAAATACAACATGACAAGGATTTTATAAATTTCTTCAAAATATAAAAATATTTACTAACAGTTATTGACAAAATTGGAAGAATGTTATTAGCTAGGGTTCATCCCCCCAATCTTAAAATAATTAATAAGTATTAATGTTTGGACGAGAGGAGATGATCAATACCTATTTTCTCACCCCAACTAGAAATTAAATATAAAATTAAGAAGTTCGAAAGTAATTAAAATAAGATTAATACAGAAATGAAAACCCAAGAGCAAGAAACAACTTGAAGGAAAGAGGAGGTGAAAAATTTATGAATAGTTTATATCTTAAAGCTGTTCTGCTCTTCTAATTGTCAGATGGGGAAAAAACAAAATCTTCCAATTAATACTTCTGATCATTCTTCTTTCAACCACAAGATTACATGTGAGCAAAACTACTACTGATCAAAGTCTGAAACTACTCTTACGTCCAAGCTTGATCAAGAGTTTCAAGGTTACTTATATCTATAGAGATTCTCAGCTGTTAAAGTCGTCCCCAATGGCTGTTTGCAGCTGCATGCTCGGCTATTGCTCTGAAACCCTAAATGGCAACACAGACATACAGTATCTTGACTAAGATTATTCCCATACCACTGATACGAAACCTGTTTCTGCTGTTGCTTATGCTGCTGCTGCTGTTGTTCTTGCTTCAACTCTTGTACGTTGGTAGAAGGATTTTGAGACTGATATGGCCGCAGCCCTATTGAGAGGTCGAGGTTGAGTTCAGGAAACACTTCCTCTGTAGTCACTCCACTGCTACTGTTCGACTCTTCTGCTGATTCTGTTTCAACCTTTACGTTAGCATTAATAACAGTGCTGCCATTAATTGGATTCATGAGTACTTGATCAGGCACTTGCTGCATCAATATTGGAGCCATATAATTTTTCACTTCAAAGAGAGAACATTTGCTGTCGTTGATTGAACTTGCTTTGTTGTTGCTAATGTTGGTAGTGGTGGCAATACTGGTGGTTGCTATGGCGGCGGCGGCGGCGGCGTTGAGTGGACGGTGAGTTTGAGGATCAACTCCACGACTGTAGAGCTTTCTTTTGATGTGAGTGTTCCAATAGTTCTTGATCTCATTATCGGTTCTTCCTGGTAAGCGCGCGGCAATGAGAGACCATCTGAGATTAAAATAGCAAAAGTTTTTTATGAGAAAATAAACTTATTGAAACCCACATCAGATTCTGCTCATTTTGGAAGAAGGGCTTGAAGTCCATAAAGGCTTGGTTTAATTAAACAGAAGGAGGAGAAAAATTGCATGGGATTTAAGTAATATATATTCTGACTTCAAAAAGTAAAAATCAAAAGCAGCTTTTTTTTTTTTTTCAGAAATAAAAAGTTAAGACTTTCAGAATATAAGGAATCAAAATGACATTAAAAGTTGAAGGGAATATTTATGGCGTACTTGTTTCCAAGTAAGTTGTGAAGGTTGATGATGAGTTCATCTTCTTCTTCAGTGAAGTTTCCTCTCTTAAGATCAGGCCTGAGGTAGTTTATCCACCTTAGTCTACAACTCTTGCCACATCTAAGCAAACCTACATATATGATTCAAACCAGCCATATTCCTCAAACACAAAACACAAAACCTCTCTCTCTCATCTTTCTCTCATGTGTGTCAGGCAGGTATGGGGGAGAGACAGAGAAAAAGCAGGAAACTTACCTGCAGCTTTTGGAAGAGATCTCCAACAGCCTTCCCCATGAAGTTTGATGTAGTTGATGAGGCGCTCATCTTCCTCTTTGGTCCATGCTCCTTTATTGGTGTGCTCTTTTTCACAGCAAGGAGATCTGCCCATGGCTAGCTGTAGTTGTTGTTCTCTCAGACTCTTCAGAGAGAGGGAGAGAGATAGGGGGATGGAAAAGGAAATGGGAACAACGGAGGAAGAAGGAATATAAATGGGAGGTGGTGGAGAAGAGGAGGAGAAGGTACTGCAATTGACTCGGGACCCTTTTTGAGTATTTATTTCTAATTTATAAAGATGTGTGTGTAATGCGGAGATGTTATTTGACCGAGTTGGTGAGAAAGACGAGTGGTTGCAATTAAGTTAGTGTTGGATTTGGTAGGTAGCTCTACTTTTTATGTTGTTGGAGTTATTTTTGCTTTATCCTCCTGATCCTCACTCCTCTTTTGCATTTATCCTCCTTAATTTCCTTCAATTTGTAATATTTCCACTTCTCCTAACAAATTGATGAATGCATATCCCTGTCATTCTTTTCATTATTATTATTATTATTATTATTATTGTAATTATGAACTTTATGAAAAAAAAATATTTTAGTCACAAAAAGATCTTATAAAAATAAAATGATCACAAATTAATATTTGATGTGATACTTTAGATTGTAAAATATGAAATCATATCAATTTGTAGATTTATTTTTATGCAATATTTTTAGGGGTGGCAAATTTTGTTTTCGGATTATGTTTGTGTCGCATCAAGTCATGAACATTCAACTATATAGGTTAACTCGTACCCAACTCGTTAAACTAAACGTGTCAAATTTTCAAATCATAACCTAACTCATTTAGATAACGGGTCATGTTGTGTCACCCATTTTGATCCGTTTAATAATTAATTATCAATATATTAACACGGTATGACTTATTTAAACTCGTTTGTTTCATATAAATGAGTTAAATTAAAACGGATAACTCATTTGATTTGATTAATATAATTTCACATAATAGTTAAATTTTATTTTTTATTAATAACCACAATATCTTAAAAAATATATATCAATATTTTTCAAGTTTTAACATATAATAAAATCAATATTACAAATCATACAACAAATATGAACATAGGTCTAAAATTACAATACCAACAATAAAAACGTAAACATATTGCGAAATACTAATATTACAACTTAACAATAATAAAATTAGATTTTGAAATAAATTTTAAACGGATCAAAACGGGTTGATTTCGTGTTAAGCAGATTAACCCGTTATTGACCCGTTTATAAATTGTATCTTAACGGATCAACCTGTTTTGATCCGAACCTATTAACATCAAATCCAAACTCGCTAATTTCGTGTCATGTTTATGTTAGATTTACAGATCATATCATATATTGTCACTTTTAAATATATTTGTCACTGTAGTAATTCTCTTATAAAAATGGTAGCGGATGAGATAATGAGATTGTTGAGGATCTGGAAGAGCAAAACAGTACTACCACTGCATACTCGTATTTCCTTTAGTTAAAGACTCTCCAAGTAAAACTTATCCTTTGTCTCTTCTTATCTTTTTCCCAACTAGATATCATGTTTATGTGGTCTGCCTCCTTTCCACTCCCCTTCTGGCTACAGTATTTCGTTTATTTATGTCCATTCCTAACAAAAGGATTCTAGAAGACCACCTCTACTTACTCCACTACTCTTGTCAATTCAGGATGATGAAGGTAAGTAACAAACTTCCCTACCTTCCATGATTGAGCTTTTAACTGTTCCCACCTACAATTAATATCTTCCATTTCCCCCACTTCATGTTTCTTTATCGTACCATATCTTCCATTTTCTCACTAATTTGATGTTTTATTCTCTATTATTTCTCAATAGGTCATGCATGGATTCAAGTCGCAGAAACCTCATCGCAAGGAATGATTGTTGGATCAGTGTGTCTACAATATATATATATATATATATATATATACATATATATTGTTTTGTTTTTCTTTTTCTTTTCCTGGTTGTGTTTTACAAACTTTTAACAAACATTGATGTTGATGATGAAAATCAAAAATAAAGGAACTTGCCTGTATTTTGTTGATTTGCAAAACTATGTTACTATATTAAACAGTACTTACTGGTAAGTTGGCCTACTTGACCTCGTTTTCGACCTTTGCTGAAAGTCATTGTCCTTCATGCGTGGCTGCATATTATATATCCTACCCACTCCTGAAATGTGAAATGAGAACTACGTGTTTCTAGAACATGATCATGTGACGTTCCTTGTAATTTTAATTGATATTTAAATTTAATTTTTAATTTTTAATTTTTTGTCATTTTCATGATTCAACCAACCCCCAGCCTTCCATATATAATTAATATAATTGAGCCTTCCACACAGACACAGAATGTCATTTTAGCCGGCCATCATGTGAAAAGCTTTATGGGGGAAGGTAGGTTGGTAAGGGACATCTTCCTAACTTAACTTTTGTTACTTCTAGAAGAGTTTGATGAAAATAAGTTACTCAGAAAATGAGAAGGGAACAGAGAAGAAAATGGAAGAATCTTTTGAGTTGGTAAACCACCCTCATTTGCTAGCTGCTGCCATGCCTGCCTTTGTGTTTCCTGCACCTCTCATGCTATTCCCATTAATTTGATATATATTCTTGTCTTTTTTGTTCAGTGATCTGGATTAACATTATTCCTTCTTATAATAATAATATGGGATCTTTTGAGAATATATATATATATATATATATATATACTATATAGTAGCCTAGCTAGCTAATATATATATTTGTCACAAATGAAATATTTCCAGACCCCACCACATTATTAGGTAGACCAGAAAAGGGAATGATGATATAATTTAAGTGTTCTTGTTCCGGGTCTTTGGAACATATCCTCTATATTTAATGTTTGAGGCGCATATATATTTTTGTAACTTATTTAATAGGCCATAAAATTATTAGAATACCTTTATATTTTTTGAAGAAAAATTCTTCTCATTAATCACTATTTATTATTCTATACCTCACACCCGACCTGTGAAAAAAAATTATATGTATGGAATTGAAAGTAAATAGTCTTTCCTGAATATTGAAGAGTTGTAACTTGTTTAAAGAGAATAGCCCTTTAAGAAAATTGGTGTGGATGAAGCATGCATGAGTTTTGGTGGCCGAGTGTACCTAACTTGGACGCTATGAAAAATCTTGTATATTTAAGAAAATTATTAGGTACTTCCAGAGTACAGATAATGTGGTACTCCCGTAATGACATTAAAATTCCTTGCGTGAACATTCATTTTAATCACATGGCATCCAGCTCTTATAAGTGATTATCACGTGTCTATATATATACCTAATAATTTACTCGCATGTTTATGAACTTTAAAAATAAAGCTTAAGTTAAATGAGCTAATTAATTTGTGGAGAACACTTTGAGACACTGAAAAGAATGTTGGTACGATACATTTGAATTTTTTTTCCCTTTTTCATATCCTATGATATATATATAAATATATATATATTGAAATTAGATAGCCAAATGTGACAAGAGATATACATAATATGTGAGGTCCATGCAAGGCCAACACTGTCCAAAACCCTATATACTGATCATTATTTAATATTGTAGTCCTCACAGATTCATGTATCTCTCTTCAAATCTCTCTCTGAAAAACTAACATTGATTATTGCTATTTGAGTTAATTTTTATTGCAAGTAATTTGCAATAAAAACCCAAAATATTTCGTCAAGCACGCCATTTTTTTTAACATTTTTCAGCCGAAACGAACTATATGCTTTGAAACTTAGTGATATAAATCGTAAAATATCGATTATCATTATTATGACGATTAAATATTAAAGTAGCGAAGTAGCAGCAAGGCCCAATATTTGGGTCAGTTTTGGGCCTGTCGGAAAAATATCAAACCCAGTTCGGTCTGAACCTTTCGGAAGTTGACGACTCCGAGTAATCGAAGAGTTTAATTAACAGGAAGATGACATTCACTTTACAAATTAATCCAACATAGCTCAGCACTCAGCACATTATCCAATATTCTAAACTCGGAATATCGCAAAACCATACCGCTATGCACCAAAATCATTATACATGGGAGTAATTCGGGAGTTTTCTTTGAAGCTAGGACTTTATCTCGAATATCTTATGCTAATAATATCTGGTTTGGATAGCAAGAGCCCCACATCCCATCTCATATCATTCTAATGTCCAAACATCAAAAGCACAAATATTTTTCAATTTTAAATTTATAACTTTTTTATCTAATCATTATCCAATCATGTTCTACCTGATCTTTAGAAAAATAATAAAATAAAAACAAAACATGTCATTTCTGTGAAACCTTTGTGTTTGGTTTTTTGCACAACACATAATCTTTTAAAAAATTATATTCATCATCCTACACACTACACTTTTTTTTTCTTACCAAATATGTGGTATATGAATGATGAGTAGAATAATTCAATAAGTTTAAGAAAAATAAAATCAAAAAATTAAAAAATTAAAAAAATATAATACGTAATTACCGGGATGATGAATAACAAAACTCTATTTCTTTTTTCTAGGCCCCCTTGTTTGACCAAGATACTACGATTCTTTGCCCCTATCTACTGTTTTTGGTGGGCTTTTCATTAATTTGGTCTTTGTATTTGGATGGTTGCCTTTGTTTTCTTCCTTCTTACTTTCCTCTTTTTTTTTTTCCTCATGGAATATATTCTCATTGCCGGGAAGAAAAGGAAAAGAAAAAACCGAAAATCTTGAGTTATTTCCTTACCAGGACCTTCTTCTGCTTTAAAGACTGCACCGCAAATGCAAGGAATCCCACAAATTGAATCACATGCAGGTGAGGCACATGGTTCTTCCGTGCATTATTGGTAGACCATCAGTTCAGAATGACGCCTACTACTATTATTCATCATTTAATTTGTGTCAGTCTCGGAGATCAGATCATGCATGCAGAAAAAGAGTGGCATTGGGCAGCATAATTGGATTCCAAAAGCTCTGTAACAACTTAAGTCAAGTGCGCATACATGCACCCACGTGCCATGAGCAAGAGCATGGCAGGCTTGTCCCTCTCCTCTCCTTCCCATAATTTCTTTTATTGAGACATACCTTATTGCATGAAATAATTTCACCATTTATATATAACAGAATTACTCATTCCACAAAGAAAACGACACAAAAGCCATCAAGTTGTTTTCATCCTTTCCCTCACAAAGTGAAGATTTTCCTTTGAATTTTAGTGTAAAAAGTAATCATCAATATGTAGGAACCATGATTCTTGAAATGGAATAGGTACCGATTTGACTCTCCCCCGGCCCCAACAAAACTTTCCCATCCCACTCTTGAAGCCAATATTTACTCATCAAAAAACAATTGTAATTCAATTTGTAAGATCTCCTTCGTCGTTTACTCATTAAATAATTACAAAACTTCCAAAATGTCCACACACACTAGTAATCATGTTTCTATCATGTATAGATGCATGTAGATGGTCTAGATTCGATTACGTTTACTCGTTTCTCCAAATCATCATGCCTTTGAGGGCCCACCTCTCTTTCTCTCGGGTCGAAAGATTAATGGGCCTTGCTCATAAGTCATTGGGCGGCCGGTACCACTGGGCTTGGTCCAAATTCTTTAGCTTTTTTATCGCTTTCGGGAGGCTCTCCCTTAATTCCAAAAACACTTATAAATTGACCACTAGTCTATTTCATAATTGATGCGGAATAATTCCAACAAATAATTCCTCTAAAACCCTTATTTTCAGCAATGTCAATCATAAGTAAATCACAAAAACTCACAAGTCCACTAGTGGATGTATATGATATAAGGTTTTCTTGTAGTATCTTTCTTTTTCTCACTTAAAAGATCAAAACCTATCAACACTGGAATTTGCCAGGTGTTGAATAAATAGGATGAGGATTGATGAACATGGCTAATTGAGGAAAGGAATGAAAGTTGGCTCCCCATATTTAATGCTCGTTTGAAGTTCTATAGAGAGGAGTGTCATCAATTTACTCTATGTATATACAGTATATTGATGGAAGAGGGCAAAACAATGTGGAGTCAATTCTCAAGCAGGCAGTAAATAGGCATGAAAGGACTGGGAAATTGCTCTCTGCCCTTTGGACCACCACACGCATAATAATCAATCATGATGCCAACTGAGGGCACACCTGCTTGCTGCAGCCGCATTGCTGCTATATTTCTTTCTAATGCCGACCATATAATATTCTTTGGTGCATGCATGCTTTCGCCGCTCACTTTCACTTTGCCAGATCAGAGATTGATCTTTTGTCATGTCATTTTGACATAAACAAAACATTTTAAAAGAAAATTATAAGAAGTTTAAGGGACAAGGTTGGTGCTGATCCATTCATGGTACGTACCAGTTTAAACTTTAAGAATGCATGTCTCTCTCATTTTGGATACCTCCTTGCTATTCGTTATCATACTTCATTGTGTTAAGCTTTGGAGGAATTCCTTTTATAATATGTTGGCAAATCTTGATTCTTGATCAAGAATGAGATGAAAACCCAACGCATATTCACATTCTTTATCAAAGTAAAGAAGCTAGGGAAACAACCATGCACTCTAATAAGGTAAAGTGGCATTCTCAATGATGACCATCCACTTTTTTTTTAACAAGATAAAGAAAAGAAAATCACTTCTGGCTCTGTTCATGCCTAAAAAGTCTCAAAAGTAGGGGAGAAAGCGAAATAATTTAATTAAATCATTATTAAATGGATTATAGAGTGCAAAGCAAATTGGGTTTAAGGATGAAAATCAGTGCAGAAAAAGAAAAAGAAATATGGACAATGAGTATCTCATGGGTCCAAGATGCCTCCTTGTCATGTTTTGGACATGTCCAACCATGGCTTGCACAGTTAAGGAAGCTGGACGAAGCAGGAAGGCCATAGCCAAGGAGATGACAATAGAGGGCGTGAGGGGCTGAGGCACATGGTTCGAGGCTGAAGTTGGTTTTAAAGAATAATATCTTACTGTTAAACCAGCCATTGAAATGTTCAAAAGCACTTGGAAATGCGATAATGATTATCTAGTGATTATAATTTCACAGCAATCTTGAAAGAGGGAAGTATAATGCTAAGTTCCAAACCTGGTCTTGAAGATAGTGGCTTTATCGAAATGGAAGAAAGCACAGATTACACTTTTAAGAAGACGACACGATAAGAAACGTACATTCCAAATTTGAAACCGACTTTTGAACGGGATCTATGGCTTTTCTTTTTTCTCAACTACATCAGTTCAACTTTCTACAGTTTAAAGGTCTTGAAGATAATTAAATTGAGGTACAGTCCCGAAAATGAAGACCCCCTACCCTTGTACACTTCTCCTACCCCCTATACATTCTACACATTCTATGTATAGTGGACAATAAAAATTTGAGGAGTGGTGCAACCATAAAGATATCCCACAAAATCATATTCAAATAATTTTTTACAATCTAACGTATTCAAAATGGTAATTTAACAAGCGCCGATTCTAAGTTTGAATTTTTACTCCACTCTTTAATTCTCATCTTTTAGACGGAAAATTATCGCATTGGAATTTCAAGTCATGAAGATTTCACATGCCACTTATAATTAAAAATTTAATTAAATAATATTCATATTTAATAAACAGCCACAAAATGTATAATTAAACATTCAGGTGGGAAAAAAAAAAACAGAAGAAACCCAAACCACTTTCAACAAATATATTTGCTTCCCTATCTATAATCAACAAACCCCAATCTTCAAGCTCCGATGGCAATGATATACTTGGATGCAGGAATTAAGCAGAGCGGTCTTACTATTATTTTTCTTTTCCCGTTTCCTCTGAAAAGAAATCATTCAGTCAGAAGAAGGCTTGATCTTCAAGCGGTAAAGGAGCTTTTTCTTCTTGGAGGTAGGATTATCAATGGTGAGTACCACCTTGCCAGGTTCACCAATCTTGAAACTGTTGCAAACAACTGGTTCTTCAGATGAGGCCACCTTCCTAGCCTTCTGAATGATCACAGTGTAATTCTCTTCAGCGCTTGGCACAAATTCTGCACTGTAGCTCACCTCCCATCCCACTACTCGGACTTCCCAAGCAAGAAGGCAGGACTGCATGATCAAGTGGGTATTATTCAACACGAGTACTTCGATAACAATTGGTATCATTTATTAACAACTCGAACGCAAGCTACTGACTTTTTAACCAGACAAACAAGTTTCTTCAGAAAATTTCAAAAACGATATGCTTTTTGACCTATTGAGAAAGTGGCATATCTCCATAGAGCTAGGTTTTAACTAGCTTGTTCTAAGCCTACGGACTTTAAAAGGCTGTACAATTGAATTATTCCAAATGCAGTTAAAAGATACTGTGTCCCAATATAAATGGCACCAGTACAGTATATATTTCACCAAACAGGGTTCAGAGAATCCAAGAAAAGATTCCCTATTTTCATTAACACAAGACAATACAAAATTTCAAATGCTAGCTTATAGTATTTTTTTTTTTTTTTCTATTCCTTGATTCTGAAAAAACACTACATTGTGACACAGAATAATTCACCTCAGTAACTGGAAATTCCACGATGTGTTTTGCTGCAGGCCTAACAGTTATCTCATTTACAGCATCTGTTGTGCCAAATTCACCATCTTTGCTCAGTCCTCCATATTTGACTGGTACCTGCTCTGCAGCTATGTACCTGTATTTTGAAATTCAATCCAATTTAGACTCACATGGCAAACTCTTTTGTTTTCTGGGTGGTAAAATATCCAAAGCCACAAGTAAAAAAAAGAGAGGTAGATGCAAAATTTGGTGCTCACCCCAAAAGGGTCCCTACAGACTTGGAAGGGCCAGCAAACACAAATTTGCTTTTGGTTCTCTGGGTTAGGAATGGGCTTATCATTCTGTTGACTGCCAGGTACCACCAAGGGACATTGATAAACACCTAAAAAACATCCAAACCCTAAATTAAAACAGCAAATAACATTGCAGAAGTTACATAGAATAGAAGTGGGATTATATAGAAAAATATACCTGTTTGGCTACAAATTCAGGATAATTATCTTGGAGCAGGTGGAGGGCCTGTTTGGTTGCTTGTCTAAGCTCCCGCTTTCCAGGTCCTGGAGAATTCTTCAAATCATTGACCTGAACAATAGTGCAAATACCACCAGGGTTGAAATCCAACTTCCGGATACTCCTTTCCAGGAATTGAATCCTCCACCTCAAGAACTTCTGTCTCTTCTCTTCATCAGAAAATGTTTTCTGGTAAAGCTCCTTGCTCTGGAATTCCCCGTAGACATTGTAGCACACAGGGTGTCCTTCCTTATCAAAGCCGTGCATGAACACCACCTTCTCTAAATCATTACCCAGGTCTTCTTCTAGCAACTCATCGATCCCAAACTCTTTCCTCCAGCGCACCGTGTTCTTGATCATGGTGAATGCATCTTTCACCTTGAAATCTCTTGCTCGGAGAAATTTCAAGAGAATGACATCGCTTCTCTCATCGGCGAGGAGTGGGATCCCCCAGATGGATACCTCGTCCGGAGGCAGAGGAGCCGAATCCTCAGCTTTGGCATCTTTTTCTTCCGCCTCTGATGGTGCAGCAGCCTTCTGATCCTCCGCATCGTTTGCTGGAGGTGGAGGAGGCTGCTCCTGTTGAACTGAAGAAGAGACAGCCACAATGGTCTCTTCTATGGCTTCCACAGTCTTTGCACCATCATCATCTACGGCATCAGCGGTAGCCTTCTTTTCAATGACCTCCGTTGCCACTACCGTTTCTGTTACTTGTTCTGCAACTGTTTCTTCATTCTCCGGTTCCACCGCCTTCTCTGCTCTTTCCTTGGTTTCTTCTGGAGTTTCTGATTCTGGCTTTGCGGGTTCTTCCGGTGCCATTGGAGGAACATCAGCAGCCACTTCGGCTGGCTTTTCTTCAGCAGGCTTCTGATCCTCCTTTTCCTCTACAGCCGCTGGCTTTTCTTCTTCTTTGGGGAGTGGTGGCGGTGGAGATGAAGCCAGAGTAGTGAATTCATGCTTGTTGAGAGCATCTTGGATAAGCTGCTTAAGCTCTTCAAGTGCTTTCTTCTCGATGTCGGGAAGGTCAGCAACTCTGGTGCTCTCTTCTTTGAAGGAACCCGATTGAGGGATCTTCGCATCGTTGTCACCTGGTTTCGGCAACTCAGTCCCTTCTGCAGCAGGCTCCTCCTCAACGGGATTGGGCTTCGGGGGCTCCTCAGCTCCTGGCACATGAGGTTGCTCTTTCTCTGCAGTGGCGGCAGCTTTCTCGGACTGTGGAACATCAGTGACCACCACCTCTTCTTCTTCGACTAATGCCAATGTCTCTTGGGGTGGTTGCTTTTGAACTTCCTCAGCCATGGCGATTGATTCTTTAGTTCCCACAACTGTAAACTGCTAATAGATAGAGAGTGTGTTCTCGAACTATATATATAAGAGAGAAAAGTTGAGAAATAGGGAGGGACAGAGAGAGCAGTCGAGAGGGTTGAGGGAAAGGGTCGTGGGATGGAGTTTTAAAGAGCGGAGGTTATGGGCTTATGGCCTTGGCCCTCGTTTGTATTGTGGGGTAGTGGTGGTTTGTATCGTGAAGGGTGGACCAGACTGCCAGGGTTTAAATATGGATTAAGATATCCGGTTTAAATTTGAAAACTCAATGCATAATTATTTATTAGGCAGGTTTTGGAGAAGGGATAGCACGCTACTCTCATTTTATATTATATATTATTTAATAAATAAATAAAGAATAATGCTACAAGATTAAAATGTATAAATTATTTTTTTAATTAAAAACATTCATTTAAGTGATAATTGAAATTGGCATGATATTGTATTCCGAGAATACTTAATAATTATTTAATTTTAAATAAAAAAATATAGATACACAAATTAAATTTTATAATATTTATCAAGTCTTACAAATCTATAGGACAGCAAGAAATAATATAAAGCGCCTCATTGGCATGATGCTTTGCCTCATTGGCATTGTAACGGCGTTTTTTCTTTTTTTTTTTTAGAGAGAGAGAGAGAGAGAGGAATCAATGATGAGGCGTATTGGGGGGGAAATTTCTTTTTGAGAAGTGGTAATTAGGCAGAAAGGTTCTTTGTGTGCTGTGAGGGGTTGAGATGGGCCTACGGACAGTGTCAAATTAGGCAAAAGTGGCCCAAAAAAGTTTCAAAATATGAACGTTGGATGGATGCCTTGGATCCATTTGCGGTCGTTCAGAGGTCATTCCGTCTTAGCTGTTTCTGTAATCTTAACCGTTAAAGCTGTGGAACCCTCCACTTAAGGAAGGCCCCCATATATATCATGACTTGGACTACCCCTTCGCAAAGTTGCTCTCAACAACTATTCCGCCATCAATTGCTATTTCTCAATTGCTTTGCACATTTCTTTATGATTGTTTGAGATTATCATGTCAATTTCCTTTTTTTTTTAAACAAAAAAAAAAGTGACACTTTGGTTGCTTAATCATTATTACAATATAAAATGTGGTGACATTATGAAACTATTTTGTACATTATTTAGGATTTGGATTTTGTCGAGTTCTTACTTGAATTATAGGGTTTAGAATGAGAAAGAGTTAAACACGTGGCAACAATAATTTGTAAAGAATAAGATTTTTGAGTAGTATTAAATGTTTCGTAAATGTTGTGGACTTTACTTTATATATTTATCTCTCTCAGTTTAAATTCTAAAATTTAGATATAAATTTTAAAATATCCGAATCTCATTATATATCTCCAGTTAAAAAATGAACGGGTGAAATTGATTATGGAGAAAAATAATGACATGTTATGATGTTGCTCCTTACTTTGGAATTGTTTGGAAAATTTGATAATTTAAAGGTGGGATTTAAAATTTAAAACATTTTGTCCCTTATCAAACTTGTTCATTCATTAACATTGTGGTGTGGGCATGCTCTTGAAAAAGAGCGAGGGAAAAGACGCCGGTGCCTTTGCCGATTGCCATGCGTATAAAGTATTAAAGGGCAATAATTTTTTTGGTAGTGCGTGGTAATTTCACCCTTCAGATCTGATTAGTTGAAGAAGGGAAAAATAAAAAAAAAAAACATTTTTGTAAGCACAAAAAATAGACAAATAAACGCAAAGACGAATAGCCTTATATTTATATTTGGATTGAATTTAATAAATACATAAAACAAATGAATCTATAAAAATTGTGAAATGACTTTAAAAAATGGCAACAAGTATATAAATCAAGAAGAAGGGCATATTACTCTTCATTGGTAATTGAGTTTTCAAGGTTATTGTGGTATTGTCACATGTACTTTGCAATGGTAGTAGTTTTCACTGGTTGAAGTACTTATTTCAATTCACTCACTGGTTTTAATTTGATTATTTTCTCAGAGTGTTTTTGTCTCCCTTTTACTCCTTTTATCGAGGAATGTTAGTTCTCGTCTCAACTGTCATCATCTCATATGTGACATTAGATGATTAGAGATTATTTATTATATTTTATTTATGAATTTATAATCTAATATCATATCATAAGATGATGAGAAAATAATAAGAAAATAGATAATAAATATATTTTTTTATTAAGGAATTCCGTAATTACATTTAGAGGATGAGTAATGTTTTTTTTTTTTATTATTTGAAATAAACATATTCATATCATTGCGTAACATTAAACGTCCAATACATCTTGCTCACAAGCAATACATTGCAAAATATCAGGAGGTCCCTCCTCAATCCAAACCATTTCTTAGTCAAAACTCATAGCAAGTTTTGCAAGTAGATAAGCAGCATTGTTTCCTTGCCGAGATACAAATTGCAACTGTCTGTTTGAACTGTGACAAAAGAAGCCCTTCAAATCCTCTACAATATGCCCATACCAAGAACAGTTTTCCTGGTTACCCTTGACATCATTAATCAATACTAGAGCATCCCCCTCAAATATGCACTGAGACAAATCCAGTTCAAGACGGAGTGGTAGCCCTCTACAAAGCAGATGCTTCAGTATGTAAAGGATTTGAAATAAAGGATTTTGACCAACCTGCAGCAGCCATCAGCTCCCCTTCCCAGTTTCTTATGACAATGCCCCCTCTCATCCTCTTTAACTTATCATTCACTTCTATAAAAAATAGTTATAGTTTTAGAATATGTAAGCTACATGCACATCTATAAAAAATAGAAAGGTCCACCATTGAAAAACACACTTTTTACAAACAAACAAAAAAAAAAAACTTGAACACCATAAAACCGTACAATTCATTCTCCATTAAGGAATTCCGCAATTCCGATTACAAATCATAATTCATATACAGGCACTCAGTACCGTTGCAACCCTTCATAGGAATTCCATGATTCTGAAATGGGCCGAAGATATAAAGTCTTGGGCCTGGCCCAAAATGGATTCTCCCAAAATTCCATAGTTAACTAATATCTTCAGTTTCATTCTGCGTGGTGCAATTGGGTTGCATACTTGGGCAGCTTTTTTTTTTTTTTTTTGAAAGTACACTTGGACAGCAGTTGGGCTTGGAGAGACGTTTATAAAATAAGTAAGGATGATAATATATGACACGATCTATTAATCTAATACGAATACGATATAATAAAAGTAGGTTAGGGTTTAGTTTTAACTGGTTCAGGTCAAAACGGATTGACCCGTTAAAACACGATTGTTTAACGGTTTGATAACGGATCAATCCGTTTTGACTCATTATAACCTGTAAAGAAAGTTAAAATTAAAATTATACATTTATATTTAAAAATAAAATTGTTGAAATTTTAATTTTGATATTTTTATTGTTTAGATTGTAATTTTAAACTTGTAGTTAGTTTTATATTTTTTATAGATATTGTGATTTTAACATTTATATAAAGTTATGTTAAACTTAACTAGGTCAAACAGGTTAATTTCATATTTGTTCAACACATTTATATAAACGGGTCAAAATGGATTGACACGACACGATCCCTTATATTAATGGGTCTTATTAAGATTTGAGATTTTGACACGATAAGTTTAACGGATCAGATTAGGATTGACTCATATAATATAATATATATATCTTGACACGACACAAACACAATCCGTGTACAGGATTTGACAGCCTTAAAAATGAGTTGCGATTCACACAACATACTTTACAATATATTTTATAACATATATTTAAAATGAAGATATTTTTACAAGATAATATTATTTTTATAAGATATTTTATTTTATAAAAATATCCTTTTATCTTAAAACATAGTTACTAATATTTTGTGAAAAGTGAGCTGAGTATATCATTTTTCTTATAAAATCAGTATACTTGAGCAAACGGACAAACTGTGGCGGCAATTTGACAGTTTTTTCTTTGACCAATCGAAAATATGAGACGCATAATGATAGACAACGATTGACAAGATGGGCGTGAACTTGGTCATGGGCCTCATGGCACATGTGCCTCCCCACATGCTACGCGTACGTCCAAGTTTCTTGTCTCTCTTTTTTATGGCATTGTTTATGTTTTCGAATAAATACGACATATTCTTTTACCAATGCTGCACGAAATGTCACGCCTCTGTAATTCTACAAGTATCGTTATCATCTGAACTTGGGTATTACAAACACATATATATATATATATAATCATCTTTATATCATACACTATATTTTTATTTTTATTTTTTCCTCTTAAAAAATATATGATTATAAATTATGAGTAAAATAACTCAATTTATTTAGTAGAAATAAATAAATAAATAAATATGATATGTGGTGTGTGGAATAATAAGTAGCAAATCTCAAAAATAAAATCTCTCTATTTTCTATTAAACTTCCTTAATATGCATCATTATTCATAAATCTCTCTTTCCATTTGCCACCACATTAATTTTTATGAATAATATTAGATATAATTTTAAAATGTAAAAATATCGCATCCATTTCGACAAATATTGAGATTTCTGATTTACCATTAATAAAATTATTTTTTTAATAATAGGCTTCAATTAATTTCTTTTAAAAAAGTGCATGTGATTTACGCACCCTAAAATTATGAATATTTATTTCCCAATCTTCTTATCCAATCTCTAACTTGTCTTTGCAAACTTTGATATGTAGATGGGTTGTCTCTTTCTTCAATCCATGTACTTCTTTCAAAGCCAAGTGCTACTGTTTTTCTTTTAATCAAGCAATTTAATTTTCTAAATCATTTGATATATATAGTTTGATTGTTGACTGGAATCTAATCGAGGTTAATTACGAGTCATGTTTCTTTGGGTCATGACATGCCTTTCTATGGGAGAACCAGCGGAAGGTTGACATGATAATATGTTACACGTGTCATGGTCAATATTAGTCCAAGTTAAACAAGTCTTTAATACTAATTATCATTATTCTATAATATTTATTATGTATTTATAATCTCACATAAAAATATATAAAATGAAAATTATTCATATAATCCTCTAATATTCCATTTTAGATTTTGGATAAAAATCATTGAAAGTCTTTAATAAGAAGCTGAGTATTTGGCCAATATTTTACTTATAAGTTAAATACTTCTATATCAGTATATAATGATCTTGTACGTACAAGATATACTCATATATTGAAAATGGAACAATTTGCTAATTACGCCTTACATGAGGCTTCAAAATTCCATTTTCAAAGGACTTTGAATAAAAAAAAAAACTCAAAAAAGATTTATTGGAATATTATAATAGTGGAAAAATGGTTCATTAAAAATATGTTTGGATTGATAAATGTTTAAAAAATATTTTTCAGAGTCTTTTAAACGTATGTTTAGAAAGAAATTTTTGTGAACTAAGTTAAAAATTATGTTAATTTTTATTTATTGAAAATTCAATAAGATATTTTAATAAGGAAAATGATAGACATTCATTTTTTTTTTTTTTACAATCTTTCATACAATTACATTTTAATCGGATATTTTTATAAAATAATTTATAAAAATAATATCGCTTTACAAAAATATCATTATTTAAAAAAAACTATTTATCATTTATTTTATTATCTTTTTTATCATTATTATTTTAACATCTCATAATGTGGTATTAAATGATATGTTTATAAGTAAAATATAATAAATAATTTTTAATTATTTACTATTACGTTATGAAATGATGAAAAGATAATAATAAAAAAGATGATAAGTATCATTAATTTATTTTAAAATATGATTATATAAAAGTTATAAAATGATTATACATTATTACTATTTTAGTAATATATAGAATTTATTTATGAAAGAGATCTGTCGAGAAAAATCTGTGCCGACTCTTTTGTTTACGGACTTGACTTGAAAAGTTGAAAGCAGTAAAACGTAAATGGTGATGCGAGAATTGAGAAAGATTGCTGGGTAGCTATAGCTTGTAAAAAAGGCATCAAAAAGTCAAATTGACTCCGCGTTGTGTCTCCTAGCGCAACGGCGTCTTTAAAGATCCAATAGGAAACAACTCATATGAATTTTAAATATATATATACGAAGAAAAAGTAAAGGATGCATGGTATGGATTAAGCAACGGAGTTGCAGTGATTGGATTCAAGATGGTCATGGATTCCCATACTCATTAACCCCATTTTTCTAACGCCTCCTCCACGTGCATACTTCAGCTCCCTCCTGAATTCACTTCCACTATCCTTAAATATATATAAAATTAAGGATTTGGATCCAATCCCACACTCTCCAGCTTGTACACAGACGCAATCACAGACAGTAGTACTCCTCCCAAGGTTTCATTTTCCTTTCCTATGTGCATGCAAGAACTGAGGCTGTGAAAGTAGTTGCATGCATAGTTAATCGTTGAGATCCTTTTTGATATAGTTGTTGAAGCAGCGGTCAAGAAATATTCTGGGAAGATGGAAAAGTACGAGATCGTGAAGAACTTGGGAGCTGGGAATTTTGGGGTGGCAAGACTCTTGAGGAACAAGGAGACTAAGGAGCTCGTCGCTATGAAATACATCGAGCGCGGCCAAAAGGTTTGTCATGGTTTGCTGTTTGGTTGAAAAGAAAAGCGATGAATGAAAATACAAAAAAGATAATAGAAGTTTAGTTTTTTACTGTTATGTTTTGCCTTTTTGTTGCTGTTGGTTCCAAAGAATGGAAGACTAATTTCAATTGATTATAAGCTAAGAAGGGAGCTTTAGGCTGAGGCGCACTGAAGGTGGTCCCTGTCTTGGGCTGAGTTTGCTTACAGGGAAAACAAGCATGAAAGGAAAAGAAAATTCAGTTTTGAAATCTTAGATTCTTCACAATTTAGAGGACCCCAGAAACCGAACAGAATTAAAAGGATCCTTTCTGAACGTCACTGGTTCTAAATTATCTCACTTCAACTGCAGATTGATGAGAACGTGGCGAGAGAGATTATCAACCACAGATCGCTTCGGCATCCCAACATAATCCGTTTCAAGGAGGCTAGTTTTTGTTTTTGTTTTTCCTGTTGCAAGAATTTGGTTAAAAGGGTTTGGAATACTATTGCCGAAATCCTTATTTTCGTTGTTTGGTATATAAATTTTCAGGTGGTTTTGACACCGACGGATTTGGCGATTGTGATGGAATATGCTTCCGGCGGAGAGCTCTTTGAACGAATCTGCAATGCCGGCAGATTCAGTGAAGATGAGGTAAAAGTTACTATCTCTTTTTCACTCCAATAATGTCTCTCTTTCAATCACTTTCTCCTAATTAATGCAATTATTTTTATAATTATTTTAGTCTCTAATGTTTTTTTTATCTTCTTTTAATTGTCCAGGCTAGATATTTCTTTCAGCAGCTAATCTCTGGTGTCCATTATTGCCATTCCATGGTAGCATCCCTTTTCACTCTTAAAAGCTGTCTTTTCTTTTTTCTTTTTCTTTTTCACTTACTTTCTTCTTTATACTTTCTCTACCATTAAAAGTACAGTTTGTAGATACAATTATTATTATTTTCCTCTTTATTTTGCAGCAAATATGCCATAGAGATTTGAAGCTGGAAAACACACTTTTAGATGGAAGCCCTGCGCCACGGCTCAAAATTTGTGATTTTGGTTATTCTAAGGCATGAAACTAATTTCCCACAATGTTATTTCATTTTGGGAATATTTATTATGGTCTTTTGATAACTTTTTTCTTGGCCTACTTTTTACTTGTGCTGTTGTAGTCATCCATCCTGCATTCAAGACCCAAATCCACAGTTGGGACTCCTGCATATATTGCACCAGAAGTTCTTTCTAGAAGAGAGTATGATGGCAAGGTAAATTTCTTGTCACTCGCTTTCAGTGGAAACTTTTTAATATTTTTCTCCAGCCAGTTCTTGAGACCAGGAGGGTGTCCCATAGCCTTGCATATATTTTCCTTTTTACCCTTAAATTATGGTCCCTATTGACAAAAGCACATATTCTAGTTTGAAAGTGGCGGTGACTGTTTAAGCGACGTGCTTTTGTTTATTTCTTTATGTTCTTATTTATTTGTTCAGATTCCAATAAGGTTTTGTGGTGTACTATGAATGCAATTATGGATGGTTTCCACGACATACTGTTGTTTATTTCTTTATTTTCTTATTTATTTGTTCAGATTCCAATAAGGTTTTATGATGTACTATGAATGTAATTATAAATGGTATGGGAAAACTACATATAATTAAAACCATTTGTTTTTTCTTTATCTTATTTTCTTTATGATGTACCATGAATGTAATTGCCCATTGCACCACAATTGGGGTCAACTCTTCTTCTTTTTGGCCCTCTTTCCTTATCGTATTTTCTTCTAGAAATTACCTTGCTTTGTTGGCATAAAAGAAGAAAATTCCCCTTTGTTGGATTTATTATTTGGGACATAATGCCAATGGGTGTGGGAATGAAAAAGTTTATATGGGGATGAGGTTTAATATTAGCCCCTTTCCATGCCCGAAGGGAGTTGCAGGGGCAGGGATGGGGATGGAGAAACTTACCCATGACCCACACGATCCTATTGACATCCCTACTTGGGTTATTTTGGGATAATTTTCTTTAAGTTTCTTGTGTATGGGATTTGAGTTGATGTGTGATATGCATATATGCAAGCATGAGCTAAGCCAGGAAATAGTTGGATGAGTGTGAGTTCATCTTTCCTAAGTATTGGGCACCTCTGGTAAGGGACATTTTGTAACTGTCACAACAATTAGAATACTGTTTATGCCCTGTTCGTATTGTGAATTTATTGGCTGGGATGCACATAGAAGTGGTACTCCTTAGGTTGTTTTTTTGTTCCTTCAATTACCTTTTTTAAATATCTAATATAGTTAGCGACTGTATAGTCACCCCATTTGGGTGTGTGGTTTGAAACTTCAATTTTGGCCATTTTGAATGCTTGCTTAGTCTTTGGACTTTATAAAGTGATAACCACTAGAGCACTTGTTACCCACTAGCGTTTGATTGGCTATTGCATAATGGAGGGTTATGGCATCAGCTTACCACCATGTGAAAACTCAGTTTTGTCATTACTTGTAGTTGTGTTTGACTTTTTTCCCCTCATTTCCTCTTATTGGAGTGGAGGAGAGAGGGGGAAGGATCTTTGTTTTCTAGAAATATGATGAGGTTGATAAATCTTAGATGTGCCATTCCTTCAAGCATCATGTCTTTTGTTACTTATCATCCATGGCCACTCATATTTTCTCGTCGGCTCATAAAGTCCAAGTGCTTTGATACATTGGGAATGTTGCTATACTGAACTTGGTCTGGCATGGCATTTTCCATTCAGCATATGGCTCCAGTTACTGTCCTACACTAGCATTTGGTTCACTACATGTAGTAGATCCCCAATGCAAGTTTGAGGGGAAGCTGAAACTCCCTCTTTCTGCATATTTAATCTCTTAAATCAGTTACTTTTCTTCGTTTCTGGTAATGATATCCAACAATAAGCAGTTTGAAGCTTATTCTACATGTAACATAATATGAAAAGCTAATAAACTCACTCATAAATAGTGTGCTCGCTAACATTACTACTTTTAGGTGGCTATAAATGGGAATAACTTGAATTTGTTAGTTTCAGTGAGGATAATATCTTTTCTTGCTTTTATTTAGTCGGCAGATGTATGGTCATGCGGAGTAACTCTCTATGTCATGTTGGTGGGAGCATACCCTTTTGAAGACCAAGATGACCCCAAGAATTTCAGAAAAACAATTCAAGTAATTATGCCTCCTCCATCTATATGCATTTTGAAAAAAATGAGTTTTCATATTTTCTTCTTCCTCTTTGTCATTCTTCTGCAGAAAATAATGGCAGTTCAGTACAAAATCCCAGACTATGTTCACATATCTCAAGATTGCAGGCATCTTCTCTCTCGGATATTCGTTGCAAGTCCATCGAGGGTATGTACCATTCTGAAGTAACTAGATTTTATTCTGATCATTGCAGTCACCTTTTAGCCATTTTCATCTCATTGGAACTTACTTTAATGGACCTTCCGAAATTTATTTTTTTACTCTTCCTGGACAATTTCCTTGTGCCATATATCATTTGCTGTGCTAATGAAAGGTGCACTAGTATTAATGTCAAGTTTGACTGGCTTGTCTGTGGTAAGGTGGTTGCTTTAAATAATATGGTAGACATGATAGAAAGTCAACAATAAACTCTCTGTGGTTCCACATGTAGTATGGGAGTTCTGTCTTGATTGAATTTGCAAATGGCCAACCGTACCCACCTTGTCGATGATGACCTTTACTGCTAAAGAACATCCTTTCACTCACTTCTTTAGGAAATGCTGAAAGGATTAGGATACAACCAAGCTGTATCTTGCTTATTTAACCTGGTCTGATACTCTACACCTTGACATCCAAGAAGTTTTGGTGTAGAGAAATCGCAATGCAGTCCAAGTAATAAACGCCCTGGTTTTGTTCAAATCCTAATTCAGTATGAGTCCAAGTAATAGATGCCCTGACAGAATAACAATGGTTAAAAAGATACATAAACAAGTCCAAGGATTCCTGGTTGAATCAAGTGAGACATAATAATTCCTAGGGGAAATATAAAATGGTTTCATAAAACAGTGGTTCTTTTGCTTTCTTGAGAATTCATCTTATTGCTTATATTGCAATTTATATAATTTTGTTTATTTTACCTTTTAACGTTGATGCAGATATTAGGGTAAAGAAATGTGTTACTCTTTCTTTGCTTTCTCTTCTCCTCATACAAGGGAAACTTAATTCCCCAACTGTTTAGCTATTATGATATTTTCTTTTAGGTTTCTCTCAAAATTAGCCTGGGTGGTTCTAACTGTTTAGAAACATCAAGACCGTCTTAAGGTGTTGGAACAGAGAGATGCCTCGTGAGGCCACCAAGAGCTTGTGATATGCATCTGACACCACTTCAAATTAAAAGATTAAATCTTTATGTTTGTGCACCATTATGTATATCAACTACTTTCTTTGCTTTTTCTTAACGCAGAATTCAACATCCACACATCCACTTACAATTAATCCCACCCAGTGCAAGTCTCCACCACATCAACCTAACTCCCTTTAATTTGTGAGTCCTTTGCAAATGCAAGAGTTTAAACTGTACAAAAGTTGAACAAAATGCAACAGCCACTAAACACAACTCATCCAAGATTCACTAATGCTTTTAATAGGGCCACATGCCAAGCATGTCAACACCAGGATGCGTTGCTTAAGCTGGACCATAAGTTCCATAAGAGAGATTCCGAGAGTCCACCAAAAACCTGTTTTACATGTTGGACTCAAAGTTTTAAAGCTCTAGATGTGGATATAGTCACGCATCTCAACGCACACTTTGTTTTTCCTCCGTGCAGTATTTCAGCACTCATATGTGCACTCACAAGAGGTCTGACTTGCTTTAGTTGTCACAATCTGCTGCAAAGGCAGCATTCTCAGCTTTACTTTATAGTAATTTCCCATGCATTGTTGGTTTTGCAGAGAATTACAATCAAAGAAATCAAGAACCATCCATGGTTTTTAAAGAACTTGCCAAGGGAGCTAACAGAGTCTGCTCAAGCTATCTATTACCAGAGAGACAATCCTAGCTTTTCGCTTCAAAGTGTGGATGATATAATGAAAATTGTATCAGAGGCGAGAAAGCCACTCCCATCATCTAAGCCTATCGGGCGCTTTAGCTGGGGAGCAGAAGATGAAAGTAATGAAAACATAGATGCAGAAGTGGAGGAAGAAGAGGACGAAGAAGACGAGTATGACAAGAGGGTCAAAGAAGTTCATGCTAGTGGAGAATTTCATCTCAGTTAAGCAGTATCATCCTTCTCTAGCCATAAGATAACTTAAGTGTTAAAGTTGTGAAAGTAGCATTTACCAATGTGTATATATAATATTTAATAAGTAATGCTCCAATCTCTGGATTTGAAAGTAGACCTCGTGTTCTAATTTGTGTGGCACTTTGCATGTAATGTACTATTTGTTTCCTGAATGAAAAAATGGTTGCATTGTTATATGGGAACATGAATGTATATGTATTGCTCGTTTCCAGTTACATAATCAACTAAATATCTGGTACTCTTTAACAGTAGAGCAATCTTAGATACAAAAGCTTCAATGTGCATACCACTGGCTATTACTTCAGAAGCAAGCATATAACACTGCACTACTATGCCAAGTCAACCTTTTTTTTTGTGAGAGGGGACTCACATTTATCAACTAATATCATCATTATATAAATAAATATTTACCCAAAACAATCAATTTGTACTTGGATAAATACGATTAATGTAGTCGGTTATCAAGTTATCTTACTTAACCCAGTAAACAAATAAAATAATTATAAAAAAATCAGTTATCTTTGTTTTCTACATCTTTGGTTAGTATATTTTTCGGAAATTTTCTCAAGAACTTTTCTGCCCATCAGAAGTTCCCTTGCTGGAGGACCAATCCAATCGCATTTTCAAGCTTTTCCCAATGAGCGGTGCTTCTGAGTAGTACTGCTCCAAGTGACCGCTAGACCTAATAGGCCTTTCATTTTTTTTTTTTTCATATTTTTTTATCATTTTAAAACATTTTAAAAAAAAATATAAAAAAAATATCAATACACTAATAGTCAATTCCTTAACTATTAAGTAAAGAAAAAAATTAAAATATATGAAGTGTCAAAATGAAGAGACGGTTGAGTTGGCAAAGTAACATTTTTCTTTCCCAATTTAATTCTTTTCATCATCTGTTATTGATCTTGAATGTGGATGCTCAATCTCCTAAGCCGAATAGAGTGAACAGTCGTGGAAAATGTCGAATGTCTTAGGAGGTGCATTCACCAAAAAATGTCTTTGCACTTGTTCTACTCTCTTGTGAAGTCTCAAGTGTACTGTCTTTGAGATATGCCCATCAATATTGTTTTGATGTTTGGTATGTTCTTCACTTCCACTTGCAAAGAAAATGTCTTCCAATTTAGAACATCACTAAAGGGTAGTGCATAGCTATCAGCATATCAAAAATCAACACTGGCACACATTCAGCATAGATTGCTCCACAACTCTCGGACTTGCTACTTCACACCCACTTGAGCATAAGCAGAACCTGCTCTTCTTCAGCATCGAATCATAAGATACTCTGTGGAATGTGGAAGCTGCTCATAAACCTGCACATCTTCGTCTTTGTTCTTCCATTGCTCTAGAAGTAGGTACCTAATGTAGCCATAACCCACAGGTCCCAGGATCAAAAACTTTTATCTCAATTCGCTCCTTTCATAAATGTACTCGTTCTTTCGGAAGTCTCAATCCATAGCCAGCCGAAATGGGAAGGCCAACAGCTTTACGGCCCTGAATATAGCTGGCTGCAAAGTATGTTGTTAACCAATTTCAAAATATACGCTAAAACTGTTTCACCACAAACAACGTTCGGAAAATTTCTCACCAGTGGAAAATAACAAGCACAAACGAAAAAAACAAAGCAAAAAACTTAACAACATACATTCAAGGAACAGTCTGCATGCATACAAACCAAAATCACTATGATACATATTTTTATGTAACATTTTATTCGTATCGGTGTCGATGCTGCAAGGGCCAAATGTGATACATGTATGGAAGATGCTCATAGTATGCATAAATAAAATTTACAAGTGGCTCCATTAATTTCTATGGAGGAAGAGGGAGAGATTCACCGAAACAGCGGCAATATGCCCCACTGGTGTAGGAAACCCTCTCCAGTGGTGACTTCTAGGACCAATAGCACAAGCACTGCCAGCATAGCTGCCCTTCCGTTCCAAGTTTCAGCACTTTTTGTCCAACCCCATTCCCACACTGTAACAGGTGCTGGTAGCTCCATGCGTTGTGAATCATATGTTGCCAATAATTCTTCTACGCTGCCAAGGGGAACCAAAGACTGCAAAAAACCCAAACCTTGGATCAGACTTCCATTCCAAGAAAATTAATCTGGATTTTTACTACCTTGAAAAGCGAAGTTCTAGACTCAAGGCTTCACCAAGTTTCAGAACTGACAAAGTTCATAAATGCTTAAGAAGACAAATTCGAATTTTATGCACAATCAACAATTATAAAAGTATACCAAACAAAGCAGAAAAGCTTGAACATCAACCTTCCCCGCTGACACTGACCCAGAAACATGTAAAAGCTTTCAGCAGAGAAGAAATCTAATAATGATTCAATTACTATCAATTGAATGTTTGTAAATACCTATCACAATGTACAGCAATTTCTATTCACGCACAAAAGCCGTTGAACATAAGGTTCATATTTATATGGCCTGCTCACAACGCTTCTCTACCTAACACTCGTCTACACAGACAGAACTTCCACTTCGATTTTTTTCTAGCTTCATAAATAGGAAAGGACTCTCAAGAACATGTGCTTTTATTTCAAATAAAGTAACTATCTTCACATGGAATAGATCTTTGAAGACACATAACTACCATCTAAAATAAAGCAGATCTTTGACAACAGACAAATCATTCTAAAAGGAGATCAATTGCACAGGCCAAGTACAAGATGCAAAGCTCCGTAGACTTGACAAGTCGCTTATAGCATCATTTGCTCTCATTAGATGCCCTAGAGTACTCTATCCAAATTTATTGTATCAGTATCCATTCCAAACAGAAATGTTCAATTGCGTATGGCATATTGATTCAACTCCAACATAAAGGTACCTGTCGAGCTTCGAGGTTTGAGACTGCCATGGCTCCAACATATGGGAGACTCTCAATCACAGCATCAGCCAAATCTGAAATGAAGGTTGGTTCACAACCTAGGGCAGGAACACGCCCCCATTTTTCTATACCAGACTTTAGAGCTAATTCTTTATACTCAACGTCAATTTCTTCTAGAGTTTCAATGTGTTCACTGACAAAACTGTAAATCAAGCATACAAGTTTTTATTAAATGCATGCATTCCAAACATATGTGGGCGCGCACACACACAGAATAAGGATAGACCAACAGGAAGCACGAGGTATATTGAAAGAAAGGCAAATGAAACGCATTACCTGATAGGGACTGCCAACAAACTTTTCACTCCTTTTTGCCCAAGTTCAATTATTGTCTCATCCGTATAGGGTTTCAACCATTCCACAGGTCCAACTCTGCTCTGCAAGAACATTTACTATGTAATGAGCTCACAACGGTATCATGGGTTACATGCAAAAAGACACCAAATAAAACAACTTACATTGTTCATTAGACAATAAAAAGGCTCCTAAGTATCATCATCAATTCAAATGACAAAGTATTTCATTATGAAGATGAGCTTTAAAAAAATCAACACTCGATGAAAGATCGGCCACAAACAGTTAATGTGATACGTTTTTTTATAAGCATTTATGGTGTAATTCATACATATCAAAATGGACCCTCTATCTAAGTTCTGTTCATTTCATTGATGGAAATAACTAAAATGACATTTACTTGCCATGTCACAACCAATCCAATACAAATAAACGTCACAAAAGAACGGTAAGCTTTCAAATAATTAAAAAATGTCCATTCAGCAAGCCACCTCAACCGAAAATATTAAAATCATAAAAAGAAAACATTAAAAAATAAAATAAAAATTACAACATTTAATGAACCAACTATGATTAGAAAAAATACACAAAATAAGAAAGATTATACTTAAAAGACTGCACAAAAAAAAAGAAAAAAAATCTTAAAATAAAAAAGGGTGACATTGTACCCAAATCAGGTTGCTCAAGGGGTGGCCACCGTCGGCAAGATAAGGGTCTTGCTGGTCACCCCGTTGGTGGCCTGGGGTAGCCAACAGTGGCCACACCATGGGTTTAGAGTCCATGTTAGAGTTCAAAGTCCACCATTATCCATAAGCATAAGATTGGACACTGTTATTGTCCGCTAATAATAAGGAAATACAAAGATGGGAGTATAAAAGCAATATAAAATCACAAAGTACCTGATAAGCAAGAGTGTAAGCATTATTTATCTTCCTCTTTTCTAATTCGTCCATTATCAAATCCACACATTCCTCCATCTCTGCCTTGTATGGATCACCAGCTTCTTCAACATATGCAAGTGGCACTCCATGCGCACTAAAGAATATCATAACCTACTATGCCATTTTCAATTATACTGGGTGACATTGTACCAGAATGATACAACAAAGTAACATTTAAAGCTTGTAACTTTGATGTAAAAAAGAGAGAAACTTCTGAAGGAGCCAAAAAGAATAAGCATGTGCTTGATATGCAGATTATAGAAGTATAAAGGAGATAGCCCAGGTACACATGAAGTCAACTGACAGCAAAATGAGATGGAGGAGGGAGAGAGAGACGATCCAAAAAAGGACGAAGAAACAAAATGCTCCACCACTCATCAATGAAGTCAGTTCTAAGCAATGAGATTTCAGGTCCACCAACCAAAATTCCAAGCATTTATTTTGCTCTAAGTACTCCCCGTCAAACATAAAGGCGCAACATTCACTATTTCTTTTGGAGCTGCCTCTCAACACACTAAAAGCTCCCCCCATTGAATCAGGTATAACCCAAGAAATCCTAAATAGAAAGAAAACTAATCATCAAAGCTGTCTAGCAATAGCACAGTGCAAGAAAAAGCATCTCAAGTCTAGTAGACGCATACAAGAGTTTCTGGTTTCGTTGAGGACTGCAATAATATACATCTGTTTTTTACCAGGTAAATGTTCAAAACAAGGACAAGAAACTCGCTTAGGAGTTAGGAACATTGCCCCAGAATTGCTGTATAATAATGACATATATATAATTCTGTCCGTACAACCAAAGTTTTCTCTCCGTACAACCAAAAACTCCAATGAGGCCTGGGATTAAACGGTTAGATCACGACTGAGCAGTGAGTTGTAGGGGTAGCGGAGTAGGATGGGGTTTAGAAGAAATTTAGATATAGAATCAAAAGCATTCGGTTTGAGGAAGGAAGCTCCTTGCTCATTACAGAAAGTAGCTAGAAGATAGTTAAGGAAGTGAGACTTGGGATGGTTTTGGTGCAATGGTTTGCTAAAGCATTAGAGGAGTGTTTGAAGGGGGGACGAAGGATTTTTATACCACATCAAGGGAGGGTGCTAGGAGCTTCATTGCACAGAGGTGTTCAAATGTCAATGACCGTTTCATGGCGTTAGTAGAATATGGTGGGGGTGGAAGGCGAAATTTTATCTTTGTACCGAAAGACATGGAGGGGACGAGGTGGAGGAGGATGACAGATGTGTTGAGGGAGGCCATTTCAGGGGAGGGGCTTGTGTTTCATAACTCGGGCGAAGTATCACAAAAACCGTCGGGGATGGGGATTCAAACACAAAGTCGATCGTACAAAGAGGCCTTGGTGCAGACAATGGTGCCAATGCAATCTCGAGTGCAATATTCGCGTGGTGGGGCCCGTGGTGGTAGAACTCAACAGGAAACCACGATGAGATGCCTACAAGGTCAGGGAACGGAAATCAGTGTTTTTAATTCTGTACCGTACCGGCCACGGGTCCGGTACAGGTATACAATGTGTTTCGTACCGGCCAAAATACCGATCATACCGGCCAGTCCGGCCAATATTTCGGCCCTTAATTTTTTATTTTTTATTTTTTTTCAAACTACAAGCTCATTTTTTGATTCCCAATTCAGATTAGACTATTTATAATTTATATATCTATGTATTTATATATAATTTATTCATATATAGACTATTATTTTGAAATATAATTTATATATATATACATTTCTATATATAATTTATTCATATATTGACTATTTCGAAACGGTACACGAAATGGTACCGGTACCGAAATATTTCGTTCCAGTGCCTTGACCGGTACAGCATCCAGTACAGTATTCAAAACATTGACGGAAATGGCCCGACACACTACGGGTTCAGACTGGGTGCACTAGAAGGGAGGCGGTGGCAAGCCCGTTGTCACTCAAGTAGACGATGGCGTGCACAGTACTCTAAAGGGCATGCAATCCCAACTGACACGTTTGTAGGAGAAAGTGGCTACTCTTATACGCTGTGTTGAGGAGGATAAGGCTACAGGCTTGGGCTTTGCACCTAGGAATGATATTGAGCCTAACAAACATATGGGTGTAGGCAAGAAAGCTGGGCTTCAACCCATGGGGAGTAATAAGCAACCAAGGGAACTGGCAAGGTTTAATGGGCCTCGGGTAGCAGGTTTGTCAAAAGACCATGAAAGGGCTCGTGGCCCAAAGATAATAAGGGGCCCACAATCTGGGCTTCAACCCATGGAAGAAAACAAAGGGAAGTCCACAATGGGTGTTTAGCCCGTGTGGAGAGTGAGAGGTGGGGACGTGGTTGGGCCTTCTATCGGCAGGAGGCTCCTGACCTTGCCTGCAAAGGTCTTGATAGACGAGACCATAGCCACAAAATTGTCGACAGAGGCTCAGATGACGGACTTGGTAGAAAAGCTAGAAATGGATATCGTCGATGCTACACCATTGGACGTCGGATCCCAGGCCCAACCAGGCCAAACAAGGTAAACAGATAGCAAGGGCTAGTCTCCTCTCGAGACCCAGGTGGTTTCCCTGCTGATGAAGGTGTCAGCATCTGGAAGTGGCCCATACGTTGTTTATTGAAGCAAAGAACACATATGAGGTTTCAGAGGGGCTTTCTCAGATGTTAGGGCCTAGAATGGACCCCTCTAAGTGGGGTGGCAGGTCCAACTGTGTTGAAGAAATGGGGGTACCGTTGCTGTCACAGTGGACACCCAGGGACGTGATAGACATGGCTAGGAAGCCAATACCCCTGAGCTGCTTTCTGCCAAGTCAATATAGTGTCTCTGATTAGGTTTTACACAAGATAAAGGAAATACAACATTGTGTGGGAATTGAATGCGAGGGCTTTGAAGAACAATTTATGGCTTTTCTCACAGCCATTGAAGATGGGCATGTTCAGCAAAAGAAATCAGGTTCTAAAAAACAAAGGTAGCTAAAGAGACTATCGTGGTCTCTAAATTATGAAGGTAGCTAAAGCAGAGAAAGAACGAAAGGGAAGGGAATAACATCATCTTTATGAAACCCAAAATTATTTCTTGGAATGTCTGAGGGCTCAACGAGGCTAATAAGTGTCTTTAGGTGAAAAACTCACTTCATGAGTGGAAGCCGGACATCGTGTGTTTACAAGAGACTAAGCTGAAACTTATTACAAGAAAAATTGTTCGAAGTTTATGGAATTGTACCTATGTGGATTGGGCTTGCTTAGCATCTGATGGGGCTTCAAGAGGTATATTAATTATGTGGGATATATGAGTGGTAGAGAAAATGGAGGAATTCAATGGGCAGTGCTCAATGGCTTGTTACTTCAAGAATGTGGAAGATAATTTTTTGTGGGCATTCGCTGGCATCTATGGGCCGAACCTAGATGGCAATAAAAGACTTTTATGGGAGGAAATAGCGGGAGCTCATAGTTGGTGGGACACACCATGGTGCAATAAGCAGTGATTTTAATGTTATAAGGTTTTCAAGCAAACGATCAAGAGAAAGTAGGATGCGACTTGCAATGATGGAATTTTTGGAGTGTATTCTCAACTTGGGATTAATGGATCTTCTCTCATTGGCAGAGCATTTACATGGTCAAATCACCATACATGGTCTAGACTGGACAGATTTTTAGTCTCGTCGGAGTGGGAAAGCCACTAGCAGGATCTATGCCAAAAGAGGCTTCCTTGCATTTGTTCGGATCACTTTCCTATCTTGTTGGATTGTGGTGGGATTCAAGGAAGGCGTCGGTATTTTAAATTTGAAAATATGTGGCTGAAAACTGAAGGCTTTGTGGACAGGGTTAGACAATGATGGTCCTCATATCAGATACATGGCACTCCTAGTTTCATTTTGGCGTAAACTGAAAGCATTGAAACAAGATTTAAAGCTTTGGAATATTCAGTCCTTTGGTGATATAGGTGACAGGAAGAAGTCAATGTTGGGAGAGATACAAGAATTAGAAAGGATACAGGAGAGCCGAGTCATTTCCTCGAAAGAGTCATCTCAGAAGGCAGAATTAGTGTCAGAATTAGAGAGAGTTATATTACTGGAAAAGATCTTTTGGCACCAAAAATCCAGAGCATTGTGGTTGAAAGAAGGCGATCGAAGTACAAAGTTCTTCCATAGAGTGACCAACTCTCATAGGAGAACTAATACCATTAAAATGCTGAATATAGACGGCGTGGCTTGTACAGAGACTCCTGTGATTCGAGAGCATGTTGCTGATTTTTTTGAACACTTATTGAACAAGTGGGATGGCGGCCAAAGCTTAATGGACTAGCCTTTGAGTCCATTGAGCCATAGAGTGTTCCATGGTTGGAAAGACCCTTTGAGGAGGTGGAGGTTCATGGGGTGGGGAGGAAAATGGTTAAAGATAAAATTCCTGGTCAAGTGGGATAAGGTATGCTCTCCAATTTCTTCTGGTGGGTTGGGAATTAGAAATATGAGGATCTTTAAAAGGGCTTTACTTGGGAAATGGTTGTGGAGATACACTATGGAACGGGAAACTCTATGGAAGTCGGAGATAGACCTTAAATATGGAGGGTGTGTGTGTGAGAGAGAGAGCACTAGAGAGTGTGGCTTATGGAGTGGGAGTTTGGAAGCATATTAGACAAGGGTGGAGGGCTTTTACTCGTCACACAAGATTATGTTGGGAGATGGTTCTAGAATTAAATTCTGGAGTGACCTATGGTGTGGGGATAATGCCCTTAAGGATTTATTCCCTTCAGTTTTCAGGATTGCTTGTGAAAAAGAAGCTTCAGTGGCTGATGTTAAGGTGCTATCTGGGAATCAAGTCCAATGGAACATGAACTTTAGAAGGGCTGCCCAAGATTGGCAAATTGGTAGCTTTGAGGATTTTTTTCGTCTTTTATACTCCATGAGACCGAATATTCAAGGAGTTGACAGGTTGTGGTGGATACCAACAAGTAAAGGCATGTTCTCAGTTCGTTCTTTTTAGAAGTCTCTCACACAATTGCAAGACAATCAATTCCCATGGAAGAAGATTTGGCGAAATAGGGCGCCTCCTAAAGCAGCATTTTTTGTTTGGTCAATTTCCTTGGGTAAGATTTTGACGATGGACAACTTACAAAAACGAGGGGTGATTATAGTAGACTAGTGCTGAATGTGTAAGAAAAGTGGTTAGACTGTGGATCATCTTCTACTGCATTGCGAGGTTGGTAGAGAGCTATTAGAAGATGTGTTTTGCAAGTTAGAGCTAGCTTGGGTCATGCCTACCACAGTGGTTGGGTTCTTGGCCAACTGGACAAATCTAAGAGGAGCCCCCCAAATCATAGGTGTGTGGAAAATGATGCCTATTTGCATCTTGTGGTGAATATGGAAGGAGCGAAATGACCAAACGTTTGAAGACAAAGAACACTTTATAGAGGAACTTAGATCACTTTTTGTTAGAACATTATTTTTATGGGCCATAGTTGTAGATTTTAATGGCCTTGGCATTCATGACTTTCTCGTTTCTTTTTCTTCTTCCTAGATAGGCGTTAACTTGTGTATACCTTCTTGTATACTTGGGCTAAGCCTACTACTATTAATACAATTGTTTACTTATAAAAAAAATAATGACATATTGTTTACAAATAACAAGATATAATACACTTATGATAAGTTCCTCTCCGTATACTTTCGTTCTCACACACTCTTTTTGCATGAAACTGTATCCGATGGTTTCATGATAGATTGAACGTATGAGTGTTGGTTGTTTGGCTGGAAAGGAAAATGACGCATGTGAAAACTGTAGTTATTGAACAAAAATCCTTTGAGGTATATAGGGAGGGCCGATGGTTGATTCTTACAAAAAGAGAGAGGAAGTTTGTGAAAAGAATGAGAGTGGAGTTAGCCACAGCACGGTGGCTTAGTAAGGGCTCGTTTGGATGCCAAACTCTACTCAACTCGGTTCACTTTATGGCTACTTTCAATATCCAAACGCATGTAGGTCGTCCAGTGAGTGTAGTTCAAGTTTGAACCCATTGGTTGGCCCCACACCTGACAAACCCACTTTCACCTAAACCCATAAATTGTGAATAGCACCTGAACTCTTTGAACTGAAAGGGACTGTATGGGTTCCGCAGTAAATGAATTGACAACTAACATTGACTGGGCCCCACAAGTGAGTGCAGTGCAAGTTTACACGTGTTGGCTGGACCCCACAACTGACATTTTTTCCAAGGTGCCAGAATGAAGTGCAAGCTTGTAGAATTTTTTTTTTCTTTTGCAGGTTTGGCTTGCTCGAAGGGAGACAACACTGTCAGGCGAAGAGTACGGATACATGGTGGGACCCAATTATTTTACAACTTTTCATAAATATATAAAAACTCATTCTAACATCCAAACACATATAAACTCATTTTAAGTGGACCCCACAAAACTCACTCAACCATCTCAACTCACTACTATTCATAAAAAGTTGAACTCAGCTGAACTCAGCTCAACATCCAAACGTAGCCTAAAGCCTTGGAGGATGGCTGGACTGCAAGGAGGAAAGGGTATTATGCTAGCCATCGAGAAGGGAACAGGGGCTTCACTGTGCAAAGATGCACAAATATTCAAGGTGCGTTCATGGTGTTGGAAGAGCATCGAGGGGGTGGACGTTGGAACTGCATCATTGTTCCTGATGACAGAGATGAGAAGGGATGGTGGAAGCTCGCGGAGTTGTTAAGGGAAGCTGTTCGTGTCAGTGGGCAAGCACCACCAGTGACAACGGCACTACCGAAACCTCCTAATCGTACAAGGCCCTCTATCAACCGAGGCCTTTGTCCCATCAATTGGACAAGAGGGCTGCTAGTGGGGCTGTTAGTGGTGCTATTTCTACAGGGTCTCAAGGACGTTAGGAGGATGGCAGGAGAGTTGTCGGTCTTCAAAAGGAAATGGTTTTGCGTGTTTTGACTGATATGCAAAAACAGATGGGGGAGCTGCAAGATAATATTAATTATTTGAAATGGTGTGTTGAGGACCAAGGGGGGCAAATGGGGGCTGGGTTTACTAAAGGTGACGGACTGCCTGTGGACCTAGGAGACAGGCCCAAGGGTAAGAAACCCATGGTATCTTTAGGGGACAAGGCCGGTCCCTCAAATGGACCTAGGCCCAACAGGCTGGTAAACAGACCCAGTGGGCCTATTTGGAGGAGACGAGGGGCATCCCTCCCACCTATAGCAGTGGGTCTCGTCGAGTGCGGCGGGGCTCAGCCCCTGGTGCCGGCGAAGGGTCTGGGGCCACTGGCGAAGGCAGTAGCACCAACGTCGGTGGGGTTTCAATCTGTCTCAGGTTTGAAGGAATAGCCCGAAATAGTTGACCCGGTGAAGGGTTTTGACCCGAATCTGGTACAGAATTGAGCAACGGTCAGCTACAATGCTAGTGGTGTTCCGGCGGGGTCATCGCCGATGCTGGCAGTGGTAGTGGGGGATTTCGTGAAGCTCAGGGCAGATGCCGAAGGCATGGCGTTGAGTCCATCAAGGGCGGGAGCTGTACAGGGAGGGGCGCCACCCTGTGGGCCAACACAGACAACGCTGGAGAGACCTGGGCTGCCGCAGAAATTGCCACCGTCCTCGGGCCAAGATCAGAACTGCACTATGGTGGAAGAACTTGTTGTGTTGGAGTATGAGGGTGTGTCAAAGGAGGTGGAAATAGAAGGGGAAGGTTCTTTGATCTCGTTTGAGCCTTGTAAACACTCAGCAAAGGGGGTGGAGTATCCAGGAGAGGATCCTGCACCAATAAGTGTGATTCCTCCTATTCTCCCGTCTGATTGGGTTATGAAAAAGGTGGAGGAACTTCAGAGTTGTATGGGGATTTCGTGTGAAGGCTATGAGGAGCAGTTTAAGGCACTAATAATAGCTATGGAGGCAGGCCAACATGGAGTAGGGTCAAAAACAGAGAGGGAGTTGAAGAAGCTGACTTCGTCCATTAACTATGAGGGAAAGGAGGGGAGTGTAAGTTGTGGAAGAAATAAGGGGAGGGCTGGATCAGTTGTTAAATGAAGCACAAAATTTTGATTTGGAACGTTAGGGGGCTGAACGAGATCAACAAACGCCTCCGAATAAGATCTCTTTTAAGAAAATGGAAGATGGATATTATTTGTCTACAAGAAACTAAACTGAAGCTCATTACTAGAAAAACTATCCGAAGTATATGGAGTTGCCAATATGTTGGATGGACATATTTACCTTCGAAAGGGGCCTCGGGTGGAATTTTGGTCATGTGGGACAAGAGGGTAGTGGAAAACATAGAGGAATTTGTGGGAGAATTTTCAGTGGGGTGTTATTTCAAAGACACAGATGATGGTTTTCTATGGGCCTTTGGAGGGGTGTATGGCCTCAACCTAGATTGTGAGAGGCGGTTACTTTGGGATGAACTTGCTGGCTTAAGTACGTGGTGGGATGTACCTTGGTGTATTGGGGGAGATTTTAACGTGACTAGGTTCCCTAGTGAAAGATCAGGAGAGGGGCACAACCTTGCTATGGTGGAATTTTTGGATCTAATTTTTGAATTGGGCCTTATGGACACACCATTGATGGGAGGTGAATATACTTGGGCTAATAATCAAAGCTAGTCAAGATTGGACAGATTTCTCATATCTCCTTCTTGGGAGCTACAATTTCCAGATTTATGTCAAAAAAGACTCCCAAGGATATGCTCGGATCACTTCCTGGTTATGTTGGACTGTGGAGGCATTCAAGGGGGTAGAAGGCCTTTTAAGTTTGAGAATATGTGGCTCAAAACAGAGGGGTTTGTGGATTTGATTAGACAGTGGTGGAATTCATTTCAACTCCAAGGCAATCCCAGCAATGTTTTGGCTGGAAAATTAAAGGCTTTGAAGAAGGAATTGAAGATATGGAATGAGCAAGTATTTGGTGATATAAATCTACAAAAGAAGTGCTTACTCCAAGAGTTACAAAGCTTGGAGGGTGTAGGAGATGAGCATAACCAAAATGGGCAAGTGGTTTCTGAACTAGAAAGGTTGATCCTAATGGAGGAAATTTCGTGGCGACAAAAGTCAAGGGCATTGTGGCTTAGGGAGGGGGACAAGTGCACAAAGTTTTTTCATCGAGTAGCGAACTCACACAGGAGGTTTAATACTATTGAATCCATGAACAATGATGGAGACTCATTTACAGATCAAGCTGAGATAAAGGATCATGTGGCTGGACATTTTGAGCATTAGCTGGCGGAACCTCATGCTTGGAGGCCTACTTTAGATGGACTAGCTTTTGAGTCCATTGACCAAAGTAGTATGGATTGGTTGGAGAGACCATTTGAAGAGGAAGAGGTTCAGCTGGTAATCAGGAAAATGAACAAAGATAAAACTCCGGGACCGGATGGTTTTACTATGGCATTTTTTCAGACTTGTTGGGAGATGGTTAGAGAGGATGTCATGCTGGTTTTTCAGGAATTTTACAGTTTTAGCAAATTTGAGAAGAGCTTGAACGCAACTTTTATTGCACTTGTTCCTAAAAAGGCGGGTGCAATAGAGGTACAAGATTTTAGGCCTATTAGTTTGGTGGGCAGCAAATACAAGATACTTTCCAAAGTCCTTGCTAGTAGGATGAGCATGGTTATGGACAAGATTATCTCTACGTCTCAAAATGCCTTCGTGAGAGGGAGACAAATCTTGGAATCGGTCCTATAGCAAATGAGTGTTTGGACAGCAGAATCAAGTCGAGAGAACTAGGCATCTTATGCAAATTAGATATGGAGAAGGCCTATGATCATGTTAATTGGAATTTTTTGCTCTATATGTTGAATAGATGTGGGTTTTGGGAAAGATGGAGGAAGTGAATGAAGCATTGTGTGTCAACAGCCTACTTCTCGGTATTGGTAAATGGTGACCCGGTGGGCTTCTTTAATAGTTCGAGGGGACTAAGATAAGGAGATCCATTATCACCACTTTTATTCGTTCTAGTCATGGAGGCTCTAAGTAGAATGGTGTCGGCTGCAGTAAAGGGGGGATTTTTTTCAGGATTTTCGGCAGGAGCTATTAATCATGATTCCATCATTATTTCCCATCTTTTGTTTGCAGATGACACATTGTTGTTTTGCGAGGCAAATGTAGGACATGTACAATCCTTAAAGGCTATCTTACTTTGTTTTGAAGCGGTATCCGGGTTGAAGATTAACCTTGCTAAGACGGAGATGGTTGCGGTGGGTGAGGTAAGTAACATTAGGGGGTTGGCAAACATTTTGGGATGTGTGGTTTCTTCGTTGCCATTGGGGTATCTTGGTCTTCCGTTGGGGGCTTCTTTTAAGGCTATAACAATTTGGGAGAAGGTGTTGGAGAAAATAGAGCGTAGATTGGCTGGGTGGAAAAGATTGTATTTAACTAAAGGGGGGCGGATCACTCTTCTAAAGAGCACTCTATCCAACCTCCCCACATACTACTTGTCTCTTTTTCCTCTCCCCGCCAGCATTGCAAATAGAATAGAGACACTTCATCGTGACTTCTTGTGGGGTGGACTAGGAGATGAGTTTAAATTTCACCTAGTGGGGTGGGATAAGGTGTGTACTCCTTTGAGAGATGGAGGATTGGGAGTTCGTAATATGAGGGCCTTTAATAAGGCTCTATTGGGAAAATGGTTGTGGCACTATAATAATGAGATGGGAGCTTTGTGGAAAGGGGTGATCGATATGAAGTATGGAAGTGTCCAGGAGGGGTGGTGTTCTAGAGAGGGGAGGGGGGCATATAGTGTGGGGTTATGGAAGTATATACGGAAAGGTTGGTGCTCCTTTGTTCGTCATACTCGGCTGCGTTTGGGGATTGGCAATAGGATCAGCTTTTGGTATGACGTGTGAGTGGGAGACATGGCATTGAAGGAGGCTTATCCCACTATATTCAGAATTGCACGGGACAACGAAGCTATGGTGGCTGACTTGCAGGTTATAACTCATGGCACACAAGAATGGAACATTAGCCTTACTCGAGATGCACATGACTAGGAAGTGGCGAAGCTAATGGAGTTTCTTAACCTGCTGTATACCGCTGCTATTGTTGTCACAAATGAAGATGAGATGGAATGGAGACCTTCTAGGAAAGGGATTTTTTCTGTACGCTCCTTCTATGAATCATCTACCATGCAACATCGACAGAATTTTCCTTGGAAGAACATTTGGAGGAGTAAAGCACCTACAAAGGTTGCTTTCTTTGTCTGGACAGCAGCCTTAGGGAAGATTCTGACTATTGATAATCTTAGAAGACGTGGTTTTATTATCACAGACTAGTTCTGTATGTGTAGAAATAGTGGTGAATCAGTGGACCATCTACTCTTACATTGTGAGTTTGCACGAGAAATCTGGAATGACTTCTTCAGTAGAATGGGAATTGCATGGGTAATGCCGGGAAGGGTGGTGGAACTACTAGCAAGTTGGAGAGGGATTACTGGGACATCACAGATAGCAGATACATGGAAGATGGCTCCTTTTTGTATTCTTTGGTGCATTTGGTGTGAAAGAAACGGTAGACATTTTGAGGATCATGAACGCTCCTTGGAAGAGTTTAGGAGTTTTTTGTGGAAGACTTTATTTATGTGGGCCATTGCTTTAGATTTGAATGGTCTCAGCTTCCATGACTTCCTTGTAACTGTTTTTAGTTCCTAAATAGGTGTATTCACATGTATACTTCCGGTGTACCTGGGCTATGCCTACTTTCTTATAAATAAAATATCTTATTACTTACAAAAAAAAACAAATAACAAGATTTCAGGTAAATAAAAAAATCCAAACGTGATAAACCATGAATCAAGAATTTGCACATGTTCTGGAGCACCTCAAATTAAATGAAGAAGAAAGAATAAGACCAAATTCAACAAATAAGAAAGAAATTGAAAACATTTAAAGATGCACTACCTGTTCAGAGAAGTCAAAATTTCTCAACTCCTTTTCAATCAAATCTGCCATGGCCTTTATGTACCCTTCACGCTGGTACCACGAAGGTATTACTGTGTGCTGCATGTTGACTAAATATTCATCCTCCCTGATGAACCAATTAATTATTGTCAGATTAACGATATTAAATTATGCTTTTGAATAAGCGTAACATAATAGCATCATCTGCTTGGCAATCACCGGAATATACTCTCCAAGAGTCGAAGGCTAGAACCACTGGTTGATATTGAAAATTGTGGATAAAGTGGAAGGACAACAAGCTTTGTAATTCCATCTCTTTTTATCTACAAAATTATTTTGAAAAGAAAATCAGTAGCCAGATCCACATTTTCAACCCTACAGAAAGTTTATGTATACAAAGATAGTATCGACCAAAACCTTGATAATGAAAGTAGTAGGCTTGGGGTGAATCCACTAAAACAACAACAGCAGAGCAGAACAATCGACAAATTTAGTTGTTAATTGTTATTATATTCGAGAAAGAAAAGTACCAGAATTTCTCAAGTAAACTCAATATTGAAAGATTAAATATAATGATATTTTCATTAACAGCTTCAGCAAGAGTGCAACCGATAAAACCAAGGAGAAGAATGGGTCACAAATTAATTGCTCGCCACTCACCAGAACAACTCAATTGAAAATGGGACCAACATACCACTCACCACAGTTCATAACTCTCATCCCAACTCCCGAACCTTCCTTTCCATTTTTTTTTCCTGACAAACACTTTTTTTAAACTACTAATTGGCATGTACTCAACTATTTCCTCTTTCTAGTAGGTATCTCTCTTGCATACAACCTGTACACTTGGTATACACATTTTCAGCTTTTTAGTGAAATTAAATTACTTTAAATCCAATAATTTTTTAAAATTTCACTAGATTAGTATCATACCACCTAATTGCAAAAACACTTTTTTACTAAACACAAGCTTACACACATGACGCAACTTTCGGTAATACTGAATATTGCACTCTAAATCAGTTACAGTGGTAAAGCAAGATTCATGTGGCCGATTACCAGCATTCGATGTGAAGAATGTGCGGTTATATAACAAAACAACCCTTCCCCTCAAGAAAAGTTAAAAAGACATTTACATTTGAGTTATAACTTCTCTTATCAAAAAAAAAAAATTTGAGTTATAACTTCTAAACCAATAAGCAGCACCCAAGCCAAAAATACCACACAACAGACTTGAATGGTAAAGATTAAAGCGACTCAATGTTTCACTTACCAAGTAATCCACAGACTGAAGTTGTTATTTCTGAAAGTAATCCACATTTACTTTTTTACAATATTATCAAAGAACAAATATGGAAAACAGGTGTTGTAAAAAATTGAAACAATATACTAGTCATTTTTTTATAAGTAAAAACAATGTGCTAGTAATTAGAAATATATAAAATTAAAAGCACACATAAGCGTTAGACTCTTTAGCTCCAGTTGAATTAAAAGCAAAAAAAGCCTTTGACCATCAACATCGTCAGAAGAAGATCAATTATTCAGCATTATCCTCTCAGACAAATAGCAAAGATAGAAGCTACGAATCAAAATTAGTAAAAGAATAGCATGAAAAAACATCCACCAATGGTAGCATCTTAAGAGCCCACCAGATACCTGCTCAATAGCTTCTTCAGTGAATGGATGCCAATAACGCATACCAACATACACCTTGGCTGGGACATTCTTTTCCCAAAGGAACTTCATCAACTCTTTAGCCTGAACATATAGAAGGATAGCAATTGAATAGGCAGGGATAAGCTCAAATTTTAGGCAAAAGATGTTTTTAAGAGCTAAATAGTATAAATACATGCATGTAGTGTAAAAAATCCTTTCCAACCATAGCCAACATAAAATGTTAATTACTTTTTGAGAGAGACAATAAAACATTTAAAAATGAGAAGTGTACTTATAGAGAACATGTAAAAATAAATAATCAAGCTGTAAACGAAAACACCTTAGTTTCCCACATCTATTGTTACTATAATCCCAATATGATGATACTTCATTCAACATGAAAATTTTCAAATTTTGAAGTTTTTCAATAAGTATAACTGGTAAATTTCTATGATCTTTCGCAAGTTCAATAGCTTCAATAAACTACTATGCCTGAATCCAGGTCTGAGAAAAAATTTACCTTGCAGAATAATTTGAAAGTTAAAGCCAAAAGTCATATGGGATCCTCCAAAAATATCTAAGTTCTCACTGTCGAAGTAAAATGAGCAAAAGAGATAATACATTTAACATCCACAATCAACATATTTGGGTTGCATTCCAGTTTATCTTGACATCACATAACCAGAGAGTTCGTACTAAAGACTGAAAAGAGACCATGCTAGAACTGCTATTTTGAATAATATTTAAGATCCACCAGAGATCACCATGCTGTCAAAATACTCGCAAGAATTGTGAAAAGCCAGTCTGCCCTTGTGCGCAGCCTCATTCTCATTAAGTAGGCAATATGCCAGTCTTTACATGGTAAGAACTATACATGGTGACAGCTTCTAACTATTAGCAGCTATACATGGTAAGAATAACTATTGAGTATATACGGTAAGAATAACTATTAGCATCTATATATGGTAAGAATAAGTATATTTGAATATCTAATAGCTATGTTAACACATGCATCACTGTATAATCTCTAATAGCTATGTTTGAATATCTAATAGCTATGTTAATCTCTACTGGATGATGTTTTCAGGCATCCATTAGAAGTATCACGAGAAAGGGAGCAGAAAATATTTTTCCACAACTTAAAGGGAAGAACAAAGTAGAAACAAACTAGGATTTGAAGTGATCAGATCAGAAAAATATATATATATATATCTAATTTTGGCAGGAAATACAAAAATTTTATGAATCATCTTACCATTTTCTTTTGTTACAACTATTGATTAGTGAGACCACAATACACTTAATAAATGAACCACAATAACTAAGCTCATGTATAAACCAAAAAAAATGAATAAGCTCTAGAAATAAGAAGATTAAAGCCTGGTTTGGATAGAGAGATGCTTCCATCTAATCTCAATATCCAAACACCACAAACACAAACACTTTCAATTTCAAATCTTCAACTTTTTCATCTAATCATTACCTAATTATTACAAGTTTCCCAAACTTCCAAACAAAACACACACAAAAATTCAACTTTTTCAAATCTCAAAACAAAAATTATATTAAAAAATTATAGTCTAACGATATTATAACTTTATAATATTTTTAATTAACTTTTTCTCTCTCCTTTCCCAAAACCCTATGAAAATTTTAATTCAAACAATTTCTAACTCATCTCATCTCAACTTAAATATCTCACTACTATTCACAAACCATGTCAACTCATCTCATCTCAACTCACTATCCAAACCAGACCTAAATAATATTAGCAACTGAAAAAATTCAAGTCAAAGTCAACAGAAAGTCATGCCTGCGCATCAGTTATTCGTCGAAGAGGAGAACCACCACCGATTGAGGCATAGCCTTCTTTGCTTTTGGGAGCCCGGAGAATAGATATGAATTGTGCCAGGGGCTTTTGAAGAAAACGAAACAACCTTGGTAGTCGTATAATATCCTGTCCGATAGCATGAAGTCAAATGAATACAGCACCATTGATGGCAAAATGAATGTCCACCTCCAATGTAAGAAAAAAGACGATCAATTATAGTTGATAATGAAACTCAAAACCCACAGCCTAATCATGGTGTTACTGTTCGCTATTACATTGGAGGTGTTACTGGTTTGACCTTGTCTCAAACCAGTCCCTACAGTTTAAAAAAGTCGCAACAATCCCTGTCATAATGTCCATATACCAAAGTGAACCCAAGGTCTAATTTCTGTTAACTCATTGCAGAAAATGCTGATGTGGCACAAACTAGCCATGTCAAGCACAATAAAAGGACACAAGTCATTATAAAACCAAACTAGCGTCCCCATCATCATATCGCCACATCGATGCATCTAACAACTCTACTAGACATACCAGCAACGTTGCCACGTCATCAAGTCGAACACGTAAGATTAGTAAATTATTATTAGAAAAAAAAACCTGGGTGGGCAAATACACAATTCCCACTTATCTTCTTTAAATCGAAAAATTCTCAAATTGCATCCCAACAAACCCTAATAGTGCAATTCGAATTGCTTGACTCGAAGCCACATAATCGCCACAGTGGAACATCGATCAGTTTCATTTGAGCAGCATCTATTCACCAATTGGCTTCATCTGAGCAGCATGCCATTGGGGTGTCATCATCATTGTCCTTGGGGCATGGTGCTGAAGGCAACCGTGGTAACAACGATTTTGACACTATGGCCATCGAGCGCCATTGGTGTATTTATGGACCTTAGAGAATCTTGGGAGGCAATTGTGCATGTTCAAATAAATATAGCTGAAAATGCCAATACTGTTTGCGGCCTCCATGCCCCCAAGGATGAAGATGATCATATCTTTAATGCATCCTACACAGATGTAGAAATGTTGCACAAATGAATCTGATTGGTGCTCCACTGTGATGTCTATGGGTCTCTAAGTCAAGCAATTTGAATTACAGTATCAAGATTCATAGGGTATACAATTTGGGAATTTTGGATCTAAACAAGATAAGTAGGAAAAGTGACAAAGTGTATTACCATTTTCTATTATTTTTTATTAATCTGATGTGTCCAACTTGATGACATGGTTACGTAGCTAGCATGTCTAACAGGGCTACCATATGTCAAGATGCATTAATGTGGATGATGGTTACGTGAATACCACGTTGGTTGAATTGTGAAACATGTCCTCTTTTTATTCGATCTGATGTGACTAGTTAGTGTCACATTAGTGTTTTTAAATAATCCATATCTAAACATGGACAAAGGAACCACTGTGGTATATGGCGCTACCACATGGATCATTGTCACGTCAATAAGGACTAGTTTTGAAAAAGACCATTCCCAGGGGACCAATATAGTAATTAACTTTGTTGCCCATTATAAGCTTATATACGAGAGAGAGGTAGGGGGGAGAGAGAGAGAGAGAATGATAGCAAGGCATGCCCATAAAAATGTTCAAAGTTATGAAGCTTAGCCAAGATACCAACCATGTGATAGCTATCTTAAATCATAAATACAGAAATATCCAAAACCCCACTTATCATAGTCATTAAACAACACAATTGTAGCCTCAATATAAATAAGGAACCATGAATTTCTTTTAAAATTTTCAAAATAAATATTATTCCCCAGCAAACAAAACCATTCCACATACATGTCTTCCAATATAATTTGTGAAGACAAAAAATAGATAACCAAATCTAGTAATCAACCATCAAACAAAGAATAATTGATGAGTCAAATTTAATATAATTGTCAATAATTTAATTGGTTTTGAACTTCCATAAGCAGCATTTGCTCAAGGCAAAATATTAACGAAAAAAATTATTATAAATGCTGCAAATTTACAATTGGGGGATAAAGAAATATTTGAGACAATCAAAGACAAATCAAGAACTCATTACCGGGTCAGCGAAAAGGTTAAACAAGAAAGGCTGCACATCTTCAAGAGTCTCGGGACCTCCAAGGTTCAGCAACAAGACTCCAATCTTATCATCACCGACAATAGGTGCATTGGAGACATCTTGAGTTTTTGAGGTCACTAGTGCTCCCAATGGAATCAAATACTTCTTTAGGGATTTCTTTGAAAATAAAGATTTTGTTTCAGACCATCCAGAAGAAAATCTTGCATCTATGTAATTCTTTGAAGGATGAGAATAAGCCTCCATATTGACCCCAGAGCAACGATGTATCCTTTGGGAGGTACATATTGCCTGTGGCAACAACCTATGAAAGTAAAAAATATATATATAAGAAAATAAATAAATAATTTTTTATATGCTACATCAATTCTCAGATATGGTATTAAAACATTTGCTTTGTAATTGGAAATTATAACTGAATTTAGCTACAACAATGCAGTAACGTAAAACCATTACTTTTAATAATGTTACCAGGAAACGCAATGATGCAATAGGGAATAGGAATAATTAAAGAAACATTCATAAAACTAATTTTCTGAAATCTGCATAATGTGAGAGAAAATTAAAAACAGAGGAAAGATATTAGAGAATAACAGTAATTTTGAATAACAGTAACAGCATCTAGTGATCTACATGGAGGGTGAATTACTATGCGGAAGACTTGCAGCTCCAATACAAAGACATTGTTAAGATTTTGAGGGTTAAAGGTTTAACCAAATTAATATCTAACAGTCCTAGGGCTTTTGGATCAATGGTTGGGTCTTTAACAATTGGTATCAAAGCAGGGGCCACTTCACAAGTTCAAGTCATGAAGGGGGGACCTATAGGCTGGATTAAAATATCTTAGTACTATGTATGGGTATAGTGTTAAGTCATTAAATACTAATTGATGAGTGAAGCCGCCAAAAGTGAAAGGGCTACCACTAGGTCAGTGTCGATAGAGTGAGCCGCCGTGGACGTCGGATTCAAAATTGTGGTGGAATGTTATGATTTTTTTTTTATAAGTAATAAACTTTTATTGATTGAATGCAACTAGGCAAAACCCATGTACACAGGTAGTATACAAAAGAGACCCCCTAATTACACTCTAGCAAACTAAAAAGAAAGTAAAAACTCGTGAACATTCCCTCCCTTTAATACAATAGCAGAAAACCATTGAACCAAAGAAAATACGAAAAAGTTCCAGATTTCCCCCGTTGTTCTCTCCTTGTTGTTGAAGTATCTCTCGTTTCTTTCCAACCATATACACCACAATAAACACAAAGGAACTATCCTCCATGTTGCAGCCAATTGTGAACTAAGATGTTGCCTATTCCAACAAGCTAGAAGTTCCGCCACACTCCTAGGCATAACCCAAGACAACCCAGCCCTACTGATAATGCCATCCCATAACACCCTCACCACCTCACAAAGCAGAAAAATATGATCTACCGATTAACCAGCTTTCTTACACAGGTAACACCACTCAAGAATAATCAACCCTCGTTTTCTTAAGTTGTCAGCCGTCAGAATTTTACCTAAAGCCACAGTCCAAACGAAAAATGCAACTCTAGGTGGTACCGGGACTCTCCATATACCCTTCCAAGGGAACTCTAAGGGCTGTTGATTTTGCAGCACCTTGTAGAAGGATTTGACAGAAAATTTCTTGTTCTTAGAGTGTTTCCACAGCATTCTATCTCCCACAATACCACCTATCTTTTTAGAGTACAAAAAGCTGTAAAAACCTGCTATCTCCTCCACTTCCCAATCTTGCACATTTCTTGAAAAGGTCAGGTTCCAATACACTGTGTCATTGACTCGGCATAACACCTCTGACACTGCAACTTGATGATTTCCAGCTAACCTGAAAACTCTACGAAATGCAGAAAACAAGGCTCTTTCACCACACCATTCATCAAACCAAAAACTGATCCTTGTGCCCTCACCAACCTCCAAACGAGTATGTGTTACAAACTCCTTCCACCCCTTTCTAATAAACTTCCAAAGACTCACTCCGTAAGTTCCCCTACCCTCCTTAGAACACCAACCCCCCCCAATCACTACCATACTTCCCAACCACTACCATTCTCCACAGCGAATCCACCTCCAAATAAAATCTCCACAACCACTTTCCTAAAAGAGCTTTATTGAAAGTAACTGGGTTACGCACCCCCAAACCTCCCATCTCCTTAGGACAACACACTCTTGACCAACCCACAAGATGAAATTTGTGTTCCTCACCCATACCTCCCCACAAAAAGGCTCTGAAAAGTTTTTCAATCCGCTTAGCTACCCCCACCGGTAAAGGGATGGAATGTTATGATCCTGAGGGTTAAAGGTTTAACCAAATTAATATACAACAGTCTTTGGGCTTTTGGATCAATGGTTGACATTTCATGAGTTTCTTGTATCACTAGATTATCATGCATAGGCAATGCTCATGTATATGTCCCATGTAGATGGGCTCTTGCTATTCTTATTATCAATAAAATTTTGTTTACCCAAAAAAAAATGCTGATGCATGCATTGCACAAAGATGGTGAAAATTGAAACCAAATTTCACACCAAGAAAAAGTTAGTAACATTGCTCTAGATATAATAGCTAGTTACTAATGGATACGGACGTTTGTTTTTCTTCTTCGTTTCCTGCTAAGTGCTACTGATGTATCAATCGCTAACTAGTAAAATCGAATGAAATATATATCAATGGCTGTACAAAAAATTCAAAACTACTACAACTTGTAAAATAAATAAATATAAGTACAAATATAAATCCAGAAAGAAATGACTATAAATTCAAAAGAAAGAACCGCCATATAAAATTACGAAAACGAAACAATCATTATGAGTGAATCATATATCTAGATGCATACATGCACAGATATTTGTAATCTGAAAAAAAAAAGGAGAAAAAACAAGATTTCGGAATCTTACACTGGGAATTTAGAATTGCGAGAAGCATAGGCGCGGCAAGGAGGACGAAGAAATGCAGACGATGAAGAAGAAGGAGAAGAAGAACACGAGGGACTCTGAATTAGACCCTTCATATTCATCTTGACAAAAGTACCCCTAGTAATCCTCCTCTATTCAAATCCACCCACTAAACCCAGCACGCAAATGAACCTAAACCCCAAAACCAAACATCAACATCAAAACCCAGAAAAGAACACAGAAAAAAGAGGGGGAAAAAAAAAAGACGTACCAAAAGACGGTGCAGCGAGTAGTACGTGAGGAAGAGCATGTGAGAAAAGTTGAGATGAAGGATGTAAGTTTACGGCTGTCCTTTAGCTTTATCGCAGAGACTAGAAAATACAGTGTGTAGTTCAGGAGTTGTACTACGTAGTAATGGTTAGCCGAGAGAGGGCCACCCAAAGACGAATGAATATAAGTGATCCGGGGTAGAGCCACCAAAAGACAAATGAATAGAAGCCCACGCCACTTTATCTAACTCTTATCTATTTTCGTAGTAATATTACATAAGTAGAGAAACTTTCGAGAAAACAAATTTTTTTTATAATAATAAAAAAAAAGTATATAATAATACACAGAGAGAAGGGAAAATGAGAATAAGGCATTGATGTGAGCACATATATCTTTTATTTCACTTGAAATATGTAGCATCCATTTAACAAAATTACTAGGATATTTGTACTAAGAGAAATGGTTTAGCCATATATGCATCTCATAAAAGTAAATTTATAAACTAACATGATTTGATGTAATATATTAGATTGTAAACTAATTTTATTAAAAAGTAGATCTAATATATCTTACAAAGCCATATCAGTTTGTGTTTTATTTTTATGGAATCATTTTATAACTGTAGTACTCCTCTTGTACTAAATGGTACATTTGAGAATCTAGTTTCAAACACTGCTTATTTTAAAAAATCCCAACTCTCTCTCCAGGATGAGTTCTCCCTTCCTCCCAAGTGAGTCATCCCTCCTTGGTTCATTTCCAATTTTTGTAACCTAACCAATTCCCACCACAGTGATAATTCCCTGACATTCTTTTCATTACCTTCTCATAAAACACATCCTCATTACTACATCTACCAAACCCTCAACCATTACAACTACCCTTCCTTACCAACTATCAAAACCTATCTTCACTTCATCACTTTGAGACAAACACACAACCCAAGTACAGTCAACCAAAAATGGAAAAGTTCACCATAAACACAAACAACTCAAATTGGAACGACATAAACCTTCAACCTAAAACTGAAACAGCTGCCTATCTCTCTGAACATGCCCTCATGGGTAGCATTATCTCTTCAAAGCCCCTCAACAAACATGCACGGCATGCTACAATTAAGGCCACATGGAGATTTGTCATAAGGTTGACAATAAAGGACCTACAAGTAAGCACTTTCCTGTTTACTTTCCCTACGCAAAATGAAAAGATTCGTGTGGAACATAAAGGGTTTTCATATGCTGATTAGTGATTGGTCTATAAGGAATAGTCTACAGGAGCTCGACCTCAAGATGTCTATCTTCTGGGTGCAGATCCATTGACTACCACTAGCATATATGACGATGGCTAATGTGGAAAGAATTGCAAGAAAGCTAGGGGATTTTATTCATGTAGAATGTGCAACTGATATGAAAATCATCTCGAGAAGGTATATGCACATTCAAGTGGAAATAAACATTGAGAACCCACTGCCAGATGACTTTCCACTCTCAAGGCCAAGAAAACCTACAACTTGGATTAGTTTTAAATACGAAAGATTGTCAGATTTCTATTACTGTTGCAATTGCCTCGGCCATGTTCAACAAGTCTGTCCCTTATTTCAAATTCAAACAAAGGTGTCCAATTATGGTCCTTGGATGAGAGCTAAGAGCACCACAGCGAGAAGGTTTGAGCAAACAAAAAATTTCCAATAAGCAACCGGGTTCAATCAACTAGAGATGATAGCCTCGGCAGGTAGACAAGCTACCCCAAAAACCAGAAATTTCTTTCCACAAAACTCGAAAGACAAAGAAAAAATGCATGAAGTAAAAGAAATACAACAAAAACTACAAGCTGAAGCCGAATACTACAATGGTTACGGAGACACTGTTCAAAATATCCATGGAATGCATTACATCATGCATGCAGACATGAGTGGGAAGAGAAACACATGTGGATGCCTCCAAACCCACCTGATGTCAGAGGCAGCTTCATTTAATGAAGATAGCTCAATGAGCCCATCGACGACATGACAAATCTCTCTGAAAGATCAAAACAGTATGGCTTGTCCCCCCTCCCCCCCCCCCCCCCCAAACTTTGAGCAAGAAAATCCAGGCCATCCAACAAAGCAGTGTAGATCAGACGATAAGTATCACGCCCCAACCCATTAATCATAGCTCACACTCATTAACGCCCATCAACTCATATTTCTCTTTCAAAAATAACAACAATCCCCTTGACCATAAAACCCAAGCTGAAGCAAATATAATTTTTTAAAGCATTATTACTCAATTTGAGCAATTGAAAAGTCTAACAAAAAAGCTCCAAAAGCCCACTCCATTTCTCTCCTGGTCAGCCCATTGGACAAGACATGTTTGGCCATAAAAGCTAATCAATCCACTGAAACCTTCTGCCTAACTCAGCCTAGTCTCACTCCAATCAAACCGTGCCCCATTAATCCAATCTCATCCCAACCAAATTTAACCCAACCCAGTCAATGCCTCAACTACCATTTCCAGCAATCCATTAATGACTCAACCCAAAACTTTCAAAATGAGAACCCAGCCTCACAAAATACCAACCCATACCAGTACACTCACTTCAGCTCATCTCAGTTATTGGCAGCGGACATATTCATATCACCTCATCCCAAGTAATGCAACTCAGCCATCTTGATCTATAAAGACCGAAACAAAACAAACCCTAAACAATCACCCACAGCCGAAACATTGGAGAATGAATCAAAGAATAGACAGATTCATGAAGGACAAGGTGAGTCTGCCTCTCCTAGAGAGGAATCACAATTTTCAAACAACAATTATCCAAGGTCAAACCATGAGGAAAACTCAAAATCAATAACTGAAGAGGAAATCTCAATTGCAATATATTTGCATAGGGCAAAGGAAAGAAGAAGAAGCAATACAAGTGGGCAGCCAAAGAAGCCACGCTTCTCCCTTTACCACAAGGAGGTGCAGCACCCGGGTAACGCATCTCAAACCACTATTTTTACTCTTTCTGATGAAACCAAAGTGGTAGGGCTCATGCTGCCACCAAATGAAAAATGAAGACATTGTGTTGGAACTGCAAGGGCTTAGCTCGACCTTGTGCTTTGAGAAGTCTAAGGGCAAATATTAGGTTTCTAAAACCTGATACAGTCTTCTTATCGGAGACAATTTTGTTAAATGTAAATACTCCTACTATTATAAATAGATTAGGTTTTAACTTTTATGTGAATATCCCACCAAATAGTAGATGGAGTGGGCTTTTGGTTGGAGACAATGTAAGGATGTAGAACCTGTATTTATGAATAGTAATGTAATGTTTGTGTTAGTGTACTCGAATCCTACTCATAATCCGTGGCTTTTAAATCTTATTTATTGCCCTGCACAATACAGTAGAAAAGGGAATTTCTAGAACCCTATCAATAACATAATATCTAATTTCAATGGTCTTATCATCAGCATAAGGGATTTTAACGTTGTGATTAGTCAAGCTGAAAAGTTTGGAGGCAGACCTTTTGCATGCTCTTCTAGGCCAAATGGCCTTAGAGCGTATATGGAAACAAATAGTATGGTCAACATAGGTTATCATGGACCAAAACATATCTGGATCGACAATAGGAGCATTCGAGAAAGATTAGATAGAAGGGTCGCGAATACTCACTAGATGAATCTTTTCCCCGACGCCACTCTCCAAAATCTCCCCATCAGCTCCTCTGACCACTCCCTAATCCTTTTGGACACCATGGGAAGAAACTATACTAGAAATTCCTTTAAGTTTGAAGAATTCTATATAAAAGACCCTACCAGTCAAATGGTCATTCAAAAAGCTTGAAACATTAACTTTGTCGGTTCTCCCAGTTTCATTCTCTCCAAAAAATTAAAAAATGTGAAAAAAGCTTTAAAAACCTAGAATATAAATAATTTCGGTCACATCCAGACCCCCATAAAAAACATGAGTCAAACTCTGTCCCAAATTCAAAGCAGTAACCCCACTAATCATGACATGAATCTTGAAGCAGACATAAAAGAAAAGCTCAATGAACAGCTTAGAAGGGAAGAAATCCTCTGGAAACAGAAGTCTAGGCTTCAATGGTTAACCACGATCGATCTCAACACAAAATTCTTCCACTTGTCAACCACCATTAGGAGGAAATCGAATTCCATTGACAGTTTGAAATTGAGTCAAAATCACTAGACATCCGACCAAAATGACATTCAGGAAAAAAATTTGGACCACTTCAAAAACATTTACAATGCCTCCAACCCAGCCCCACAATCTGACTTAAAGGAACTTTTCCTAAAAAAATCTTTGAGGAGGAAAATTACTTTTTTTTGCGAAATTCCAACTGAGGAGGAAATTATATCTACTTTGAAGAGTACTCCTTCAACAAAAGCTCTGGGTCCTAATGGGTTCACGAGTCTCTTCTACAAACATTATTGGGATACATCAAATCTAACTTCATTGTGGCTGTTAAAAGAATTGAATCATACTCACATTGCTCTCATCCCAAAAACAAACAACCTGAACACAATGAATCAATTCAGGCCCATCAGTCTATCTAACGTGTGCTATAAAGTTATAGCAAAAATCCTCACAAACAAGTTCAAAAAAATCCTCCCAAAGATCATTTCTCCTCATCAAACGGCTTTTGTCCCTAATAGAGTCATTTAAGACAACACCATCCTTGCTCAATAAGTTTTCCATCATTTAAAAAAGAAAAGAGGGAAAAAATGGCTTATGACTGTCAAAATTGACATGAAAAAAGCTTTCAACTTCATGGAATGGAACTTCATCTTAAACATCCTATCAGCTATTGGTTTCCATAGAATTTGGATAAAAGGGATCAAGGAATGCATCACCACTATCTCATACTCAGTGATTATAAATGGAAACCCTTGTGGTTTTTTTAACCCCTCACGGGGACTTAGGCAAGGAGATCCTTTATCCCCTTTTGTTTTCATATTGGAAACCGAAAACCTTTCTAAATTCATTTCTAGAAATGAAAGTATGGGTCTTCTTAAAGGAATTAAAATCAACAGAAATAGTCCACCTGTTTCTCACCTTCTATTTGCAAATGATTTCATCATTTTTGGAAAAGCCTCTTCTGAAAACATCCAAGGTTTTCTCAATTGCCTGGAAAAATATTCATCCTACTCTGGCTTGGAAGTTCACACTAACAAATCTTCCATTCAATTAAGCAATAATACACCGCCCCAGGACCAAATCGAGATAAAGGATATTCTCAGGTACAAAATAACCTCGTCAAAGATCAAATACTTGGGCCTTCCCCTTTCTTTTGAAACATCAAAGAAAATTCATTTTGAAGAAATTCAAGAAAAGATCTTTGATAAACTAGCAGGCTAGAAAGCAAAAGTCCTCTCTCAGGCTAGTAGAATCACGTTGATTAGATATGTTGCTAGCTCTATTCCCTCTTATGCCATGTCTTCCCTGCTGATCCCAAATGTTGTCACTAAAAAGATTGATAAAGTTTTTTCTTGATTCTGATGAGGTTTCCCTTTTGAAAAATAAAAAAACTTCACACCAAAATCTTGGAAATCCATCTGTAAGCCTAAATCTATAGGGAGTCTAGGCTTAAGATTGATTTCTGGCTTCAATAAAGCTTTACTATGCAAATTAGGTTCGAACATGATTAATGAAACCACTGCCATTTGGAAAAATGTTCTAAAAACTCAACTTTTTTGACACTCTCCCAAAAAACTCGGACTCTTGGATTTGGAAAAGCATTCTTAAGCAAAAAGAGTTTCTTAAAAAGAGTATCTATTTTCATATTAACAATAGAACTAGCACAAATGTTTGGTTGGATCCTTGGATTCCTACAAAGCTAAACTTCCAGCCCGACCCAAAAGATATGTCCATTGAAAAAAACATTTGCATGACCGCTTCTAAACTTACCATGGAAGAACCAAGAAGATGGAACACCATTCTTCTACAAGCACTCTTCCATCTTGACATGGTGATTGAGATCTAGAAAATTCCTTTAGCCCAAACAAATTTTCACAGATTTGAGGACGATATTAAATGGACGCATCATTCCTCATGGAACTTTTCTGTCAAGTCAGCCTATGCAGCCATTATCCTAAATCAAAACATTCCTCAGGATCACCAAAAGATTTGGAAAAACATTTGTAAAGTAAAAGTTTAGGATAGGCTTAAACTCTTAAGCTGGAAAATCCTAAACAACATCATCCCCACCAAACATTTGATCAAAAAATTCATTCCTCTGACTGATAGTGAATCCCAATGCCCAATTTGTAAAAGTGAAGAAGAAACTCAGATGCACTTATTTTTCTCTTGCTCTTTCATTAGAATCCTTTGTAGACAATCCCCTTGGCCCTTGAATATCTCTCAATTTGCAAACAATGAGATCAGTCACTCGATAGAATGCATAATCTTCCCATCAGCGAAGCTTAATATCCCCTGTAGTGATGAGTGTCATTTTCAAATTTTTGCCCTTAATATCCCCTGTAGTGATGAGCATCATTTTCAAAAATTTTCCATCAATGCTATGGACAGCATCTAGCTTCTTAGCAATAAGGTTGTCCATGAGTCTTTGATCCCAAATATCGATAACTTTATTTCGGGCACTCTAAAGATTTACAATGAGCACTGTAATGCATGTTTAATTAGCAAGTAAATGAAAGCCACAGTTGGAAAACTACACCTAGAGGACATTACATTTTATTCTTTGACGTAGCTGTAAGGAATACAGGCAGTACGGCAACAACAATTTGCAAATCTGAAGACGGTACTCCTATTTTTGTCAGCACAAAGCACATCAAAAATCAGAATCCAAACCAAGGTGAGGCAATTGCAATGTTCATCGGATTAGAAGAAGCTTAGATGAACCACATCAAGAAAATAGTTATTGCAGGAGATTCTCTTGTGGTACTGCAAACGGCAAATGAGCCTGATAAAATTTCAGACTGGACTATCCAACCTCTAGTCAATGATATCGGAGCGTGTTGAATTCTCTTGAAAGCCGGCAAACCAGGAAAATACATTGATGGTTATATCGATGCGCACATTCTATTGCGCAATGGACAACTTTCACTCTCTTTTACGGAAGCATATCTCTTAATTGAATTCGTCATTGCCTCTTAAATTTTTACAATGAAAAGGACCCGCCTTATAGTATGTAATATTTATGTACATATGACTGTTTTTTCCGCTTATTATGAATGACCGAGCCTTGTTGAGAGGAAAAAAAAAGGGGTACATTTGAGAGAGAGAAAGAGTCCAATTGTATAATAATAGCAAATAATAGTCATCAAACCCTTTGACTAGTGGTAGGCTAACTACCCATTTAGACAAATTTAAATATATGATAATAAATTTTATTAAGGCCAAAGGAGTGTGCCTGCTGCATTCCCAACAATGGTACAGAAGATCATTTCTCACTCCCTGACACAACTCTTGCAACGTCATGCCTAATTGGCTAATTTACTGCACAAGTGAAGAACTTTTTGCATGTTGAAATCAACCAACGATCCGTGCTACAGTTACCGCTCAAACATCCCATTTGAGCTTCCCGCTGTACGTGGCATGCCACGTCTTTTAAAATCGTTTTCCTGTCTCTCCCTTTCTCTCCCTCTCTCTCTTATCTAGGCGTGAAAGCACCTATCTTGCACTGTAAAATCTTATGTGCACTATCCTTAACAGAACGTTCTTCTACCACTAATCAGTCCAAAAGCTCATCTTCTTAATCACTCTCTTACTTTTATTGTTCCTGAGTCCTACTATCTCCTTTTCCATACACTGCATAGTTCTTGATGTTCGAAACTCTCTACACAAACCCCACAAATGTGCCTCTTTTATTAGTAGACTCTGGCCTGTAGAATGTCTGAGACTTCCATTGGAGTTTACTCTCAAATGGGTTTGCTCAAGTTTTCATGGATACTTTGTTGGTTATTTACCTTTCAATTACCATTTACACGATTATTAAACCCAACGATGACACGTGAACACAATTATTAAATCCAACGATGACACGTGACACAGTAGCAGCCTTTAAGAGGACTCCATTTGCACAAAATGAATATGCATTCTTAGATAATCTCTTAGTCCTAATGAATTGTAAATGAGAGCATTTAGATCGTTTGAATAGTAAAAGTATTTTATCTCATATTATTATTATAACTTTCTCAAATTTCTATACAAAATATAATAAACAATTTAATTTTTTCAAATCTCAAAACAACAATAATATTAAAAAATAATATTATAATAATATTTTATTTAACTTTTAACTTTTATCTAAAATCATCTCATTTTATCTCGCTATTCAATCCGCACCTTAATCAAGTGATACTCTCTTACCACCAGGTGCTGTCTACTCGTTTTGGATTGCAAGTGATTTGATTTGAGTTCAAGATGGTTTTTATAGGGATAGTCCTCAACTCAAATATTGTCAAGACATGGAGATTCAAGATTTCTATATTTTCTGAGGGTTCAGTTTTCATTGAATTGGACTTTGCTTGACCCATTTATCCCTACACCTTCCACTGCGTTTAGCGACAAATTGCAGAGCCAGGTATATCCATCTAATAAGAACAGAAGCTAATGCTATTTCTTAAGCTAAAAAGAAAGGAAGAATAAAAGCCATTTCTTTGTTTATCGGTTGTAAGGAAGCAAACTGGAGGTCAGGCACGAGATCATGCAAAACCCTTTAATGTATCATAAAACTAAAGCAGTCATGTCATTCATCTTTCCGCAGCACCCACCCCGAACAGGCAAATCGGACACTACTACCACATTATATTTATAAACTAAAAATACAGACTCTGAAACAACAAATAGAAGAAAGGTCCTTTTAACTGCAGTCAATCACTGAAGTCTGTGCTTCCACTGCGAGAGCTACTTGTGCCACGACTGTGTATTGAGAGGCCCCTCATATGGCCGCTCAAACCAGCACCATCAACCTTGTTTTCTTGGAAGAATCTCTCCCTCTCAACGCGTTTTGCAGGTGGGGGCGGAATCGCAACTTGTGGTACATCCTTTTCGATGTGTTTTGGAGGTACCATTGCAACAGGTGGAGACTCCCTCTCAACGTGTCTTGGAGGGGGTGAGATTGTTACAGATGGATGATGGATATTCCATTCACTAGATGGCTCCGAACTCACTGGTCGTATAAGTGGACGGTTCAGCCTTTCTGCCGGAATGGAGGATCCAAGCAAACCCAAGTGGGGGCGCTCTGCTGAGTGCTCTTCATCTTCAGGTCTCACACAAGCTTTTCCTTTTCGTAATCTGTTGGAGTTTTGCAGTGAAGAAACAACAGTTTCAAATCAGGAAACTAATAGAGTTTTCCTCACATATTGCCAAAAGTCAAATGAAAATAGCCAAGTTGGCAGATCTACCATCCAGTTTAGTAAGGGATATGAGTAGGCCATTAAAGCCAGGGCAGGTACGCTACATTCAAAAAAAAACCTAGGCCCCATGGAGATGTACATACCTTCGGAAAAGCTGCTCGGCCTCCTCTTCCTCTGTTTCATCAATGCTAAAATGATTTGCAGTTGATGTAGGCCTACCTGAAAGAAGGTCATCGTGTCTTGCAAGAACTTTCTGGAGTTGCTCGTTCAATTCAATTGCTCGAGAAACCACCTTCTCATCCCTGGGTGCATAACATAGGAATCAACTGAAACTGCAAGGGCTAAGTATGTGTAGAACACATGTACGCATAAGAGCACATGATGAGTACATGCAAGTCTCTATGCACATCTACATGCATGTATTGTGCCAACTAAACTAGTCAGTTGTCAGGCGCACAAGTTATGGAGCCATGGACGCTAATTAGACAATTCAGCCATCTGTTAGAGAGAGAGAGAGAGACCCAAGTCCTAGTTATGGTCCATGGAGCCATGGACTCTAATATTTAGAAAAAACACCAACTTGATGTCGAGATATTAGGTACTCCCAGAGTATGGACCACGATACTCATTCTATCATAAGATGCCATGTCAATTAAAACTGATGCTTACATAAGAATTTTAATTACATGACATAATGTGAGAGGATGGAGTACCATGTCATCTCTACTCTGGGAGCATCTAATAATTTTCCATCGATGTCCTACCTTGTCTTGTTTTCATGATGGCGATTGGTTCACATGAAAATTTAAATGCGCATAACAAATATTACCAAATATTCACAACAGTTGATTCTCATGTAAGCTATTTCCTCGGCATTAGCTCAACAATTGAATGATTGAAGTATCACCGCCAAAGGAAGATGGGACCTTTTACTAAATTTTATAACAATTCTAAGGCTCTGTTTGGGTAGTGGTACTATTCAGGCTCAATTTGGATTGAGAAACACTCTCAACCTATCTCATCTCATCTCATTTCATCATTACAACTTTCAAAAATTCTCACATAAAATACAATAAACAATTCAAAAATTTTCAATCCCAAAACAATAATAATATTAAAAAATAATATTCTAACAAATTCAACTTTTAATTTTCATCTCAACTAATCTCATCTCAACTCACTATCCAAACCTAACCTCAATATTTTATCATTACTTTTCACTACTACTAAATATTTTATCATTACTGTTTCACCACTATTCACAAATCATCTAAGATCACCTTCCTACGCAAACGTAGCCTAAGCTACCCATAAATGAGAAGTTATGAAAATGATATACTATTCTTCCAAGGGTAGCATGCTCCAGTGACTGAATAACTTCTGAGAAAAAAAATCTAATATCATGATTTTTAGCAACTCCTCGAACACCAATCCAACTTCGATTTCACTTCTTCTAAAATTAAATTGAGAAATAATAGTATGCACAATAGCTATAAGTAATAAAGCAATGGGGCAATTGATTACTCAGCCCTACCGAGAAGTCATCACAAGATGCATCACTCTTTGTTTTTGAAATGAACACTGTTCCACCAGATCAAGTGTAAACTCGTCCTTTGCTCCCTGAAAGATATGACACCATGAAATTTGACAAGACATACTAGTTTTTAGTTTCACATATAATCAAGGAAAGAAATTTCATAAAACAACTGACATGCAATTAAGTATGTTCCAGACTGTTTGGTTCGATTCAATCGAGGTAAACAAAGTGACATGCCATTCAAATAAGTTGCAATCACATGATTCAGATAGATCGCACAAGTGATGTACATATTTGGCATGTGGTAAACAAAGTGACATGCAATTCAAATAAGTTGCAATCACATGATTCAGTTAGAAGGTACGAGTGATGTATATATTTGGCATGTACCCTCCAAACCAATAGTGCCTTTATACATAATTAACCATAGAAAATAAGGGTACATAAAACCATCTAAATAACCAAGGCAAGTTCAACATAAAGTTTCTAAAGCTTTCAAAAATTCAGATTCAAACAAAAAAATGCCATTTCTTTTTATGGCACAAAACGTCATAAGGCTCTTGGATATTATCTTCCTCAAGTTGGCAGCATTAGAACATCATAATAAAAGGATAGTCACCACCCACCACAAAACCCATTCACTATTAATCACTTTTTGTCTACCAAGTTGCTGGAAGCTTCAAGCAAGTAGGTACAAGATTCCTAGCTAGAAGCCATTTATCTCACCCAAAAATGCATATCAAATATGAGAGTTAAGACATTCCAATCTGTAGAACCATTATAATAAGAATATAAAGGGGTTTTTTCATTATAAGAGATGATGAAGGGGTGTTATAATATCAATGCAACAAAGCGTAATGAAACATATCAAAGCAACTCATTACTGATCAGGTCATATACAAAATTCAGGAATCATAATCCATCATACCTCAGGATGTTGAGTATCAACAGCATCGAGGACTTCCTTTAAAACCTCTAAAGCGTTACTTGCCTTCTGAATTATACTGTATGGAATAGATAGACTTAGAAAAAGGTATTATTTGCAGGCATATCAAATTATCAAGACTTTGAGGAGTATTTTCTTTTTACAAGTAATCTCTTTGAGGAATATATGAATATCATTTTTTTATAAGTACCATAATTTCATCAAAAAGCAATGAGGGGCGCAACCTAGGTACACAGAAAGAATACAAGCGAACCCCATTCAATAGGATATATGAGTATCCTGAAGTACATAAAAATGGAAATAGGCCGATTGAAGAACCTATATTTGTAACATAATGATTACCATCCCATTTATTAGAACATCAGCCTTCATTTAACATAAAAATAAAATAAAATAAAGGCAGGGCCAAAATCAAGATGGTCTAGAGCCTAGATTTGACCATGAGGATATTATATATCACTTGCACATGATCTCTTTATCTGCCTGAACAACAGGTAGAAGAAGCAGGGACATTGTGACATAGACACATTACCCAAAACAAGGTCCAACCAAAGCATGTTAAGTTAATATTAGACCCAAAGTTTGTCTACCAGCTTTGATCATAAGGAAGGTATCACCAATAGTTCAAAATGGACTACAAATACGTAATTTCCAGGGCCATACATACAGTGAATAGGGCATAAAGTAGGCCAAAATACATCTATAAATAGAGTAAGCGGATGATACCTAGACTCGGGAACAATCTGTGGTTCTGCTTGCCGAGTAACCTCTTCATTCCTAGAGGAGGCTAGTTCCCCATTAGGTAAATCATTCTTATTTACTTGTGGTGTAGGATTACTTGATTGGACAGCATGGGGCCTTTGCGGAAACTGTACTCCTGCACTCTGAAAGATACGGAAAAATAGAAGTCCGTGAAATAGCATAACATCCAGAATATGTAAATAAGAATTTAGAAACACATGTATACAGGAATTCAAGACAGCAGTTTATATGAAGACGTAATTCAATATTACTACTTGGCTTGAATACAATAAACTTGTACGAAATGTTTAAATATCAGAAGCGGACATAGCAATTATGCCAATTATGACAAGTTACACAGCAAAAATTACCGAGCTGACAGAGTGAGAGTGGAAGGACCAATTTATTAGTCATAAAATGGTTCAAGTCAGCCTTTCTCCAAATAGACTTCAAATTCCTCTGGAAGAAAAAGAGTGGAAAATAACCATATACTCAATACGAGGCATATCCTTTCTATACATCTAACTTGAAAAATCCTTCTAAGTAACCTTCATGCATATATTTAATGCATCGAAACATAACATTACATACTATGTCCTTGTTTTACGTATCCCAAAGTATTAAAAAATACACCAAACCACAGTAGCAACAACAAATTCCTTTTTTCTGGTAAGTGGTAGCAATAATCAAATTCAAGCATATAGGGCTGATAAATATGCCTAAAATATGCGTAACAACAGAGTATCACTAATCGAAATCAACTTTAATTGGCTGTTAATTAATGGCAATTTTTCGATGCCTCACATTTGTTTTAATAAATGAAAAAGTGCACTAAATTGCATCGGAAGTGTTTCGAAATGCATATGCTTTATACATTTCAACTGCACTTCATCAAATGTTCTTCACTCAATAAGTGCATTTCCATTAGCAGCTTTGCACTTTATATAGCCAGGCCCCACCTTCAAAACCCCACATCAACTTTTTCATGGGCCATAGACTATGTTCAGCTGGACTAAATACACATCTCCACTGCCACTGCATCAACCTGCATCACCACCATTTGTGAAATAGCTTGATGGTCACTACCTATTATGGTGTGGAACACAAACTCAGCTATATCTGATCAGTTAGTCACAAGTATCCACAAGATCATGCATTAAATCTCAATCTGCATAAGGGATTGAACAAACTCACTAGTCACTTGAGTCCTTACCAGTCATCATGCTAAAGAAATAGCAAAGATCTTTATTGTAATGCCCCAATGGAAGGCCTAAACCACAAGACCTATACTCTAAAAAGACTAGTCAATAATATAATTGGAGCCTCATTGGGATATTATAAATAGCAAGAATTTCTCCTTCCCAAGCAATGTGGGATCCCATATACCACCCACCCTTATCCTTATCATATGAGATATCACAGTCTACTCCCTTTAAATTCCCGACGTCCTCGTTGGGCCTATCTGTTGTAGGTGGCATGACTCAAGTTCCACACTTCTGGTTGGGATAGGCTCTGATACCATTTGTAACGCCACAATAGAAGGCCCAAACCACATTTCCTATACTCCAAAAGGACTAGTCAATGATACAATTGGAGCTCCATTGGGACCTTATAAATAGCAAGAACTTCTCATTCCCAAGCAATGTGGGATCCCATACACCACCTACCCTTATCCATATCATATGAGATATCACATTTATTATTGCTACACTCTAGTATTCACACAACACAGTTTACAAGACCCACTCTCATTTTTGTCTAACTATGCCATGCTCTAACCCAACCATATGCTATGAATCGAGCATTGCACCATAGTGTGGAACACACACTCAGGCATCTCTGATCAGTTAGTCAAAAGTATCCACAGAGACCAAGTATTAATCAAATCTACATAAGGGATCGAACAAAGTCACTCGAGTCTGTACCAATCATCATGCTAGAGAAATAGCAAAAATCTTCATTATAGCTATATACTCTCAACTTCACACAAAACTATTTACAAGATTCAATCTCATTTTTGTCTAAACATGCCAAGTTTTGACCCAACCATAATACACCTACCACCAATTCATGGTATGCCTCATAATACTTGGGGAACTTTCCGGTAGCACCACCAAGGGATGTTTGTGTGGCATCTAGCAGAAGAAAAATCCGCTCCCTTACAGGCAAGTCTGACTGCAACCAACAAAATTGGCCGAACAAAGGTAAGCTATTTAAATAACAAATATAAAAGATCATCCAATAGCAACGAGTTTTTCTAAATGGGAGCAAAGCTGAACCTTTTTCTTGACTATCTTCACGAGTATGGGGAGAATCCCTGTATCAAGCACTTGCTTGTGAATATGTTCTCCAATATTGTTCATCAACATCTCCAATAGCTGCAAAAATTAAGAAATAAATGCAAGATTGAATAGAAAGGCACCAAGCAGGCAGAGCATGAAAAGAAATTGACCCTAATTATAACGCCATTCGATCATGGCATCTTTTAAAGAAAAAAAACTACCCATTTGAAACAGTGTCTTTTCTCTCTTTTTTCTGGGATGGGAACTTCAATTAATGCAAATGAAAATTAGGTCACACCAACCAAACATTTTCTTCATCCAACTCACCATCACAGCATAGAGCTGAGTATTTGGGTGTTTACTTCCCAGCCGTTTTTTAATAGCTTTAACAACATCTCTAGCTTGCCTGCATAGTTAGAAACAACAAGACCCTGCTGAGAAAAAGAAGATGGAAGCAAACTAGACAATAAATAGGATAAGAAAGCTTGAGTCATTGATGACCAAGCCAAGTGTGGCTTCAAGCCAAAGAGCATAAAGGCTATAATAGGGCAATGCAGGCTTATCTTGATTACATCAGCAAGCAACAGGGTCAGACATTATGTAGCATTAACAAAAAAAGGGTCATTCAAACATCTTCTAAGAGAAGTGTTCTATGAACAGCTGACATGTAACAAATTTCAGAGGAATGATGTTGGGTTTCCAGAGAGTCAACATTGATCAACTAGCATAATTAAAAAAAAGTGAGGAGACTGTGGATCATCTTCTACTACATTGTGAGGTTGCTAGAGTGTTATGGGAAGATGTATTCAGACGATTAGAGCTAGCCTAGGTTATGCCTTCCACTATGTTTGAGCTTCTAGCCAGTTGGACAAATCTAGGCGGTATTCCACAAATCACAGCTGTGTGGAAGATGGTTCCTATCTGTATTTTGTGGTATGTATGGCATAAGTGTAATGACCAGACGTTTGAAGACAATGAGCGCTCATTGGAAGAACTTAGATTACTTTTTGTTAGAACCTTATTTTTATGGGTCAAAGCGGTTGATTTTAACGGCCTTGATTTTCTTGTTTCTATTTCTCCTTCCTAGATGGGTGTCGTCACCTCTTGTATACCATCTTATATACTTGGGGTACGCCTATTCTTTTTAATACAATTGTTTACTTATATAAAAAAATCAACTAGAATAATTTCAGTTTAACTAAATAAGCCATTTTTTTGAATCAGGATATCAACATTGGATGATACAAATGGCATTCTCTATCATGCTTGTCAACATTTTGAGTCCTAAAACCATAGAAAGGAAGCTCGGAGGAAGTAGTTGAGCTCCTTCAAGACAAAATATTCAAGAGAAACTCAACAAACCAAGCTTCATACCATCAGAAAATACTAATCTCATTTCCACCATGAGTACCTGAAGCTTGCCTATGATAAATTCAACACTTTTTAATGTTATTAATAGAAACTTGTACACCTCCAGCTTGAACATGAACAAGCAATTTGGGATAAATTTAATCTCAGCGTAAGTTGATCCAGCTGAACACAAGTCTAGCTCAAACATCGCAAGACAACATTCAGGCTGGCTATTGGAAACCCATGATCACGCAGATACTTATGCAAGCCATCCACATTTAAAAATTTACTTTTTTTCCTTTCGGATTTGTAAGCAACGGATTTACCCAGCATGTTTTACACACAAAAACATGTTCACCACCACGTACGTAGGAGGATGAAGGGTTGATTAGGTGCTAGAACTCATTGGCATCCATATTTGACACATACAAGTGTACATTTCATCTTATTCATACCAGAGCTAAGGTTTCCATTATTTCATTTGGCTTACTCTTGCATTGCCCAAAATCAATAACTATCACCGAGAACCAATCATATTTTTTTATATGTAATCAAATTTTTTATTAGAAAACGCAACAGACACAGCCCCTGTATGCATGACATATGCATAGCCCATAATTCCGTAAGAAGACAGCTTAAGAAATTACATTTGCTTCAAAATTCATCTGCAGTTTGCTACGAATTAGCCATCACATCAATATATAGAAATTACTTTACAATACGTCCCATTTGTCAGTGCAGTTACTGCAAAAATGCCTATGTGCAATATATATTATTCTACGATAATGATTTAAAGGAGAACAAAGCTTCTATAACAAGCAATCACTCCAATATACCTCTCCCAAGGAAAGTAATTAAGTACCCATTCATTAATTAACAACTTTAGACGGCCTATGCAAACTATTATCTTATGTGATCTATAATCTTCTATTCACATAAAGAATATTGATATATAGTGAACTGTTACCTGTGATCATGAGCAACTAATTCACAGATTTGAATGTTTTTCGCCCAATCCATTTCAGCCAGTTTCTCACTTGTTGCAGAACTGACAAGCTCAGTAGCCATCTTTTGCTCAACTCTGGACTTAAAATTAAAAAATCAGCATTATGTGTTTAGGTATAGAAGAAATAAAAAGTTAATAAAAGAATTGACTAATTGCAGATGCAACTCCTAAAGTAGCCAAAACAGCATCACCTGAGAAAACAATGCAGATGTGCATACACACTTGAGAATAGTGAAGGCTCCACAAATGCGTTAGCATAATCAATATCACAATATCATCTTGGAAGTCATTATTTTATAAAATTTTAAAATCTCCAAGAGATAACACTAACAATTGGAAGTCATTATTGCATTAACATGATACATTCAACACTCAATCATGGCCAATCTGAAGTAAAAAATGGTTTAGAAGTCAAGCAACAGAAGCATGCATGAGAGAACAAAACATGTAAATGAAAAATAGTTTAAAAAGTGTGTTCAAACTTCAGACCATGTTTTAGTGCCATGCGAAGGAGAGTCAAATCCACAATGAGGGTTTTATACCTTCTAAATTATATGGGACGATCCAAAAGGTTAAGTAACTTTCTTGAGAGTGCCCGATCCACAATACAACCATCACACGGCTCCAGATATAGAAGCAGAAGAAAGGCACAATAAATGGTGATAGAACAATCAAATGCGCATAACTAAGAATGTTTAATTAAAGGAGCAGCTTAATACGCACTTATGATTTCAAAAATTGTGAAAATAACTTAATTAAATAACTTCTCAACTTCAATCAAATTACATAGCAATAAAAGTAATTTAGTGAAACCCAGGCTACCATCCTATCAATGACACCAGTGGAAATTAGAATTACTAATTTCATTACGTAAATGCAGATTAAAAAACCAGCACAATTATTAAACGTCAAAGAAGCAGCTGAAGATAATTATAACCATGCATCAACTGATAAAAGGGAAGAACTATATCTGATTACTTGAGGATGAAAGAATATAAACATACATTCGGTGACAAAGGCAAGAGCTCAATCAAGCACAAAGGGTTCACTAATTGGAACTGAAACTTCGACGCCGAACCCGGAGCACGCTACTCTGCAACCAATCAAACGAGAAACTTTATGAGGTTAGATAACAACAAAACAGTACCTCACTTCGTTATAACTGACATTTAAAAATATATATATCTATATCATACAAATTGGAGAACTGTTAGCGAAACAATAAGGTACAAAATAATATACATCTAATCTCCCAAAGAAAAACTGAAATTTAGGAAAAAAAATGGAAAACCCCCAGAACAGACAACTAAGATTAAAGCTTCGTTCAGATCTCAGTCAAGGCATCAAGAAGAACAATATATATAGAGGGTTCGTTCAAAATCAAGATATCCAGATTGTAAATTGCAGGAACCAAAATTCTCAAGCCAAGAAAAAAAAAAGTAACAAACGAAAAAGAAACGGCATACCGGTGAAGAAGGAAAGAAAAATAGAGACAATTAGAAGAACGGTGAAGAAGAGCTGGTAAACCTTAAAGAGCCTCAGCATTTCAAGCGATAATCAAAGATCAAAGAACAACTCACAAATTAACCCAAACAAAAAAAAGATCTCTCTCTAAAGCTTTTATTCTCTCTTTTCGTGTAGGCTAAAAGTAAATTATTGGGGGCGGAGAGGATGCTGCGTTTTGGTGTTTGGAGGGCGAAAAAAAGGAAAGGGGAGGGAGGAGAAGAATCTGGGTATTATTCTCGTCGTTTAGCACGGTAGCAAGTTGCTAGTTAAGGTATTAGAAGCAGAATAGCGGCACCGCCATTGGGGCCTGTCTAAAGCTAAAAAAGCTAAAGCTGCTTTTTTAAGGAGAAAATTTTGGGGGTTTCTACCGTCACTGGTTCGTTCACCTGTATGCTGACCCTTCTGGCTTCCTCCATTCTTCATCTCACACGTGTAACTACTATTGGTTTTCATTTTGTTCTGTTTTCTGGTATACGTTTCTTTTTAAATGGTTTTGGCATAAATACCAATTATTAAAGCGCTGATTTTATGTGATATATTAAATTTATTATAATAATAAATTGATTATTTAATATATTATATTAATTTGAATCAATTTTTATTTTTTAAACAAATTTTTGTAATTAAAATATTTTTTATTATTCAATTGTTTGAATAATAATTCAATATGTTCTATCTTTTGATATTCATCAACCCGTGAATTTAACTATTTTTATCTTAAAATAATGTGTTTTAAATAAAATATAAATAAATTTTAGGTTACGTTTAGATGTTGAATTGAGTTGAGTTGAGATGATAAAATATTATTTTTTAATATTATTATTATTTAAAAATTTAAAAAAATTAAATTATTAATTATATATTATATTAAAATTTAAAAAAATTAAAATAATAAATTAAAAATAGTTGGACATCCAAATGTAGTCTTTCATATTTAGTTTGGTCCTTATCTTGCACTACGAGTACTTTCATATTTAGTTTGGTCCTTATCTTGCACTACGAGTACGTATGACTCTTTTTTGACTTGTCGACTACCACAGGAAAAGAGGAAAAATAAAGAAGTGTCCGAGCCCACAAGGACAGCCGGTTGTAGAGGACTTTAGGTCGCCGGGTTGGGGATCCTATTCCTATTATTGAAGGGGACAAATGCCAACAAAATAAAGCGAGTGGGAAAACAGATTGTACTCTCGCATGTGGTGATATGACAACTATGGGAAAAGAAAGGTAGAAGAAAATGGGTGGACAGGGTGTGCTTGGGGCGGTGCAAGTGTTGGCCTGGCAGAAAGTTTGTGCTGTGTGCCTTCTGCCACTTGGATCCAGATTAAGGGTGCGTTTAGATGTTGAAGTGAGTTGAGTTGAGTTGAGTTTAGATGATAAAATATTGTTAAAATATTATTTTTTAATATTATTATTGTTTTGAGATTTGAAAAAGTTAAATTATTTATTATATTTTGTGTTGAAATTTGAAAAAGTTGTAATGATGAGTGAGATGAGATGAGTTTGGTTTGGAAACCAAACAAAACCCCATGCGTTGGGATGTTGAGATGAGTTGGGTTGAGTTGAGTTGAGTTGAGATGATAAAATATTGTTAGAATATCATTTTTAAATATTAAAGTTATTTTAGGATTTGAAAAAGTTGAATTATTTATTATATTTTATATTAAAATTTGAAAAAATTATAATAATGAGTTGAGATGAGTTAGAATGAGTTTGGCATCCAAACGAAGCCTAACATGGAAAAGCAGCACTCTCCTACATACCCCAACCTTTTTGCCCTTTCCATCTGTTGTCCAATAAAAGATCACCACGTAATCGGAACAACTGTACTCCGATCCTCATTGGGTCTCCGTAGCACTCCTAATTTAGCGTTTTAGGGCAGGTTTGGATGTTGAGAATTCTCAAAAATTCTCATCTCATCTCAATTCATCATTACACCTCTTTCAAATTCTCATATAAAATATAATAAACAATTCAACTTTTTCAAATCCCAATACAACTTTTTCAAATCCTAATTCAACTTTTTCAAATCTCAAAATTAAAAAATAATATTTTAAACTTTAAAACAAAACATAAAATTCTCATCTCAACTCCCAAACCACCCCTTAATCATCCTCCTTTTATTTTTTGCTTTTTTTTAATTGGCCTTTTCGGCTGGGGCAAGTTGAACGCGTGGCTGTCTGGTTGGTTGTCTTAACCGCTGGATTTCAGCTTTCAGTGCATCCAATGATTGAAAAAGTCTCCTTAAGATTTGGTAAATGAGGAAATAAAAAAAAAAGATCTTTCGTGCATACGACGTTGAAGGAGCATGATTATCATTAATTATTTCATAGGAATTGGGACTAATTATTACGAGTGTGTCTAACATTTACGAGATACTCCATGTTAACAAAACTCATGGACCACTTATTCTGTATTCTGATCATCTTAGAGTTCAATGGCGTGTAATGCTTAATTATTTATTGCGAATCACGGAAATTTTTTGCATTTTTTAACATTCTTATTTAAAAATATCATCATATTTTCCCTTTAGGACTATAATTATAAAAAAAATATTTTAATCACAAAGTGATTATATAAAAATAAATATACAAACTTATGTTACTTAATGTGTTATGTCAGATTATAAAATTACTTTTATTATAAAATAAGTCTAATAAATTTTATGAAATCATATCAATTTGTGGGTTTATTTTATGTAATCTTTTTGTATCTATATCAGTTCTCTAATTGTAATTACAGTTTGGTATCTCTAGAGTAGCATTATCATGATAAAAAAAGTTACTCATATTTTCAAATGATAACTACTGCATATATAAAAAGATTATATAAAAATAAACTCACAAATTAATTTGATTTCATAAAATCTGTTAGATCTATTTTACAATCTGACATATTATATCAAGTCACATCAATTTATAAATTTAATTTTATATAATGTATCTAAAGTATTTCTCTTTTCAATTAGGTCAATAAAGCCAAGTCAATATACATACTCATGAACATCTCGGTGCCCGGTCAATCATCGAGGCCCGAGCAATAAAAAATGGCAAGCTTGCCACTACATAAACTAAAACTCGACTTTAATTTAACAATTATAAGCAATTTCTCAACGGTGGAAACTATCCTATCACAATTTGAAAGGTACTCTTTTACACACATGGACAGCCAAAGACGATATTGATGGACTTTGATTGGAGAAACAAGAACAACCCTACAAGTAACTAAGGAAACATGAGCCCTTGAGATTGATAACATAGCACTTGAAGGAGATTATCTAGATGTTAACATAAATAGTCTCGAGGATTATCCCCTTGTTAAGGATATCGTTAATGTTGGCCAATACAAATTCACAGAAATGTATCTCCTCAGCGCACAATTTTCCTAGTTAGGCCACTTGCCACGATTTTGTCAAAATCATTTTCATTTCTAAAATCTCACCTCCTGTATTTCTCATTCTATCTTAAAAAAATCGTCTAATCTTTTTATCTTCTTATTTACAAGAAAAATGTTACATACCGCACTTTTATCTTAGATGACATTGTCCATATTTATTTAGATTTCTATTTAGAAAAATAAAAAACAATTAAAGGGCAATAAAAATATTATATTTTATATAATAAAATAAAAAATTAAATGGGAGTGTAATATACATATTCAGGTCTCGTCTGTTATCACAATTTCTTTTAACTCATCTTATTTGATTTTATATAATTATTACAACTTTTCTAAATTCTCAACTTCCACACACTTATAAAAAAAAAAAAATTCTCAACTTCCACACAACACATTTTTTAAAATTTTAAAATATTTTTTTGAATTTTTTCTTTTTAAACTAATTCAATTCTTCTATTTATTATTCATATATTAAATATTTGATAAAAGAAAAAAAATTAAAAAAAATGTGGTGTGTAGAGGTTATATAAATAGTATGAGGTAGTGTAGATTTTGTCTAAATTATTACAATTTTTTTAAATTCTCATATAAAATAAAATAAACAATTCAAAAATTTTAAAATCTTAAAATAAAAATAATATTAAAAAAATATATTTTAATAATATTTTATTTAATCTTTAATTTTAATTTTAATTTATTTCTTATCTACAAAAACAAATAAGGGCTTAATATTTTCATTGTATTGTATGGGCTTATCAAAACCGATAAAGAAATTGAAATTTTTTTTTTGAAGAAAGTCCAAGAGGGTTGGGTCAAAAATTTTGGACAAAGACCCGAAGAGAATATTATTAAAAGACCAAACGGATAGACTCAATGGGATTGGTCGGGACAGTGGGCCCCGGAGAAGCGAGCATTATGCACATATCCAAATCAGCCTTCGCCGTTATCTCCATCAGTCAATCAAATCTTTCATTGTGAGCAAAACCAGATGGCCTACCTGATTCGCAGAGCCATCGCCGAGACCCACTACTTGAGATCTTCCTGGTGCTTCGGCAACAGATTCTCGACCCACCATGCCATCTCTAACGTAAACGACAACAACAACGAGAAAAAGATCATCGATAATGGTTGGGGTGGTCTTGGTTCGTTTCGTCGTTATTCTAACTCCAGCTCACTGGGGGGAGTCGGACTGCCTTCGTACATGCGCGCAGCTGTGTTTTGGGAACCCAAGAAGCCCCTTACAATCGAAGAATTCCGCATGCCTCGTCCCAAGGCGGGCGAAGTTCTCATCAAGACCAAGGGTATTTATCCATATCCTGCTTTGCCGATCGTTTTTTTTTAGGTTTTACCCTTGATGTTGTTTTGTTGCGGAGGAGATGCATGGATAGAAAGAGATTTTGCAGTTTTGAGATTTTTGGATTTTCAAATTCTTCACTGAACTGATCCTCCTCTAATGCACAAACCGTAAGTTGGATGATCATAGATTCTTGTTACTTACTGGATTAAGCATAATTCATACGAGCGATGTACAATCTATTAGTCCATCTGATTTCCTGTTCAACTTCGTTTGGTTCGTGACAAAATCCTGTAGAAGAGTAATCATAATTTGGAATTGTTAACTTCTTAACGATTTAAAATCCCGAGGAAGCAAGGAGCTCCGCCGGGCTGAAAGGGTTCATCTATTTAAAGAATTTAATTTGTTTGTTTGCCTCTTTTTGTTTGCTAATTATTTTGTTTAGTTGTAGAGTGAAAATAAATAAATCAATTATAGTGATAACATTTCAAAATTATATAATTGTGGTAGGGTCCATCTATTTATCTAGGCCACTTAAATATAACACGGCTAAAGTTAATGTAATTTTCGGACATCTCGCACAGTTTAGCAATCCAGCTTTCTTTGTTTGTGCACGATGAGATTCTGTGTTACTTTACAAGTATCTAAGCTCTAAGTGGACATAAACCGGAGATCTCAAACTAAGACTAGTTTAATTTGATAATCCTTGTTCCATTAATACCAGTTTCAAAGCCCTCTGCAATATTTTCAGAAGTTGACTGTTGGACTGTTATGTGGTAATTTGCATTACCTTTCATTGTCTACTGCTCATATGTGAACTTTGCTCTTGTTGGTTTTATAGTTTAAGGCAGCACATGACTGATCCTTTTTTTTTATTATATGTGATTATTCTGCAACGGCATCTGATAGTTGTGTTGTATCTGTGATGCAGCCTGTGGAGTCTGCCACTCTGATCTCCATGTTATGAAAGGTGAACTTCCATTTGCTAGTCCTTGTGTCGTGGGGCATGAGATAACTGGTGAAGTTGTTGAACATGGGCCTCTTACTGACAGAAAAATAGTTGAAAGGTGCAATTATTTGATAGATTAAAAGGTCCCGTGTTCAGTATTAAAATGTTGGAGCCTTAAGTCTTCAGAAAACACAATTAGTTTGGTTGAGGGAGATAGCAAGCAACATAGATAAGTTGTTGTCTTCTTGATTTTTCAGATATCCACTTGGATCCCGTGTTGTGGGAGCTTTCATCATGCCTTGTGGTAATTGTTTCTTCTGTTCAAAGGTACATTACTTACAAAAGCCGCACTTTCCCTTCTGTAAATTTCATAGTCAAATTTTTTATGCTGTCAAAGCTGCTTTAATCAATGCTGTAATTTTCACCATCTCCTTGAAGAAAAATATGTGGCAAAAATTTGATTTGAATATCAACGTAATTGAATAAAGGGCCATGACGATTTATGTGAGGACTTTTTTGCTTATAACCGAGCCAAAGGAACCCTTTATGATGGTGAAACTCGGCTGTTCCTCCGCAGTGATGGTAAGTATGCTTTCATGTACCACTTTTTCAATCCTTAATAATAATCATATCCCGTTTATCATTTGCTCATGCCGCTTTGGTATTATCCTCATTATTATTACTATATGGTTTATAAAATATATTCACAGTTTACTAAAAATCCATGTTATATATATACTTTGATGGTCTACATCATCCACTTATAAAATTCTATTGTTGGCCTATTCAATATCTAGATGCCATAATAGTGTGAACCCCTTGTTTGATATCTACATACTCAGTTGCACGTTAGTACGAGCTGATCTCCCTTTATTGTAGTGGCTTTGTTTTGGATATCATACATCCTCATATTTCCAATATATGTCAGGAAACCTCATCACAATCAGCATTTTGTTTCCATCTGCATATATAACTCCTTCGCTTGGTATTGATTTATTGGTATCTCCTCAAACACTCTATACCTACAGGTCTAGAAGAAATTGATGAATTAAAAGCTAGGTAAGCTTAGCCATTACGATATTTTTCTGCTTTTACAACTGGAAACAGTTAATTTTGGAATCAGTGATTTATATTGCTGTTTTCCTATAAGTTGAGAATTTTTTATGATTTCCCTGGAAAAAAAAAAAAAAAAAACAAGAAATCCTGTCTGTGCAGAAAATGGAAGACAACATGAGGATTTCTGGCCTTTCTATGCTTTTCTTCACTGTTCTACATTGACACGCTCCTATATATTTATTCACACACTCACTCTCTCTATTTCCATGTGGGCAAGGCAAGACTACTTTTTTTTCCCAAGTCGATTTGGTTTTCATTCTTATCTAAATTTGCTTAAAAATTGCTGGACTAATGCTAGTGGAATGTTTACGTCATTATGGATTACTGAAAGCGACTCTATATTGTGCAGGAAAACCTGTGTTCATGTATAGTATGGGAGGCCTTGCTGAGTATTGTGTTGTCCCAGCACATGCATTGTGTGTTTTGCCGGACTCATTGCCATACGCAGAGTCTGCAATTTTAGGATGTGCAGTTTTTACTGCCTATGGTGCCATGGCCCATGCGGCTGAGGTGCGTCCTGGGGATTCTGTTGCTGTGATTGGAATTGGGGGTGTTGGTTCAAGGTAAACATGGAAAGACCTCTCTAGCAATTATTGGGATGTTAAATTATGCTTATTAATTACTTTTTGGTGCCTTATATGCCTAAAACCTGCATTTCGTTTGCTCAGTTGCTGGGTTGGGGGGGTATGGCAATTTTCTGGGTGATGGGTTGTTTGTTGAAGTAGCATGTTCAGATCAGAACAATAATTACTTAAAATCCATGATATCAGAAAGGGTGATGGCAACGTGAGAGGTGTTTTGGATGGTGAGAATAGTACAGTTATACACAGATTCGCAACTTGCACCATTTTATGTTAATGGTATTTTTATGCTTTTATACAATTTTGTCCAAATAAACGATGGTTTTGACTAAGGGGGCAAGTTGACATTGAAACTATGCAATGAGGTCCAAGTTACACTATTCTTACAAGTATTTGAAAATTTTATTAGAAAGAGCAAAAGGTATAGCCCAAGTACACAAGAAAGTATATAAGAGTAACACCTAACTAGAGATAGAGAAGGAGACAAGAAAATCATGAAAACTCAAGTCAATTAAAATATATAAAAGCTGCCAAAAGGAATAGAGTATTGAAAATCATTCTCCATTCATGATCCTCAAAATTTTTATTATTCATTTCCCGCCAAATACACCACGTTAGATAGATAGGGACCATATTCCACAGTACTGCAATTTGTGGGCTGCTGTTGAAGAATTTTATCTTTTGCACTCAATGAGATTCTCGTCAAAGACTCCTGTTGATTCATTGTTGCATGTGGACCCCGCATAAAAATAATTGCAACAGATCAAGGCCAAAAATAGCATGTCTATAGTGATGACATCCCTTTTCCACAATTACTTATCCAAAAAGACATCCCTTTTCCACAATTGAACTTCTGCAAGATTTAAATGCATAGTTACATCTGTCATTCGTGGTTCAGTTTAATAAACTCTTTTAACCTTATTTGACTAGATTACCTGCTTCAGTTGCTTGCAGATAGCTAGAGCCTTTGGTGCTTCTGATATTATTGCTGTGGATGTTCAGGATGAAAAACTTCAGAAGGCCAAGGCGTTTGGTGCCACTCACACAGTAAATGCAATTCATGAAGATGCCATTGAAAAGATAAGAGTATGTGTTTTATCTTTTTATCTGAGCTTAACTGTGTTTTTCTTGGTACTGATCTCAACTTTTAAAATGCTAGTGGTATTGCCAAACTTTTTCCCCCATGGATTTTTATTCAAACATACAAAACAAAAACTTACTATATTCTTTCTAAAGTTACGAACTCGCTGTTTGCTTAGTTGTTCCCTTGCTTTGAACAGGAAATTACTGGGGGATTGGGTGTGGATATTGCTGTGGAAGCCTTGGGAAAACCACAGACATTTTTTCAGTGTTTCAATAGTGTGAGAGATGGAGGAAAAGCTGTAATGATTGGACTTACACCAGCTGGTGCTGTAGGGGAGGTGGATATAAACCGTCTTGTTCGTAGAAAGGTGCATACTCTGTATCCAATAAATTTAATTTTGAGGTTTGCTATATCATAAACGAAGTTGCAGTGCCAAACTATTACGTTACTCCAGTAGTCATTGAAAGGGAAAAGGACTGAGATGAAAGCTTTCAAGAAAAGACACGGAGCATTTTGCTATACTGATTTCTAGGGAAGAACTTGAAATTTGATAATTTTGAGAACGGAAAATATATCTGGATTTGATATATTTGCTAATGTAGTTAATAATTCATCCATAAATATAGTTCTATCAAGGACTTCATTGAGAACTACCTTTCAATCAATATTGATTGCACCAATTCCATTACATTTATTTTATACTTTTTTGAGTTTGGTCTGATCTGGAAGGTGTTTGTGATTTAATCATAAAGGTTGTAGATTGTAACTAAAGCTATCAAGGAATCTATGGAGAGGCCAGCCAAAGTAATAAAAGTTGGTAGCATGCTATGTTTCTTTCGTACTCCATGTATAGTATGGTATCCCTTGGTTTTCTTCATCAATGTTATAAATTAAAGACCCTATATGGGCTTTTTTTTGTTGGTTTCACTCTTTGGCTCAATATAGTATGCTCACTCTCCTGAGTTTACCTGGTGGAACATGTTAGTATCTGTTGATAAGCAATACTGTCATTATTTCTTTATACTTTCTCGACACTTCAATATAGTATACTTTCTCATATCTTCTTTTCCCTTCTTGTTATGTTGGTTTTTCTTTCTACTGCTGATCTCCCTCCATGTTCATGTCCTAATCCGGGCATTGCAGTGGCATGGCTGCATGGGGGATATTGACTATTGAAGGAAAGGCATCACAGTTGTGTTAAGAATTGAGGTGTTTTCAACATGGGAAGTATAAAATCATTTTCTTACCCAAAAAGAAAATCATTTTGTAAATTATGGCTTTTCTTGGTTGTCACCAACTTCAATAATATTTTTACTTGCATTCAGAAGATTATAAAATTGGCTTCAATTTCATAGAAACAGAGATCTTAGTCTTAGCTCTAGCCAGAGTAAATGCAATTTTCACCTTACCTTGGGACAAATAAGGCCATGCAGTTTTCAGCTCGATTTCCCTACAACTACATTTTTACTAGGAAGTTTTCGCATTAATAACTTACATTTTCCTTTGCACACTGGGTATGATTTAGAGTTGTTATAGCTCCAACCCCTTACCTTTTTCTTATGTTCTCATGGATCAGATTCAAGTCATTGGCTCCTATGGAGCAAGGGCAAGGCAAGATCTTCCCAAGTTGGTTAGACTGGCAGAAAGTGGCATCTTCAATCTCTCCAAGGCTGTTTCTAGAAAATACACCTTTGAGGAGGCAGGCCAAGCCTTCCATGATCTCAACCAGGGAAACATTGTCAGTCGAGCTGTGGTTGAGGTAATGTAGTTCTTGGTCAAGCGAGAACACAGTTGTTGATGACAAAGTCCCACCTCTAGTACTAGGCACCTGCCCTGCATTTTTAATAATATCTATGGGATAGGTCTTGATCATGTTGTCATGCTTGATTTGTATCCTGGTCCGCTTTTTGAGCAGGGTGTAGTTGTCGATGGCTAATAACTGGCTGTGTTTACATGTTTGTGATTTCTTTACCCTCTAATGTGACTTGGTAGTCTTTTCTAAAAGATGCAGTGAATTTTGTTTACTGTTGCGGTGTTTAAGAGATTAGGAACGTTTACTGTCGTGGTTTTTAACAGATTAGGGAGAAAGAGAGCTTTGTTTTTGGCTTATCGGGATAAAGAGGTAGAAAAAAGAGAGATTTTTGTCGTTTGTGGATCACTCAGATAAGTGCAAGGTGCTGAGTTGGAATCTCATTCTAACCAAGGATTCTCGTGGTTCCGGTGGTACCATTAATGAATAGTGTTTTCGGCTTATCGGGATAAAGAGGTAGAAAAAAGAGAGATTTTCGTCATTCGTGGGTCACTCGGATAAATGCAAGGTGCTGAGTTGGAATCTCATTCTAACGAAAGGATTCTCGTGGTTCCAGTGGTGCCATTAATGAATAGTCAAGGGTGTATTAAGGAAAAAATTTATCATAAAAGCAAATGGTGTATTATTTTGTAATTCTTAAACAAAGATTTGTAGAAACTTTAATATTAAATATCATATTATATTATTTGGAAGTTGATTTAGTTATAGTTAGGAGTGAGAGAGGTTAAATATATTGACATGATCCAGATAAAATAAGCTCATTGTTACACCTCAAAAAGAAACTTGCTCATATGATGTCCAAACAGAGCATGCAGAAGAATGGAAGCGCGGGCACGCGCACGCACAACAGCTAGTAACGAAGATTGTAACATTCGCCACTACAATAATAAATGCCCAAAAAGGTCATTTACAAAATTTGAGGGTCAAGCATTATCAAGTGCTTGTTTATTAAGAGGAATGGATTAAGAAAAACTTGTCCATCCCTTTCCTTCCTTTACATGGCCCCTACTCACTCACTGCCACCTAACTACCAAATTCCCGCTGAACAAAATAATGAGCATGTGCTCTTCTGATTCAACCAAATTCTATTCTCATACATCTTTTACAGCGAGCTATAATTTAAGTGTATAAAAGACCTATCCTATATGAATGCAACCATAGTCCTCAGTACCAAACTCAAGCCCAGTTAGTCTTCCTTCCACTTGTTGACATACCTAAGGAATGCATTAGCAGGATTTTCCCTGGGTGGAGCCCGAACACGCGTAGATCTTCGAAGCACGGCCTCCTCCAGTGCAATCTTGTGAGCCAAAACTTTTGATCTCTTTTGAAGTTCCGCACTGTAAAAAAACAGTTGTATCAATTAAACAATCAGGGCAGCTACGGATACATTTTGTAAGTGGAGTCACTATGACTTCTCCAAACATGCCAACTTCCTCCCAAAAGTGTAGCTTTAGATTAATAACAGTGTCAAAGAGTTGCCCCACCCTCCGTGGCAACAAAGTCTTGTATTCAAAGAAAGAAAGTTCTCTATTTAATTTCATTCAGATTGATAGCAGCAGGCCAATGTTGACTTCAACCCTAAGAAAGAAACAATAGGGGAGCTGCCTCTGATCTTCTTTAGATTTGATGGGGCCTAAACATCCATGAAGACGAGTTCAGTTGACTGAGGATCCTTACATGTATGTCAAAAAAAAGGTTCAGATTTGATAATAATCCTATATACAAAACCAGTTTTCACTGCCCTTTAGCCTCAGATCACTGTCTAGGACAGACACGTACAGGCAAAAGAATAAAAAATGTTGAGCCAACCTGCACACACAGAGGGAGGTACAAATGTGCACGTGTGCATGGGTATGCGCCCACTACGAAGAAAAGTTAAAACAAGGCGATATTTGGTAAAGGAAAAATAAATGATGATTTCCAGGGAAGTATAGAAGGTATTCAATGAAAAAGTCAAGTAACTCACCATATTCTGCTATGGAATTTTTCCAGTTGTTTCTTAAGTGCCCTCTCTCTCTCACCCTTGATATTCAGTGAACCCATCAGAGCTTCCAGCTGATCAAGAATGCCAAATAGGAATTACAAAATATATGAAAGTAACACAATATAAACTAGCTAATTCGTTTGTTTTCGCAGATGAGATGAGATGAGATGGGATGAGTTGAGATTAAAGTTAAAAGTTGAATAAAATATTATTAGAATCTATTTTTTAATATTATTTTATTTTGGGACTTGAAAAAATTGAATTGTTTATTTTATTTTGTGTGGAAATTTAGAAAAGTTGTAATGATTAGATGAGATGGAGATGAGATGAGTTGCGAAAACAAACGAGGCTAAGTAGAATGAATACCTCTTCCTTGCTATTGTAGTATCCCCACTCCTTGGAGTCAGAACTCTCAAAAAATATTCTCCCATCGCGTCGAGGCCACCAATACCTGTTACAATGTCTGTCTCTGCCCAAGGGGTTGGTGCGTATCACTCGTTTCTCCATCTCCCGTTCATAAAACTCTCTCTGTTTTAGGAACAATGGCAAGAAAACATTAATAAAGAAAATACACGAACACAAGCAAGCATGAAATAACATTACAAAAGATGAGAGAGTAAGGAGATTGATTTAACCCTCTGTTCTTTATTACTTCTCTCAGTCGCTTCCTTTTTATCATCCTTCAAATATTTCAACCCTTCCTTCCTAGAATCTTTGCCATTATCTGCTGGGGCTTCAACATCCAAATTCTGCTTCTTGGCCCTCTTTGATGCAGTGCTCAGAAAATTGTTATCACTGCAAAAATATGAGAAAAAGATAAATTACAAGTCTCAGATAAAAGATATCATTATGAAATATACTTTCTTAGAGTAAGAAAGAATCAAAACCAAGTTCCGGATGCATTGCCCTGCTGATATGAAAGGACCTCCCCTTCTCCTTTCTTTTCTATGTGACCATTCTGTTTACTCAGGTTATCATTTGCTGCTACATTTTCTATGTTTTCTAAACATTTTTTATCAGTTAGTCCATTGGCGTCAGACTCAGCTTTTGAGTGTTCCTTCTTCTCCCTTTTCTTTCTGGCTTCTTCTAATGCTTCCCCCCTTCTTGTGGCGCCAAGTTCCTGCTGCTGTTCAATAACGTCATCCAACTTCTCCCTAAAAATATCTGTTTGAAGCACTTGGTTAACCAATTCTCGTAAGATTCCCAATTTAGCATGAGCATCCAAAAGGCCATAATGCCCCCGCTTAATAGTTGCTATATAAGTGCATAATTCAGGAAGTTCCATCAATTCCAAAAAATCGCATAAATACTCTGTCCAATTGATCTGGGTGATCTGAAATGGAAAGGATAAATCAGGACATGCCAACTACTAACAGGACAAAAGATATATAAATCACAAAGAAAATGAGGATGGAATGTTAACCTTTAATTTCCGATTTCTTTTCTCTACAGCCAATAAATATTCACCATCATCTTTTATGAGCAATCGAAGAAGAGCTGAATGAGATTCCACAAGGAGAATCGGACTGCTGTCCTTGTGACAGATGGCATTTTCAAAATCTTCAAAAGTGAACGGCCACAAGTGCAACAGCCTACTAAATGATGAACAAAAATCCCAGACCATCAAAAGATCCCCAACACAATCCATGGGAACATTGAAGTCCCTCAATGGAGAAGGGCGGTCAGGGAAAATAGGATCATCTGGACCAGGTTGCACCAACAGGTCATCAATTGGATATTTGATAGGTTCTTCCACTGGTCGATCATCTTCAAAAAATTCAAGAAAACAATAAAAAAAATGAAATGAAAATTCTAACAACTTTTACCTCACAAGAAAGTACTACTAAAGCGCGCCTGAAGCACCCTCTCCCAAAACAAAATACTAAAAAGTTGTAAGCACTGATACTGTACTCTGCCACAAGCAACAATATAAAACATACTGCAAGCTGAAAAGGGCCAAAAAAACAGACCCGCGATAAGGTCACTTCAGTATGTGTACCTTTCTCCATGATTGCAACACCAAATCTCTCACCATCTATCTTCTTCCTTTTATTTTTTCCAGATTCTTTTTTGACTTCCTGAATATGATAGATATGAGAAAAACAATGACATCATAACCATATCAAAAGAAAGGACCAAACAAGCTATAAATAATTACCATGCCACTTTTTCTATCTTCCTCATTTTTCCTTCGCTTCTTGTAGCTGACTACTTGACCATCCTTAAAGAAAACTTGGCTCCTTAACTCTTCTGGAGGATCAGTTGAAATTCCATGATGTTGTGCCAGTTTACCATGAAGGACCCAAGGAGCACTTCGGTATGTAGATTCCCGAATAAAAGACTTCAAAACAGCTCTGCTAAAAGGCAATTTCTTATATACTAAATCTTCTCCATTCACCAATGAATTTTCCATTACTTTCTTATTTTTATCAAGCCATGTGACCTCATATTGGATTTTTTCAGGAGCTTCCTCTAGAACTTTTGATATTTTGCATGGAAATAGATCATTGTCCTTCCTTCCATACAACTCAGCACCTACAAACAAGCGGTGCCGCAACTTTTCAGCTATTTTGTCAGCAAGATCTTTCAGTGAAAGCGTACCTGCAAAAACAAAAGATCAGAAGATATAGAACTACAACAAAATTGTCACTCCAAGGCAAATAATAACTTGAAGGACCGAGCCAACTCATGATTAGCCGACAACACACTTGGAATGTTAAGCACATTATCATAACACCTAAAATCAATTTGTGATAAGCATGTCTCCAAATCTCTTTCTTTCTTAACGGACTGTTTTTATCCAATAACATTCTAATATTTTCCCAAACTATTCACAACAATTACAGCTCAAGAAGTTAATTTATATAGCATCAATATATTCACATGCCTCAAGCTTATCAGTGCACGTCCAGTCTCCATGAATCACCTTCAGGGTCACACGGAATACACTAAAAGAAACTTTATCTGAGAGCCAACTGGTCAGACCATCCAAAGAAGCCATGAAGAGTTTGATATTAACCCCATGAGTACTTAGTAATGTTTTGGTACGCTGATTTATGTTCCTTATCTAAAATTGCTAAGTGTTTGATTTAGAGAATTTTAAATCTTAGCGTTATGATACAAATGAAAAGTAACATTTATCTTTAACAGGAAGGGGTGTTACAATTACAGTCTAGAATTAGGACTGTTTATAAATTCTAAATAAGAAGGAAGACCCAAATCACAAGAATGAATAACTCAAATCAATAGTTCACAGCTCCAAACCATTGCATGTGTGCTTATTTTCACCTCTCCATATTATTCACATAATGCAAAGAGGGCCTGCATTCAAAATGGGACTATTCCCATGTCATCGAGGCAAACCTTGCCAATAAAGTAAACATCAACCAACTTTTTTGGTATCACCAAACAAAGTTAACAAACCCAGACACAGTAAAGATTTTGATCCAGAATTCCCATGATGTGTGTTTGCGTGTATATATGGAGTTTTATGGGAATCCAGGATACCCATGAACCAAACAGCACTCTAAAGGCAACGACACACATACACAGTGAGGGAGGGAGGGAGGAAATCTGGATAACACATCAAGGTAAAAGATTTTATTTATAATATGGGTTGATGAGTACTTACTGTATTGGATAATACATAGCGAAGGAGCCATAAGCTCTTTGGGGAACTGCTGAACCTTTTCTGCTGCCCGTTTTTCTGACACCAAAGCCTCCTCATAAGTCAAGCTAGTTTTCCCAGTGACTTTACAAACCCAAACTCTTCGTCGATACAAGTTTATTCGGTTCAAATATTCCCTGATCTAGGTTAAGAAAGACAAACAAATAGTAATGCCCAGTGCCATCTGGTTACTGAATTATGTAAAGCTTGATAAAAATTTATCCATAATTGAGGACTCAGAAATTTTTCCCAACAGAATCAAATAAAAATTATTTGGCTCCATCAAGTCGAGTTTTTCATCTGGTCAATACCAGAAGCAGAAAAACAGCATAACTGAAATTGTAATCTTCTTTCAGCTGGTTTCCTCAGCAACCGAGTGGAGTAGAAAAAATCCAAAAATAAAAACTTAATAAGAATTAAAAAGAAGGATACAAATAATCCCTAAATATCTCTTTCGTGAAACGAACTTGGTAAACAAGCTCACTAGACTCCAAATCCTCAGGCGGCTCTGCCAAGGAAAAAGGCTTTCTTTTCAGCAAAGGCATTGTGATAGCTCGGTCCACCACCAGTAATAACAACCCAAACAAGGACCCTCACTTCCTGTATCAAAGGCAATCATATAGAAAGTTCGAGGTTGTGAGTTCAATATGCAGTGGGTGCATGTGCAACTCAACAATAAAAACAGTTCGGTAAGGTTTCCTCTTCCTACCAGTGTGGAACAAAAAGCATAATACTATAATACTAAATATGGAGTTGTTCTATTTTCAAGTCGGCGAGTAGAGCGCACAATCTACATCAATTAAATAATAAAATTTGATTTGTAAGATTCAAATTTTAAAATTTATCTTCCAAATCAAATTATACCATGTACGCACTTTACTAGTGTGTTCTACACACCAGCTTGAGAATATAATTTTTCCTAAATATGATTTGAATTTCCTATTCCATTTTCGTTCTTCCAAATTTTAATCAATCACAGAGCATAATAAGGGCAGAGAAGGCAATCAACTAAACATCAGGATATGATACATTCACCTCTTACGTGACACAACACAGCTCAGAATGACTCATTAAGCAATCCTCAGTCATATCAATTGGGTTCAAAAGCTATATGTAGAATACATAAGACCTACAAGCAAAAATGATGACCAAATCACTTCCAGAAACTCAAATCAAGAAAGTGTTACAACAACCTCGTAATCATAATTGCACTAATTTAATATAAAAGTAATGTGCATGGCTACAAGGATGCCGTAGAGAAAAATAGAAAACCCGATAATGTCAAGTTTCAGTATAACAACGTGATGAGAGTACTTTCAATCTCACAAAAATGGAAAAAAACATAAAACTGGTAAGTATATTTGTGTTGGCCTTCATAGCTACCCAACAAAGAAAAAAAGAGACCAATATATAAGAGAACAAAATGAAACCCTAGAACGTTCTGTTTACGGGATCCCATTTAAAAAGGACGCACATCAACCCAAGTGCAAGACCAATAAAACGCATACCACCAATACTCAACGAGAGCAAAATGCCCATCAAACCGAACAAGTTCTAGAACCTAGAAACAAGAAAAGTCAAACAAGAAATGGGGAAAAAAATCAAAAGCCACCGACAACAAGGCAAAACCTCCATTCCCGCCAGAAACAATCGGAACTTATTGAGTTAAAAGCATAGAAACAGGGCAGTACGAGAAAAAAAAGAGAGCGAGCATGTTGTTCTTACAGTGACAGAGCGTTGGCTGAATGTGGGAAAGCGAAAATGTGCGTAATTTTGGTGAGAAATGAGGAGAGAGCGGTTCTTTCGGTTGGTCTATAATATGTTCCGAGTTTTTAGAGAGAGAAGGGGAGAAGTTTCTCACGCTTTCTTTCTCTCACTTGCTGCCTCCTCCCCCTCGTTGTGGGAAGCCCAGTCCTTTTATATTATATAAGGTGGATGCGTGAATTAGTTTATTGCAATTTTGCCCTTCGAGAAATGGCTATTTACGAATACGTATTGCGTTTTTTTCCCCATATCTTTTGGTTAACTCCAAGATTTTTATTTTTGGAAACTCAAAAATAAAATAAGATCTATTTTTTCTTATTTTTATTTAAATTTAAGGAAAGTTGTTTTATCCACTATCTTATATCTAGATATTAACTTATATTTAGATAGTAACTTTTATTGTTGAGCGATGCTATTTTTCATTCTATACTCTATTATCTTCAACTATATGCTAATTTAATACATTTTTAGTAACTTTACACATCAAGCACTAAAATGAACAGCTGCTTAAAATATGTTATATTAATATGTTGATTAAAACGAAAAAGTCGATGATAAAAGACAACATTTCTCCTCTTTTTTTTTCCCTCAATAAAAGGGAAAGCTTGATTCTAAGTTGGAAACATATTGACCTGAGTTGAGAAGTACAACAAACTCTAATCTTTACAATCATTCTCATCTCATCTCATTTAATTATTACAATTTTTTTAAATTTTCTTATAAAATAAAATAAATAATTCAATTTTTTCAAATCTAAAAAAAATTAATATCAAAAAATATATTCTCACAATATTTTATTCAACTTTTAATTTTTATCTCAATTCATCTCATTTTATCCTATCTCATTTGTGAAAACAAACGAAAATTCTCAAGGTCTATACCTAATAATTCGAATATTGATTAAAGTCACAAATAAGCAGCGAGAGAATGAATAAAAAATGGAAATTTTCTTTTAATCCCATGACGTGTTTCATTGGTTTATGATGAGCTTTTGGATGGACCCCAAACTTTGGGTATGTAGCCTCCAATATGGAGTGATTCAAGTTCACCTTGACGCTTGGTGGGGAAAAAAGGGGGGAAGAATGAAAACAAATAAGAAAATTTGAAGGAATATCCTAAGGGTCACCATGATGCTCACGACAGTGAAACTTGTGGTCAATAGGGAAGGAGTGGTCACCTTTGATGAGAGTAATCTTAAGCCTCCTTCTCAAAGGACTCAATAAATAAAATTGACAAAATGCTCAATCGCCTTAAATTCGTTAAACGAGCTATAGAATACCAACTTCTTCAAAGTTGAAATTTCAAACCCGGGAAGTTCTTCGAATCTTCCACGTGAAACTCGTGTTCCGAAATCAATATTTAAGTCAACGCTTGAAGAACAAATTATCTTTAACTTGTAACTTCCTAAAATCATCTAATAGAAACTATATACCATCCTACATTCAACATGCCTTGTGCTGTCCTATCCATCCGAACAACCATAAAACTATACATTACAGACATCCACCAAGAGTTCAACAGGAACAAAAAAAAAAATTCGCATAATATATGGTCATAATTCATAAAATCAAAACCCTGTTAGTTGCGATAATATCGCTGTTTTGGAGCTTTGCTAATTGATGGCAAAGTTTATGGACTGTATCGACACACAACCACGGCACTTGAATTGGAGTGCACCAGCAATCCCAAGTGCACTGCCGGTGACTTATTACCAGATCCAACACCTTGCCAGTACCATTAACAACCCTTTCTTCCCCGCGGCAACACCCTAAAAATTTCTCCTTCCCCTCAGCAGCAGCACCACTGCTTCTAAATGGAAGTTCAGCCATCCTTTTATCATTCTGACCCCACCTAATCTCATAGCTACTCCAGCACTAACACTCTGACCATTACTATGGCCAACTAGTGCCTACAACTCCACCTTGCCATCTATGAGGAATAGAAGCTCCAGCACCAATCAATCCTCTCCCAAAAACTGACTCAACCAGCAGCCACTTGCAATCTGCCATTGATGCAACCACTAGCACTTCAACCACGCCCCTTCCCAAACCAAAAACACTATAGGTATTTGTGCTTCAAAAATACAAAACAAAATTACATCAGCATAAAATTATAACAACCAAATGTAAGGTGTACAAGTGTGAACGTCAAGCATTGACTTGAGTGTACCTGATCCTTGAACAAGTTTAGTCTGATTGAGAATTGGCCCAACACGAGACAGGAATTTATCCATTGTGCACCATGCATCGGTGCATGCAAATGTAAGTATGCTACAATCCCTGATAGGCTGATAACATATTCAAATAATGATGTATAGTAGGACCTACTTTAGTAGAAGTTGAAGTCTGCTGGTTTTTGGTACTAGCTCCCTCGTTTTGACTCTTAACCTTCTTGGCCTTACATGTCACCGCCAGCCCTTTTATTAAATTGTACTAACGGTGGTAGACTTTGGCTTGCCAATGGTTGGATCCTACATTGGCTGATGTCCAGAACTTGAGAGCACCTTGAAGAGCACACTGTCAAGACCTTGCAGAGAATGGAAAGCATGGCTAATGACATTGACTCTTTGGACTCTGTTATCAAGGAGGCATCCAATCACATCAACGATGAGCTGACAATCTTGAAGAGGACTGTCAGTGCATGCCACAGCCAGAGGGGAAGTGCCCAAGAAGGTGAAAATTGCAGAACCGGTGCTCTCTAATAGCAAATGGAGTCCCAAGGATTTAGAAAACTTTCTGTTGGATGTAGAGTGCTACACTATATCTGCTCATTATTCATATGTACTTCATGGCAATTTTTTCAGGGATGAAAAGCTCTAGTGGAGAACCCGGATGGAGGAGGATGGAGGTTGATGATGATGGTGGAAGGAAGAAGATTGATTAATGGGAGGTCTTGAAAAGGGATCTGAAATATCAGTTCCTTCTTTGCAACATAGCTGTATTGCAGTTCCTTCATCACAACATATCATTAGACTGGATGTCTCAGAAGCAGTTGGTCAGTTTTTACTTTTTAGAAGCCGCCAAGCCCCACCCCACGTTGGGCTACTGTTATTCATATTATTCATTATCCTAAACAAGCTTCCGGTCTTGGACTATTGTATAGGCCAAATTGAGATCTTCAAGTTGAATATTTCGATGAAGCTAATTAAAAAGACTATTACTAGGTACTGTACATTTTTATGAGTAAACTTGGTTACATGGAAAAGTAAGAAACGAAGAGTAGTGGCAATCTAATGCAGTAGCTGAGTACAACGCAGTAGCCCACACTTGATAAAAACTATCAAAATTAACAGTGCATCATCAATAGTCCCCACTTACTCGGAAAAAATAAAAAAAAGGATGATAGAATTTAGATGGTAGAATAGCTTAAATATCTATCACATAAGCTTAACCAAGGAAAACCAAAGCAGATATTTTATTGAGTCAGATGACCAAACACTTTTACATGTGCTGAAAATCCTAAGATTTTGGTTTCACTTTGATGAGTGTGAACAGATTAATGTTTGAATTGCTTACGATCTGAAAACAAGTAAAGAAAGAATCAGAGAGAGAGAGAGAGAGAGAGAGCAGTCACCACCTTTCCAGCTAGCTGTGTCAAACCTGAGAAACATTATGTTCAAAGAAGAACATGTTCGGCATGAAATCCAGGTTCAAGAGAGATATAGGCATGACTTGTAGAGATTATAGCTGCGAGTCTGTCCAATTTTAAACAAAACTTATTGATCATGTTTGAATTCTTTTCTCTGGGTAACGAGTGGTAACACAGATAACTCTCCCATGAGAACATGCCTTAAACAAATACTCTGCCCACCCAATTCGATGGTGCTAACAGTCATTCTTCTTCGTCTTCTTTAGACCTTTTTTTTCTCAAAAGGGAAATAAGAAACACAAATTTAGATAATTCAGAGCCCAATCAGACACAGAGAAAGATAGCCTAACCAGAACTGTTAAAGCCAGGTTAGGGGATCATGTAAAGTATTTATCATTTAATGGCCCTGCATCCCCTCTCGAGGGTTTTGATAAAGAGCTTTGCTATTCATCATTCCACACACTACATTTATTTTATTTTTTATTCTTCCAAAACTAATTTAGTTCTTCTGCTTATCATCCATATGCCACACATTTAGTAAGAGAAAAAAATTAAAAATTAAAAAATTATGTATAGCATGTGATGTGAGGATGACGAGTATAATTCTTCTTCGATAAATAGACAGCAAAGGATAAATAATGGATTCATTCCATAGCAGTGTCTCATATATTGAACATTCGAGATCGTAACTTACCGTTCCATATGTCAACTCAAGTGTTTGCGAGCATGAAAATCAAAGCATTGTCGAGCAGACAAGATATTCAAAGAAGTAAATAGACAACTAAGAATCAATTCATTCAATGAAATGGTTTATGATTGGCACGAAAACTCAAAACTTTACTGCTCAATTAATAGTAGGATATAGATTAGATCAAGCAATCAAGATATCCGTACAAGCACCTTGTTCTTCTTTCCCGCAGACAGAAGGATAACTTTCCCATCAACGATGTCCTCTGCCTCAATTCTCTTGTTCTCACCATCCACTCTACTGTTATTCAAGTACAAACCCCCCTGCTTCAACAACCGCCGCGCAGCCGATTTGCTCTCCAACAAACCGGCCGATACTGAGAGATCAACAAGCGAGAGATTTAACACTTCATTATACGCCAAAGAACAAGATGGCACGTCCTCCGCAATCCCCTCAATCGTTTGCCAATCCAACTTGGCCTCTGCCCCGGCCTCAACGCCTGGGTCGCCTTAACCGCCTCGCTCAACCCCTCCTCCCCGTGTACGAACCGTGTAACTTCCTCCGCAAGCCTCCGCTGCACGCTATTCGGAACGTACCCAGGTCTGCCCATCTCCCTCTCTAGCTCACCAATTTCCTCCAACTCCAGAAACGTAAGGATCTTCAAAAACCTCACCACATCTGCATCCGGCACTGAGAAGAAGTACTGGTAAAACTTATATGGAGAGAGCATTGACGGAGACAACCAAACCGCGCCTTCTTCCGATTTTCCGAACTTGGTACCGTCACTCTTTAGCAGAAGAGGAAATGTCAATCCAAACGCCCCCTCAACCTGCAAAATCTTCCGAATCAACTCGGTCCCGGCGGTTATGTTACCCCACTGATCACTTCCTCCTATTTGCACACTCACCCCCTCCTTCTCGAACAGTCGCAAAAAATCATAGCCTTGCAAGAGCTGATAAGTAAACTCGGTATAGCTCATTCCCTGCTCCGATTCTAACCGCTTTTTCACGCTCTCCTTGGCCATCATCGTCCCGACCCTCGCGTACCGACCCACATTTCTCAAGAAATCTAACAACCTGACCTCTTTCCACCAGTCGTAATTGTTCAGAATCGAGAAGTTCTCAGAATTCGATAGGAGGATCTTGTAGATGGTGTCGCGGATCCCGTCGGAGTTCTTGCGCAGCGTATCGACGTCAAGCTCTGGGCGTTCGAGAGACTTCCCGGAGGGGTCGCCTATACGGGCGGTGGCGCCGCCGATCAGAGCAACTGCGTGGTGGCCGCAGCGCTGGAACCAGGAAAGGACAATGAGGCCGAGGAGGTTGCCAAGATGGAGGCTCTCGGCGGTGGGGTCGAAGCCGCAGTAGACTTTGACGTGGCCGGAGGAAACGGCGTCGTGGATAGTCGAGCTAGTGATGGACTCGAGGAGACCGCGTTGCTGGAGGATTTCGACGACGTCGCGGCGCTGAGAGGTTTGAAATTGAGATTGCAATTGAGTGGAGTAGGAGCTGCAGCAGAAGCAGGCAGTATTGATGGAGGAAGGTAGTTTAGGAATTTTGCGAAAGGAAAGGGATGTTTTAAAGGGGGAGAAGAGGAGGAGGGTTCTGGAGGCGGCGGACATGGCTATGGCTGCGGATGCCATTTTACGGCGCGTTAGGTGGTTGGCATTGACAATGGCTTGGGGTATGTGTAACGATGCTACTCGACTTGACACGCACAAAATGACAATGCTTGTGCTTTTAGATGGGATGGGCCGGGTCATTAATATGTTTGGTAGGTAAGATAAGATGAAAATTTTTAAAAATTTTATGAATAATGTTAAGATAAAAATTTAAAATATTAAAATTTAAAAAAATTGAATTGAAATTTTAAAAAGTTGAATTGTTTATTATATTTTATATAAAAATTTAAAAAAATTATAATAATGAGATGAGATAGAGATAGAAATTGAAATCTCAACTTTACCCCAAACATATACTAAATATCTTAGCAACGGGCATTACCAACAAGTTAACAAAGTGGAACCGCAAAACATCATTAACACAGACAAGAATGATTCAAGATTATGGTCGGATTTTTAAATTTCATATTTCATTTATAGTTAACGCGTGCTTATTATATTATTGATGCCATGCGAATATTATGCTTGTGATTTTACTGAGTTGTACTGTTCTTTTAGTATTTGAGTAATGTTATTTATCAACATCATTCCATGTATCAATATAAAATTAGAAAATTACTTGTTATCTTTCAGAAAAACTCTACTTACAACCGCTTTTTATGCAACCGATGCAACTGGCGCTCCTTTTGACGTGAAATTTAATTTTTTTTAATATTTGTCAGTTACGACTCGCGCACGAGAATCTTCTGTGAGCAAACGCAAAGGAAATCTCCCTAGATTCCCAAGCAATAGCCTCTGTAAGCTCCTCCTTCTTCCTTGAAAAATTCCACATCTTTTCTTTTTATCATTTCATATGTATTTAATTCAAAATCTTGTACATTTCTTTGCTTGATATCTGATGCTATTGTTATTGTTGATCGTCACAGCAGGAAATGTAGATCGACCGAGAAAATCAGCACTTGAAGCACTTAGGGTTCGTGAGGATGGCGGCGATTCACTCGTTGGTGTGTGCGTCGAACCTGTACAACTACGCGAAGGATAACTCAAGGACTTTGCGATCCACCGTCGGGAGCGTAGAAGGTGCCGTGACCACCGTTGTCGGCCCAGTGTACCAAAAACTCTCAACAGAGGTTGGGGTGTATGATGTGGATCTGATAGTTATTTGGTTTTGATCGTTTGCTTCGTTCTATTTGGATCTTAATAGATGTTGGAGTGTATGATGTGGATCTGATAGTTGTTTAGGTTACGACGTTGGACTGGTACGGTTATCTTCCTCTTAGATTTCTTAAGAGATGGAGTTCTTATCATTGAATGATTTTAGATTGGGTCTGAATTTTTAATTATTTCCATTCTTTTTCCATTATAATAAATCTCTCAACGGCTTTATATGGACTGGAACACAGAGAAGCTTAAGAGCTGAAGAAGGTATGGGAACCAACATGCATCCAGAGGTTTTAATGATCAAAAGTTTCCGAAGTCCAAACTGTTTAGTGTTAGGAATATTCGTGCTCGTTGTGTTATATGGCCTCGCAAGCATCAATCTATATATTTTTTTCATTTTATGATGAGCATGGAAGAATTTCACCGTCAATGACGTTGTCTTTTTAGATGGGTTGGTTCTTGTTTGATTACTGCAGGTAGATGAAGCTTCGTGAAGGAGTTGACTTGGGGCCAGACTCTTTTTATTTTGCACGTTCCTTATCTTATAATTCACGTGACATTTGTTTGGAGTGAAAAAAAAAATTTCTCATCAAAAGGAGCGCCGGTTGCATCGATTGCACAAGAGGCGGTTGTATATAGAAGAACTGTTATTTATATGTCAATCATCTAGCGAAACCTTTGTGCAAGGGGAGCACTACACCGACCGAGCATGGACTGGCATGATTGTTGTAAGGCCTTGGTCCCGCAAAGGTATGAAAGTTACTACCTTTCACTTAAATTTACATTCCAACAATATATTTATGAAAATTGATAGTTGCAGTCGTGAGTGTGCAAAAGCCACACAATCACTTTGAAAAAAATAAATAAATATGAGATCCACATGAAAATAAAATTAATTTTTTAATAGTGGACCCCACTCTTTTTCAAAACGACAGCATGACGCTTGCACATTCTACGATTGTATGTAGCATTGTTCTATATTTATAGACTCCAAATTCTCATTGCCATAGAAAAATTATTATTTCAAATCAACTACCTCAATATAATTAATCTCCCAAAATATCAAGTCATCAAAACACGACAAAATTACTTAATAAAATTTCTCAATACTTATATGAACCTTCTAGGCTTAATCCACTATGCTTAAAACATATCACCCATACTTCGTAATTTTGATCTTCAGCTGAAATATTCATATCATCTAAAAAACTATTATAGAGATAAGGGGTGAGTTATCAACAACTCAATAAGCAGAAAACATATACTAGTATATAAACATGAACATTTATAGAGTTCAGAATATGGAACAAAATATTTACTTTTAGAATGCATAATCAAAACATGTTACAAAATATTAGAGTGAATCTTTCAGAAAATATTCTTATTCCAAAAACAAAAATATTTTGAAATATCATAATCTGAAACATTATTTTTATATCATATTAGAGTATTGCATCGGGATAAATACCATGTTTAATCCCCATGATAGGGTTACAGACTACCATTATATCTGTAGCAGGGCCGTATGCCACTATTATACCTATGTCGGGGTCGTATACCACAATTATACCCATGACAGATCCGTATACCATGTTTAACCCTCGTGGTAGGGTTATAAACCATCATTATACCTGTGGTGGGACAATATACCACTATTATACCCGTGGCAGAGCCTAACGGAGACAGAAGAAAGGCAACATCGAAATCAAATTATAATCAGATACAAAATCAAAAAATTCATATCAAGATTTTTAGATGCCACATCATATCAAAACAAAGTACTGAATAGATTCAAATCATTTCATATATTCAAAAACATATTCAAAACATATTCGCATCACATGCATAAATTTTTATAAATTTCGTATTCGCTTTTTTTGCATAGTTCAAAAACAGAATGCCACAAATTTTGCTCCTCTCTACAACAGTCATGACAAAAAATATTTTTCTCTTTCATATATATTTCATGAATAATGCAGAATAAATAACTGAGGTTGTTTTAAATTTCTTTTCAAAATATATCATGCACATTTTCAAAAATCAACCTCAATCATTTTTATTTAATGCAAAGTCTAGTATAGGAACCCCACTTATCTGGACTTTTTATCTTTTCTAAAATTTTCCACAACACTGTCGAACATATTCAATTGTCACATATAAAATAGCCACGTAACTTACTTAAATCTATAATTAAACCTATATTTTGATATTTAAGCTTGAAATACTAAAATAAACTATTTTCTTAAAATTTTTGGAACCCTCAAATAAATTAACATCTACTAAATATCTCTGAGTATTACATCAAAAATCTAAATTATGTTCCTCCTTCAAGTACCTAATTTCTCCTAGTTTTATCAATCATATTGTAAAATATAAATCATATTATCAACACTTATGGCGGGGGTATTTATGTAATTACAACTGGTTACTAATTGGCAGGAGTTTTTACCTAATTTAAACAAATGACATTTTTGTAATGACGCTAAACTGGGGAATAAAAATGTTATATTATGAAAATAACACAAAGAGACTTGTTTATGAGAAAAACAAAATGGAGGGAACCGTGCGAGGAAGTCTGACTCATTGAGAGAGAATAATTGCCACGGAGCTGGGTGTGGTGGACGGTGGTGGTTGCGACGGCTGAGCACTGAGAGAGAGCGAGAGAGTGTGAGTGATGAGTGAGAGAGAAGGGGGAGAGAGAGAGAGCACGACGTGAGGGGAAGAGAGGGATTACCGAGAGAAAACATGGCAGCTTGAAGGTGGCGTGAAGGTGCCTAGCAGCACTTCTGTGCAAGTGGAGGCGTTGGGGGGATGGGGGTTGATAGCATGCGATGGCTCTCCCGAGATGTAGAGGTGGTGGCTCAAGTTGTGTCTTTCTATGTTTCGAGGGTCAAAAACAGGGGACTTGTAGTGGCTTGAACGGTGGCTTGATGGTATAGGGCAGCGCGTGTAACAGCCGCTAAAAATTCAATGATGGAATTTCTATTATCTTTAGGAACCGTAGTAAAACCTATATGGTTGGAATCCAACTAAGAACCCATAAACGTGTTAGAGCCCAAAAATCCTATATGGTTTTATCCAAAACCTTATTGAATCAGTTTCTAGCATCGTGTTTAATCGCTTAATTAAAATATTTTCATATGCTATTAATCTTTTAAATTTGTGTTAGAACATCATTATCCAACTTAGTTAACCTTGGATATTTGATTGGGCCAATAGAAATCAGATTTGGGCTTGATAGCAACCCAAACCCTCTTAAAACCCATGAATTTAGGCCCTTTCGGTTTAAGCCCATTAAGGCCCACGAAATTAGCCACCTTAGCAATAATTTTATCTATAATATTTCACCCTCCACTTACCTTATCAGATTTATTTAAGAGCACTTAAAATGTTCTTGAAGTGGATAACTAAGTGGACACCCCACTCTTTCAATTATAGACTCCACCTTGAAAACAAAATAATATCTTGTATATTTTAGTGGAAGAAAAGATCATTACTCAAGCTCCATTACAGACCTATCATCTTCTAAAACTTGTATAAATAGCCCTCTACCCCTTCCAACGAAAATCATCCCTCCTTTACACTTTGCTTTGTTAGAATACAAAAAAATACTCTCGGGCAGTTTTTATGAACTCTTTTGCACGCCTTATTTGAAGCTCTTGTAAGTATTTTCTCATAAACTTTCCTTCATGAAAGTTGTTTATTTTTTAGTCTAGTTTACGTGGATATCTTATTTGTTCCATTTGGAGATCATTTGGTTAGTCAAAAGTTGTTTAAAACCCAGAAAGGTCATTCTGGACGATAACCAGAGAGTATGTCATATTTTGGAGTTTTTAACAAAGTTAATGGATTGATCTTGATCCGAAATTATTATGGAGTATTGTTAACATAGGTATATGATTATTGGTTGAGGATTTGTTGCATGATTAAAAGTTTTGGTGAAAGATTTTCTTAGATTTAGAAACTTCGAATCTTGAAGAGGAAAAACAGTTTCTGTTTTGAGAAAGTTTAAATCTTTTATGGTCTAATCTTATTGCAATGACTTTGATATTTTTATTTGAGGATCCTAAGCTTCTTATGTACATGATATAATGTTGCTTTGAAGATATTTGATATTAGTTTCAAAGATATGAAATTTTTATGTAAGGAGATATTCGAATAGGCCAAGTGATGATGTTCTTGGCTAAATTAATGTTTTGGTTGATTTTTAACCATGTGATCTTGAGTTTAAAGCTTAGATCTATTTTAGGACACCTTTTTAAACCATGTGATGTTTTGGTTTGAAGATCACATCTTTATAAGTCATAGATCAAGAGGTTGATCAAAATAAGTTAGAAACAAAAATCAAGGGAAATGGCCTATATAAGTTTCGGTTTTTATAGAATTTTAATAGTTGTGTTTAGTTTTTAAATTTTTCTGAATTCATATTTAAGTTCAGAATAAAATCTACATGAGATATATAAATTTTGGTAATTTTTGGAATTAGGATACAAAATCCTTAAGTTAAGGATATAATAGTCTTTTTCCACATGTAGAGGGTGAATTAATAATTTTACTCTTAAATTGATATTTTTCTATATTTCTAATTATTAGTGATTAAGTTATAACATTTAAAAATCACTACTTTCAGTCTCTCGTGATCGCACTTGAGTTTTGCCTAGAAACGCGAAGACAGAGGTAAGTTAGCTTTTAACTTACTAGCAGTTTGCTATGTATGGGTGATAAGTAAATGAACTACAGTATATGTATGTATGTTATTATATGTGCTATGCCAAGTCATTACATGTTTATATGTTACATATAATTTATTCTGTCATGAATTATTCATCTGCTACACAAGATTTTCTATCACGTATTGCTAAACATTGCAAGTAGTATGGATACATACAATCTAAGGAGATTCTGTCTAAGGAGATTGGAAATTCCTAAGTGTGTCCATCGTGACCCTCCAATCTTTCCTGGGAATCTAGAAGTTCTGTCTAGGAAAGATTGATCTTTCCTGGGAACTTACTTAGTGAGTACTATTCATTTCTACGATAAAAATTCATCAAAATATTATCAGAAAAAAATGAAATGTCATGTATGTGATGTAATGTATATTCACTGTTGCAAGCATGTTATGTTAAAAATGTAATGTTGTGTTACATCAAGGCTTTTGTCCTTTCATATTCAAGTCACATTCTGTCTCTAATATAGTTTATGTATTTCAAGAACAATCATGTTAAGTTATTCATGTCAATCACGATCCTAAGTACTAGGATGGGAAAATATCCTAGTAAAACTCCTTTGTTCACGCTGGAGTGTTTAAATAGGTGTGAAATTCCCTGGGTTGACGAAGTATAGTCAACAGGTTGCGAATGAGACCTAACTAGCTGGTCACCGGAGCGCACCAGGCACTAACGCCGATGGAGCCACATTTTATTTTAATAAGTCATGGGGCCACAACAACTGTGGAGCATGAAGTATGGGGTCACAGCAATTGTGGCACATACACTACGTGAGACACAGCAATTGTGACACGTAGAATACATAGGGCCACAACAATTGTGGAGTATGTATTAACGCACTCACAGCTGGTATAGATACCTGTGTTGTGATGCGGTAATCGGCAGGGACACATGGCTCTAGGGGACCCATGTAGCACCCACATGTTACGTTAATCAAGTTAAATGAAAAAGAATTCAAACTCATGTTATGCTCAAGCTCATGTTCATGTTATGTTTCAAGTTTATGTCAAGTTAAGTCAAGTAAGATCAAATCCATGACAATGTTATGTTTCAAGTTCATGTCATGTTAAGTCAAGTCAGATCAAGTCTATGACAAGTAAGTCAAGTTCAGTTCATTCATGTTCATGTTATGTTTCAAGTTTAAGTTATGCCATATGCTATGATTACTTACGATTTTGATTATGTACTTATGCTTTTACTGTCATGCATGCATTATTAACCTGTGTGTATGTTTTATGTTAACTTGCTGAGATTTGTAATCAAATCTCACTATGGTAGTCCCAACTACCATTCCCCCGAATGGTAGATTTTGTTACAGGATCTAAAGAAGAACTGGGAAACAGCCAACTGGACACGGTCGATTAAGCGACAGTGCGACTTCAAGGTTAATATAGTAGTTAACTTAAAATTACTATATGTACTATGAAGTTACATCTTCAGTACTCATTTGATCACAATCATTTTGGACTAGTATTGTGATCTCTGATGTTTAGTATGCCTTTATGTATGAAGTATATTTTAAGCATTTTGGGATATTTGAATTTGGTGCATAGTATTGCTAAAGAAAAAAATTATCCGCTGCGAATATTGCATAATGCTAGATGTATGTTAAGAACATTGCATCTTATATGTCATGAACGGAGATACGTAACCTTGTGTTGCATGTCTCGACACTTCAAATGTCCGTTCAATCCCAAGCGGAATTTGGGGGCGTCACAGCGCGGTAGAGGAGTTCTTTGTTGTACTGAGGCTGAGCGAAATCTTCTGTGGTGGTATTACTAGCCGTTGGGCTGTGGGAAAGAAATTGAGAGAGAGGGAGGAGGCGTGAAGGAGGCTCACGGTGTTGTAGTGTGGGTTGGTTCAGTGGTGAGTGGCTAATGGTGGTTGAACACGACTGGGTTTTATGGCTGTACCGTGGTTGGTGGGTATCTTGGGTTCATGTCGACAACAACTGGTTTATGGTGCACATTTGGCTGGGCTCGACAGAGGATCTTATGCCACGTGATCTCCGACGCGGTTGTGGTGTAACTAGCAGCTAACAGCCAAGTGGACATCGACAATAGGGAAATCTCGACAGTGTCATGTGGCTATTTCCAGCTGTGGATAAATGGAGGAGGGTGGCAGTGGCTTCAAGGCAGTTTTAACTTAGGCTTAGGAGGGTGGTTTCTATGGTTTTGGCTTCCAACGATGCAAAGTCGTGAGACGTGGGTCTTCGTGGTGGGAGGAAAATTGTTTTGCATCAATTGTGATCTAAGTTTATGTTATTTATATATATATACGCTATTGGAATAATGAAGGAGAAGAGAGAGATCAATGTGCATGGGTTATGCACGTGTCTAAGGCAGTGCTTTTGGTTTTAGCTTGTGGGCTTTGGGTCCATCTCAAATATTTGGCTCATGTTTCGTATTGAACAAAAATAATTTTAATAAATGGGTTCTTATCTAAGTTTTGGGTCTCAACTCATTCTTAAGAAAAATATACTTGTTCTATAATTTTCTCGCCCCATAAAAGATTTTCCATTAGACCCAAAATATTTAAAGAAAAAACTAAAATAACAAGCCAATTAAAAAAAATATTCGATATCCGCCACATTATAATTTGGACCCGCAATTAAGAGTGCAAATCGATCGGTTCGGTTCGACCTAATTATTTTTTTTATTTTTTTCAATCAATTAATAAACAAAATTATTTAAAATACTAAATTAAAATTAAGTGAATGTGGATTATGTGACAAACTCAATAAAAAAAATATTTTATATGGTCAATGATAATAAATTAGATGAAAATTACATTATTAATTTATATAATTACTATATAATTAGCTAATTGATATTATATATTAGTTAATTGATATTATATATTAGTTAATTGATAGAATATTAATAATTGTTAATAACATATTTAAAATTTTATATTGTTAATAGTGATAAGTTGGATGAAAATTACATAATAAATTATACAATTATTATATAAATAATATATATAAAATATATTTTTTATTTTTATTTTTCATTCGGTCTAGTCTAATCCAAGGAGGAAAAATCCTAAATTGAGACCAGACCAAAACTTTTCGATCCTCTAAAACATGAACCGAGACCGATCGATCTCAATCTCGATCTGGTCTAATCTAAACTGAAACAACCTGTTCGGTTGGCTTCTCCGGTCCAAACCGATCGTTTTTTAACTCTACCCACAATCAATATAACAAAATAATACTCAAAAATTAATTGAGTTCTTCGTATATATAAACTCTTTATAAAAAAAATTTAGAAAGCGGCTTAATGCTAGATTGGGTGTTACAATTGTGCCACGTTGGTCTAATTGACATTATTCTTGATCAATCTAAACATATGCTACATGTTATGCCACGTCAGTATTGACTGGTTAATAGTCAACATGAAGACTCCCGTAGGGCCGTACCCATGACACTACTCATCCTAATATCACACTTGAAGGCAATAAAAATAAAATTATATTTATAAGTTAGTGTAAAAAATATACCACCAACAACTATTAATATAACATGATTTATTTTTAAGTTAACTTTAAAAATTTAAATCTTATAAATTAAATATTAATATAAAAACGATGTACTTGGCGCCAAATTATAAGTAGAATAATTAAAAAGATAATAAATAATATCTTTTATCATATCATTAGAGTTGGTTTGGTTATACAAAATCATACTATCTCATCTCATATAATCATTATAATTTTTTTAAGTTTCCATACAAAATATAATAAATAATTTAATTTTTTCAAATCTTAAAATAAAAATTATATTATAATAATATTTTATTTAATTTTTAATAAAATATATTATCCCATATTATCTAAATTGCATAAACCAAAGCCTGATATTTGCAGTATAAAAGCTGTCGTAGATCCAGACAATACCTAGTCCACTAGCATTAGATTATGCATCTATATATTTACATACTATGACCTTAAATTAGGCTGCATTGGATTATGCATAAATTTATAAAGCTATGAACAATGTTTTTATAAATTTGAAGATACATTGTTCACTCTTTAAATCTTATTTTATTGTTTTTTTTTTCTCTCCTCCCTGTTTCTCTCCCCACTAATAGATAGAATTTTAAGAAAAAAAATTTTAGTGGATGATAGAATTCGTAATTGTGCTAATTGTAAAATATATAAAAAAAAAATTTAAGAAAAAAATACTAATAATAAAATAAATATTTTATTATTATTTAATTTAAAGATGTATAATATAATGTGAAATTTTTTCTTAATATATAAATCAATCTCCAAATGATAAAGCATATGTATACAAAAATGCCAATGCTAGTGGTCTCGCTGATTGGACCCAAAGGCTCCGAATGTAAAGCCAGGACACGGAAGTTTCCTGCAATCTGTATTTTCCTTCTAAAAAACTCGAAATACGAAGCCGCTCTATATAAGCCGTTGCTTTGCGCCTCCACTGTATCTTCAGACGCTCACCACACAAGCTGAGGCTGTAATCTCCTCCAAGGCTTCGGTATGCTCTCAATCAAAGCTTTCTCGCGATTATCTTTTCCTCCTTTTTCTTTCCAAATCCCATCTGGGTTTTATCAAAATTCATGTTTATATGTTCTGTGTTCTTTCTCTCTGTGTTTTTTTTTTTTCTGTCTTTCTGATCATGGAAATTGTCTTGGGTTCTCACGTGCTTTGATGGGATCTGCTGTGCTGCTAAAATCGGTTTCATGTTCTAGTACTGATAATGCCTAATGCGAAAGTGCTATCGAATTACAATCACTGTTATGGGAGATCTTTATGGTCAGCTTTTAACTTTTTAAGTCTTTCTTTTTCTCTAAATATATAGGGATTGTTATGATTGCATCAGATTAAGATCAATGAATTCTTATAATTTTCTTATTCAGGATTTGAGTGTCGATATTGTTGGCTGTTTCAAAACTTTTTTCTTTTTAAAACAATAATAGTAATTTCTTATAGTTGGGTATTGTTTTATAAATAAAGCGGCAGGACTGCCTGTCTCAGCCTTCTCCTTCATTGACAAGCACAAAAACCAAACACTCCCTATCGCAAATAAAAAAGTGTATTTTGTAAGAGCACTTGCATTCAGATTCAGGGATTTGCCTTTTGAGTTTTGTTAGTAGTGTTATAGTCGTTTTTATATCCTCTGCTTTGATGTTGCATTGTTGCTTATATTGATTCATTCGTGCGCATAACTCTTGCCAATTATGAGACAAAACATTAAATGTTGAAAGCTCCTTAATTGGTGAGAAATTGTGTTGCGTGGGACGTGAATACTGTTGGGGTGAATATATTTTTATGAAATACTTGATTTATAGTGGAAAATGGTATTTATTTAGAGACTACAAGGATTGATTTTATTTTCTTAAACCACATAACTGTTTGGAATGCCTTAACTAATTGATATGTTCTTGTGTTTCGTTGGTTTTAGACCTGAATGTTGTTTTCAGCATCTATTTTTAGTTCAAAGTGTTTTGTTTCTGTTTCACAATCTAATGTTGTTGGTATTCTTTCTTCATCTTCTTAGGGATCACGCATTCAGTTGATACTAGAGGAATTACTTTCACACATTGAAGAATTTTAATTACACCTTAACATTATACAATGCCGAAAGACAGAAGAATTCGATCCACACATCATCATCAATCGAGGACATGTCCTGTTCCTTCATGTTCCAAGACAGCCAAGCAAGACAAATACAAAAACCTCACCGGACAAGACAAGGATGCGAACAAGGATGTGAATGAATGGGAAGAAGTCAGGTGCCCCATATGCATGGAACACCCTCATAGTGCTGTCCTCCTGCGATGCTCTTCTTATGGCAAGGGTTGCCGCCCCTACCTATGCAATACAAGCTACCGCCACTCGAACTGCCTCTCGCAGTTTTGTGCTTCTTCCAGTAAGCAGCAAGAAGCCCTTCCCTTGAGCAAATCCAAGCTTGTATGCCCTCTCTGTCGAGGGCAAGTCAGTGGTTGGGATGTCATAGAGCCTGCACGCCAGTTCATGAATTCCAAAGCAAGGAGTTGTCCATATGAGGCATGTGATTTTTGTGGGACTTATGTACAACTCAGGAATCATACAAGGCGAGAGCACCCAGTAAGTTGGCCATCGCAGGTTGACCCTGCTCGCAGGCAAGAGTGGATAAGGTTGGAGCGTGAAACAGAATTGAATGATGCTATATGTCTATTCCTATCACAATTCCAATACATTGGATTTGAGGACATGTTACGAGTACATATACTGCATTCTGGGTTGCTTACACCAGTTGAATCTCTACCATGAGGCTTCTGCACCGTGGAGATCAGATATACGTTTAAGCTGAAAAATAATAGAAACTTGAGAGCACTCATTTGGAAGGCATTAAGTAGTTTTTCTTTTCTTTGCTTTAGTGAAACATCACAAGGCATTATCTTTTTATCTGCAATGGTTGTCACTAGTCGAAATAGATAGATTTGAATTTTCGTCTGATGACTTTGCTAATGTTTATTTTGTGGAAACTCAAAGTTCTATTAAGATAGATGGAGCAAACAGGAATTCTTATCAACTGTCACTTTCGTAAAGAGGGCATGTACCGGTAGTATGTCCGAGCACTTTTAGAACTAATTATTTTATTCCGACCCTAGTCTAATTATTTTGTACAATGAGGTCTGGTTCAGAAAGAAAGAAAGAAAGAAATGACTTAACAAGTAAAAACAGTACGAATATAAGTATATAACCAGCAGAAAGGATTGTGTCACCTTGGTCATAAGATATTGTGGAAAGCTACATTTTACACTTGCAAGAGAGATTTTTACCTCATGTATTATTGTATATGTTAATATGAACAATGCAAGGCAATAGGATATCGAGTGCTCTACATTCCCCAAGATTCAACACTAGGACTTCATAAAGATTAAAGATTCAACACCCTGATATTCAACTAAAAATTATCAGCAGCTAACGTTGGGATCAAGTGGGGCAACAATGTACATAAAAAGCTTGAAACAATGTACATACATAAACCCTCTCAGCCATCTCATGGGAGTGTTCTAAAAAAATGACTCCTCACCAACATGTATAATTGGCAGTTCCTTAATCCCGCTTGCATCATTGCACGTCAGACCATGTTTCTTTCACCATCAACTCTTTGATATTTTCAGGTGTTACGTCTCTTGGGGTGAAGCGAGTGCCATCTTCATTAAGAATATCTATGGTAAAAAGGAAAAGGAAGCTTTATGAAACAACATAAAAGTATCATGGTAGATTTCATCCAAAGAAATTACTCTTGTTGGGGTTCAATGGCTGATGCCAAGAGGGTTGTTGCCCTAGCTGCTTGTGGAAGGTAAAGTTTGATCATCATCCAAATAAACAGTCCCAATATGCGTGACTGTAACATTTTCTCCATTTGGAAGTTTGACAAAAAAGTAATTAGAACTTTTGTAATTGTGGTAAAAAGTTTAAATGAGTGTATAATATGATCTGTAGCTCCTATATCTCTGATCCAGGTGCTTGGAAAAAAATATGGAGATTCATTTCTGATGGATGAAAGGCTGGAATAACACGATGACATATTATGAGAAAGATGTAAACTAGTTTTACCTGAAAAAGGAGGTAAAACAGTTGGGTTGGATATGATATTGGCTGCTTGATGATTGACATTTTCTGTAGCAGGTGGTTGTGGTTGTGGGCGTATTAATGCAAGTAATTGCTCAGACTCTTCTTGAGAGAATGACATAAGAGTTTTGTAAATCAAAGGTTGTACTCGCAGGTTGGGCCATAATCTGATTGGCTGATGAAAATTTTCCCTTTTGCTTGAAATTGGGAGGATATCCATGTAGTTTATAGCATTTATCCACTGTATGATTAGTCATTCCACAGTGAGTACATAAGATTTTCTCCCTTCTATACTGCTATTTTCTGAAATTTGGTCCTTGGACTTTCCACTTTCTTATTCATAAAAGCAACAGTAGTATCAACAGCAGTTCTACCCATTGATCCAACTTCCTTTTGTTTTTCTTCTTGAATTACTTAACAAAAAACTTCAGTAATTGGTGGTAATGGATCCATTAATAAAATATGGCCTCTAACATGTGAGAATTCTTCATTCAACCCCATGAGAAACATTATAATGTGCTGACGTTGTTGATATTCCAAGAACAAACGTGCAGCACCACAACCACAATCCTGACATGCTCCACATGTACAATTGGCCATTTGATTGTAATTAATCAATTCATCCCACAGACATTTAAATTTGCGGTAGTAAACACTCACCAAAGCTTGATCTTGAGATAAAGATGAGAGCGCCTTCTGCAATTGAAAAATCCTTGGCCCGTTCCCTTGACAAAATTGATTACGCAATTCTTCACATTTCTCTTGCTGTTCTCGTATAAACAATTGTTTCCCAACATCTCTTGACACGGAGTTTAAAATCCAAGAAAAAACCATGCTATTACATCTGTCCCATACAGCGAAGAGTGGATCTGAATCCGTTGGTGGATTTATCACTCCATTTACAAAACCTATCTTGTTCTTTGCCTTTAACGCCATCTTCATTGATTTGCATCAACTATGGTAATTATCTCCTCTAAGAAGCTAGGAAACTAAGACAGAACCAGGAGAATCTCCATTTTGCAAATGATACCGATCTTCTGCATTTAGCGAAACAGAGGCTGATGTACTCATCTTGTATTGAATCTTGAACAAACAAACTTGAATCTTGCAGCGGTAGCGATCAGAAGCGAAACCCTAAGATATCCGCTCTGATACCATGAAACAACTCCAGATTCTTCCAGTCAAGAACATTCTTGAAATACTGAGAAGAAAACTATTGAGAAAAGAATTTTATTCAACTTATCAGTTTTACACGTGAGAGTTGGTATTTATACCAGCACACTTAAAAGTAACTAACTTGAACTGAAGACTTAGTTACATCAACTAACTATTTACTATTTACAGTAAAGAAGTAACTATTTTATCTACAATATCTGTGATAAAGTCTTCTTTTTTGACGTTATTCCATGTCTGAATGTGGGCTGTAAGCAGTGTCCCGTCTGCCTCTTTCCCTGACTTCTTTATTTTTGTGAATTTCATATGGTTCTTTGGAGATATGGGTGTCTCTCTTTCATCGGAGGTTGAAACCTGGAAGAAAAGCAAGAATCTTACCCTTGGTAACAATCAAGAACATTCTTTTATTTTGGTCGCATCATCTGGGATCACAGTTGTAGCAGCTACACTTGCTCCTCCTAGCCCTTCTTAATGAAGAATCTACCCAGAAACTGCCCTCGTGCAATTGAAAATTGAATCTGTTCAAGAAATCAAGATATTAAGATGCGGAGGCACAAACAGAAAAGAAAAGGACACAATTTACAAATGTCAAATTTGTTGTCAGAGCTTCGGCTCCTCCACCAAAATAGAAAAAAGTAACCTTTTCCTTATGAATGTCAACTGTTTCAGATGGGAAATGATACTTAATAAACAAAATTGTAAACTGCTGCAGAATAAGGACTGAAGTTAAGTCGAGCTTTAAACTCAGAGCACTTAAAATTTTTTGTCAACAATCAGCTTTTTACTATTATCCAAAAACACCACAGCCCTAGTTTTCATAGCACATTTTGTGGGTCCAAACAAGTCTCACCTTTGAAGTACCGCTCAACTCATCCAAGTACTGAGTGAGATGCCAAGGCTTTGACCACTAAAAATATAGGTTTACTTGCACATACTTAAGTCATAACATGTACTTGGGCTAGAAATTATGACGCTCAACTGCTAAGCAATTACATACATTTTGTTGCAAGGTATCTAGTGCTTCCGGTGTTTCACTTTGACAAGAAGCAATATCAAGTTGCTCTTTTCTTTAGCATCAATCTAGTGACCTTTCTGAAACAAACATTCAAAAAGGAGTATCCAGATGCATCTGAAGTTTTGAGACTGATCTTCCTACTCCAATTTGGACATCATCATCATTATTGGTCCAATGTCAAAATTTAGTGTCAGAGATTCACCCACTCCATATCAAGATTTTTATACGTCAGAACATCCATTCTGATCTATCACTTTGGCACGAGCAAAGAGAAACAAAGTTCGAAAGAATTTATCCAGATGTGTTTAGTTTAACTGTCCTTTCTTCTTCATTCAGTACGTATTCAAATAAAACATCAACTTTCCCGCTTTTCGGCTTTTCATAATTTTCATTCTAAAGGAAGATTATTCTTAAGAGTAACCTGAGAAAACAATGATTGTGTAAGGTGTTCATTCGAACTATCATAAGCTCATAACCCGTTTGAATCACGATCATAACTCATATTTTTTCTTGAAAGTCTTTACATTCCTTATACTCTTTCCTAAGAAATAAAAACCGGACCTTGAAAAATGCCATGATTTTAATTAATAAAGGTGTTGGGTCTTAACACATCGACACAGCAAGAGGAATCAGAGGAAAAAGGTACCAGTTGTGAAGACTGCAGCAGTCGTGGATCCCTCAGAGGCTCTGTCAAACATATCATCAAACGGCTTCTATACCCCCTGATTTTGACCAGTGACGGCCGAAATCTTGTTCAAGCCGAAAAGCAAGTGCCAGAAACAAAACCGACCTTAGTTAATGTTAACCCGCGCCCGGGGGAGGGGATGGGGGGGGGGGATTTCCGAATTTAGCTCACAAACCACGAAAAAAAGTGAAAAAAAAGTGAGGGGGATTCGGAGGAGGCGTTGAAGAGGACAGTACGAACAGTTCGGTGACGAGTCTGACGGCGCCGGAGATGAAAGATTATCCGAAAACCCGTGTCCAGGCCCGGTTGATCTTTAAAAAGAAAAACACTGTACGGAACAGAATAAATTAATAATGATAATTATTTTCAGACGAGTGCTTCTACAGCCACCGATGCCTGCTCCCCATACAGTCTCCCGACCGTCGTGGCATGCCACGTATATTTAAAAAAAAAATAAGAAAAGGAATAAAAACGTAAAAATTGATTTAAATCCGTTCCGATATATATTCGAATTCGTAGCCCCTGTTTGTTTCAAGGTTGACGTACTGTGGGAGGAATTAAAAATGGCCTTTCTGTTTCTATTTCAAGGTTTTAGCCTCTCTTTGTTTGCCAGGAAACTGTAGGAATAAACGCATATATCCAAAATAAATAAATAAATAAAATTATGGGTTCGATCAATGAATTGCTGCTTGATAGCTGAGAGAGCCATGATTTTATGGTTCGGAAGAAGTCACTGCAATTTAAATCACATGCTAATAATGGTGAATTGAAGAAGAGCTGCTCCCTTGTTTTTACTCGTTAAATCTAGACATGAGTCGCCATCTTACCCCTCATTTTCCAGATTAATTCGAAGACATGGATGATTTTGAGGCCTCCATTCTTCCCGTGGAGATGGAGTGGCCACGCGAAAAACAAAACATTCAGTATCTAAAGAGTGCATATTTTCAAATGTTGCTATATCCTGAATTTACAAAGAACGTGTGATACAAACTATGCAGCATTTTACCAACTTGGGGAATGCGACTCTTTTACTCATGAGGAATGCTATAGAGCAACAACTGTAGCACATCAGCCGTTGCACACCTGACGTGGATATTAGCTTTTTGTTTTTTTTTTCCTTCCTGAAATGCGCAGTTTAGAGCTCCAGATGACCATTTTGCATTTGAGAAAGAAAAATCCCACCCGCTTCGCCCTCCCTCGTTGCCCAACACTGACTTTGAAACAGTCATTGTCGTCACCGTCCCTCTCGTTGCCAACCACCGAGTCTTTGAAATCACCGTCTCTGTCCCTCTCTTCGCCTAGCACAGTCTTTGAAAATGGAGGCAACGAAGACCATAGCGCATGAGATCGGAGGGATCCAAAACGACGTGCTCAGATTTGGACTCCAGGGTGTCAAGAGCGACATTGTCAGATCTCGTCCTCTTGAATCCGCTTACTGATATGTATTGATTATCGTCCCCTGCTATTGATTTTCTCAGATCCTATATTTTTTCTCATCCTCCATTGTTTTCGAAACTTGGAGATAGAGAAAATTACTTCTTTGCTATATAATCTTACGCTTTTTCTCCCTCTTTGAGACCTCTTAAACACTATTTGTGTCATGTATGATATATGTAGACGTGTGTGCGTGCTCTCTTAGGTCTCCGTTTCTTTTTTAGGGGGAGTAAAAGTTTTTAGAAATATTTTCTGTGAAAAAATCGAATTTGAGCTATATATATAACTCGGTTTAAGAGTCATGGTTTTGTGTTATTCTCTCTTATGAAATGCTAGGTTTGTAATTTGAGTTTTGTTTTTGTTTTTATGAGGATCTGTTAGGCGAGCACACAGGAAAAGATGAAGAGGAAGGTCTTGATGAACACATACGGAAGTGCATTTCCCCTGAAGTTGGATCTTGACAAGCAAATTCTTTCTTGGTATGATTTTTTGACCCCTTATTGTGTTATGGTGTTCGGGTTATCACTGAATCTCAGAAAGTTTAGAGAGCTTGCACGCTGTAATTTGCACAGTTTGGGTTATTTATTCTATGGTGATTACAATTGTAAGCTTGAATGACGCTGTGGGGTTTAGTTTTGAGTTCAAAACCTTGATGGCCCTTGAAATGGTATACGAATGTCTTACTTCGTCTTAGGTCTTAAAATGAGTGATTTTATTGGCTAGGGTCCCTACTTGTTAATTTGTATAGGTGAGAGGTTGAAGCGATTCTTTGAGGAAGGTCCTTTGACACATGAAGCCTAACCATGTATGAAAGTATATGGCTCTTTAATGGCATTGTTGATGTGAAGTAATGCTTAGGTGTTGAGACATGAATAATTGAGGAATCAAAGTTGGGTGTCCTGTATGATGTGTGTTGAGGATTATCTGAAAACACTACGTTCCTAGCAACTTCTCCATGCAAATGACTCAAAGCACGTATTTGTTTCTTGCTTTGTACAATTTTGTGAATCTTGTATACTTTTTTTTTTTATGCACAGGAGAAAAGGTAACCAAGACTCTTGAGTTTCAGATTTTGTGTGGCTTTTGATTATTTTTTAGGTGTTGCTTCACTAGTGCACATTTATATTTTATTATGATTGTCTTATAGGATAGCCAGAAGAAAAATAAATGATGGAATATTGTCACAAGCGCACATAATTTAGACTATAATGAACCTATGACTTACCTCAACCTCACTTCAAAGGCATAGTGAATGCTTATTTTTCGTTTATATACTTCTTCTTCACTTGAACTGCACCTTTTGCAATTATTAACAATTTCTTAATTACTTATAAAAGAATATTCTCATTGTTTATCTTTGTATGTGCAGCAAGTTATGTGCTTCACATTTTTCTGTCTTTTTCTTTTCTTCTTTTTTGGGCTAGCATTTCAATTTCTACACTCTTTAAAATCTAGACATTTATGATATGGAAACCTATGTATTTTTCCTATCTTTACGTGTATGAGTTGTGTGGTATGCTTTTGTTGCTTTCATGATTGTTATTGTTTTGGAAATAATTGCAGGTTTCAGAGGCCTCCCGGAGCAATTCCATCTTCAATGTTGGGTTTGGAGGCTGTTACTGGTGGCTTGGAAGATTTTGGTTTTGAGGATTATCTGAATGGTAAGGAACCCATCATAAACCAAGTGATACTGTGAATGTTGTCAGGCAATGGAACTAATCAAATCTTGTAAGTTCCCCTCTTATTATTATAGCTTAAGAAGTTCAAAGTTTCATTAATCATTAACTTTTCTTTTCTCATTTTGCCCATTTTTTCATGGCAGAAATATAATATATCTTAGTTCTCAGAACCACAAGCACATCCCAGAACCTTCATGAAGAATACAATGAAAATCCAGTTGCCAATAAAAGAGATCTCCAGTAAAGAAAGAGAGAGAACTCCTTCAAATAGAGGAAAAACACCAAAAGAGAGGAAAATTAGTTTTGTTAATGTTGTGTTGAGGACTTAATTGATTGGTTAAGTTTGTAAGCATTGTAGTTAGACGGATACAATGCTTTCTTGTAATGCTTTCGTGTAAGCATTAGTATTATTTGTGATGGAATGCTTTCTTGTAATGCTTTCATGTAATTCTGATTGTAATATTTTTTTGTGATGGAATGAGTTTACCATTTTGATTCAGTACCATCTTAAGTGTAATGGTTTTTTTGTGATGGAATCAATTTACCATTTCCTACAATTTCCAGTAATAAATGAATGATAGATAGCTACTACGTTGAGTGACCTTTTTTTAACCAAAAGCAATTCACCATGTGCTTACCATTTTGATGGATACAAATCAAAATAGGACATTCATTTGTTAGGAAAGATAAAAGTATCACTGTGCAAAACTACCACATGAAGATAAAATGCAAAACTGAAACTGCTTATTCATTCTCAAGTACATAATATTTACAATCAAGAGAGTAATGTTTACAACCAAGTACTCAAATACATTGCCTTTACATTTACCATAACTCTTGGTTATGAATCCTATATTATAGCGGAAGGCTCTTTTGAGAAAGCCAAAGTAGTTGTAAATGACTATCGTAATTAATCTTCAGTCCACCTTATATAGAAGGCTGTTATAGAGCAAAGACAAAATCATCACCTCCATAGATTTCAATATCTTTTCCATTTCTGCCTCTTTGGATGACTTGGGCACAAAAGATTCTCCTGGAGGTGGCTTGGTACTACATGCTTTAGTAAGATTTTTACATAAAAAGTTGACCAATGAATCAAGTTGTGGCTTGGAGCTATATAAATATTTAACAACATCAGTATCAGAATATCCCATGACCTGGAAAATCCACAAACAGTGATTTGATCATAATGCGAAGTGTGGTATCCAAAAAAATGTAAAAAGAGCCAAAAACCAAACAGAATCTTCTGGACAATGACAAAATCCACATGAATGCCACAATTTAGAAGATGTTAAACATCCTTTTTAGTTTTACTTGGCAGTATCTTAACCTGCAACCTCACCTAAACACAACATCAAACTTAAGCCCACCTTTGTACTACCTAAGCAAGATCCAGGGGCAAACAACTTGGTGCCAAGAATTCCATTAGATTGTAACATACGACCTCTCTCATACTATTCAAAACTTTACCCATTTAAATGGTAAACCAAATAAAAAAAAAAGTTAGCCAGTTTTATCCATATTATAGCTAGTTACTTTAAAGAAAAAGAACTTCATTGCCAATATAGAGTTACATTATAATAAGCAGACCAAGACATAAAATAAGTCAAATCAAGTGGCAAAATCTCACCTCTTGGCAAGCCCACTCAATTGTTTTACACTCTGAATTGCATTGTCCTTCAGAATCTTGTTCCACCAGTTGAAAACAGACGAAAATAAACTGAGCCAGCCAATTCAAGGCATTGAAAGTCAAAATTATGTTTTAGGTTGCCCAGAAAAGTAAAAATACTTCAATACAAACTGTACTTATCATAAAGAAAATGTAAACTCATTTACAATCCTACCAAACACCAACCCCGTAACTTCTATCAACAATAATAATTGACAAAACTTAACTAAAAAAAAAAAATTTCAAATACACAATTCATCAAACAACTCCAAAAACAAACCCAAATACTAAATTCTTCTTACCTCCAACTTATTTCCTTGTTCCACAACATCTATCTGTAAAATCCAATCAGCTTCAGCTTTCTTCAGATTACAAACATTTTCCGCTATCTCAATTATTTGATACTCTAAGATTTGATAACAGATATACAAGATACAACAAAACCACAATGAAATTTAGTGAAGGATTACCCACTTCTAAAATAAGCATATCGAAGGGAATATGAGGAAAACCCAGCTGAAAAAAACAATAAAAGTACTCTCTTGGGAGCGATCTCAGCTTGCTTTTTCTGGACCTGGTGGTACAACTGTGCTGCGAGCTTTTCTCAGATTTCTGGACGCGGTTTCGTAGTGTATGGCCTCACACCATCACGGGACTGAGATGAAGGGTTGCAGGATTGAGATGGGGGAAATCACATCAGAGGGGAGAATCACAGTGTAAGCAAATGAAGGGAGGGGGAAATCACAGAGATAGTGAGGGGACCGAGTGAATCAAAGAGAAGAAGAAGAAGAACCGCGTCTCGAAATCGAGAAGAATCGCATCTATAAAAATCGAGGGTTTTCGCTCCAACGAAACTCACAGAGGGGAAGAAGAAGGGTTGGGTTTTGTGAAGGGATTGTGGCCTTCACAGTGAAGAAGAAGAAAGGTCACAACGTGAGGGGGATTAAGGGTTTCAACATGAAGAAGAAGAAGATAATTCACAGTGAAGGGGGTTTTCGTTGTTGAAGAGGATTTCGAATTCGAGAGGGGGGCTTCGGGATGAGGGGGGCTGAGGTCAGACCGGTTCGTTGTTAGTGAACCCGGCTAACACGTCAGGTGTAGGGTGTGCTCCAATGGACCGGCTGATCTAAAGAATTTCTCTTTTCTATATTCATGGGATCTTGTGAAAAAAATGAGCCGTCTCTTACATCTGTAGAATGTCGATGTGCATGTTTAAAACTCATGCTAATGGTTTGGACACTCATCTGTTCTTTAAGAGTACTTTTTATTACTTAATTCAAGTAATTTCATTTTTGACAAAGAGATGGAGAAGTCAACCTACACCATGGAACATTGTTCTTTAAGAATACTTTTTATGACTTATTGAGACACCAATCAAAATGGCAGCAACATATGTCGACGTTGTCAACGAGGAGTAAACCTCCTGTGAATCGTCCGGCCAGTGCTAACTCAACTCCAAATGGAGATGACATTTTGGATGACAACAGCGAGGTCATCCATGAGAGGCCTCCAGGCAAGAAGGTTGAGAAACTAAGGGAGAGAAAGAGGAAATCCAGAGAAGGATTAGATGCTGAATTTAACTATGCTCTAACTTGCATGACCAATGATAGAAAGATGTGCATGTTGGAGAGAAGAGAAGCAATCGCCAAGGCAGAATGGGATAGAAGTGAACGACTTGCACTTAAGAAGAAGAAGTTCGAAGTTGAAATTATGAAATTAGATCTCGCTGGCATGAATGCAATGCAACAAGATTATTTCCAAAGTCTTCAGAATGAAATTTACGAGGCTTCAAAGAAGTCTGCAGCTACATCTACACCTGATGATCCATCCACACCTTTTGGAAGTGTGTAACTTTGTGTCCAGCCTATGTCGACGTTGTAATTAACATTAGTAGATGTTCAATGGACACTTGGATTTTAGTGGTTGCCCAACCACATGTGATGGAGATATATGTGGCTGGGCAGCAACTATGTGACCATATATGGTTTAGAAACTTTTAGTTTTGTGATTGGGCACTGTTTTTATTTTTGCTGATGGGCTGATTTTTGGTGATTGTGCTGATTTTGTGATGGGAGTTACTCACAAAATGTAACATTTTGTGATTGCCCATAGTTCAGTCTGATGTTGTGCTGAAAATGTAAAACTAGATGTGCTGATGTTGTGATTGCCCACAGTTCACTCTCTATCGATTGTCTTTGTTCTTAATTTTTGGTGATGGTGGTGTTTTAATTACCTGCTGTGGATTGTAACATTGCTGTCAATTGTGGAATTGTAACACTGATCTGCAATTCATGAAGCTTGGACTTGTTTTTTGCATCTGCTATTCTATTACAGGAAAGGTAGTGAAAGCACTTTGGGTCAATTGAAGTTCAAAGCACTTTGCTCTGTGTTTTGTCAGCCGTGTTTTTTTTTGGGTGTATTCTGGAATTGGAACACTACAAGGCATTGTGGAATTGGACTTGTTGCTTGCATCCGAGTGGGTTTTTTTTTTTTTTTTGGGGGTCCACTGGATGAAATTTAAGCATTTTTTTCCTTTACAAGTACCCATTAAAACACTAGTTCAAAGTAACTGGATTTTGTCCGCCAATGAAATGAAATCTTATGATTGGTAGAATTGTAAAATATGACAATATTGATAAAAATAAATTAGAAGAAAATATTTTATTATTTTAGTTAATAAATAGATAATTCAAGGTGAAAATAAGTTTTGAAAAATAATCGAATGTAAAATCACAAGTTATTATACAAATTAAAAAAAAATAAAAATCACAAGTTATTATACAAATTATGATTTTACTATATAAATAATGATTTTTCATTTACATAATCCAACGAGATTGCTCTAACCAATGTCATTTTTCTCTCAATCCCAACTACGCAGACTGGCCGTCTTACGCCATCTTTGGGTGGTGGGTAGTGAAGGCCGTCCCCTGTGGTCGTGAATCCGTTCATATCCTTTGAGACTGTATAAGGAGTGTACCGACTGCTGGGTCTTTTCTTGGGGGCTGCTTTACGTTCCCGTAGTTATCCTTTTCATCAATCATCATCATTGCCTGCTTGCGGTGAGTAATAAGTCGCCACCCTAGAAAATCCCATGCCCAAGCTATCGCGGCAGCAATCCCACTCCGAGCTCTGTCCCCAGGTAGATCTCTCTCTCTCGTCTTCTTTTTTTCCCCGAGAATTTCATGTTCAGTTGTTTCTGATTGAATTGCATTTTATTTTGCCTTTATAATTTTTGCTCGATTTGCTACTGAAGTTCGGATTCATGTGCATGTTTGTCTAATCATATCCTCTTGAATTCGGATTCTTGTATATTTGCCCATTTGAAGTTGTCTTCTCCTTTTTTAAGTTTGAGATATATATATATTTTTTCTTGTATTAAGAATTTTTAAGGTTCTTTTATTTTTTAATACTTTTTTTTATTTTAATTGATAATTGTAGACATTTCATTTGTATTGGGACTCACGTTTATAATGGCATGATCAAAGTTGAAAACACAGAGGTCAAAATAATTTAGAGGCAAATATATGTTCAGCTAAACAACATAAAGTATTTTAATATTTAATCCTTTTATTTTCCTAGTCCAATTCTATCAAACCTATTATATTCAGGAATCTTCTGCTGGACAGAAATATTACCAAGGAATCTCTGTGCTGCCCTGCCCACTTAGGAAGAGAGTGCGTCGTGCCCATTACCCGTGAGGTGAAACATGTTGAAACTTACACTGTGGCTTGGTGTTCAGGTCCTGCTTTACAAATGAAAATGTAGGATGGTAATGAACATTTTAGGGTCATCAGTAACAAGCTAGCTCGATACTTGTCAAAAAAAATGTATTCTCTTTTGTAATATTGGACATCAATTCAGGTAAAGTGTCTATGTACGTGCCCCTGCAACCCAACCAAGTCCACCCCCAGCTAGGATTAAGCATGCATATAAGAGCAGGAAGTGATGTACTAGCAGCTAAGCGTTCACAACTTGGGAGAGTTGGGTATGACAAGTTGGAGAGAGAGCCTTCAACCAGGATGAAATTATTTGCATTGTGGGGCACCATCTCCGCACTGTTTATTGCGTTTCATGTGGCCTCTTGAACTGCTTGGAGTGGCAAGCATGAAAGCTCATCGTCCGTATATTTTTTGAAGAAATAATTGAAGAAAAGAAATGGATTCTGTAAAGAAAAAAGGAAAAAGAGTCGAAATGGTTAAAGAATGGCAAGGAAATTGGGAAAAAGAGGTTTCTTTTTTCATTTTATTTCCATTTCAAGGTGGGATAGGAAGGGACTAGTCAAAACTTTGATCAGTTGAGAGTTGGCCAAAGATATTAGGGCATGATTCCCAGTTATGCTTTTCCCTCGCTTCCCAGTAACCACCAATATAGCGGTAGGTATTGTTGCTGCTGTCCTTTTCAAACCACCTTGGTTTCCAACCCTTCTCTTGCATTGCCCGTGCCTGCAAAGTCATATTTGACAAGATTTCCATATATTTATCATGTAAGGTTTGAAAACAATCATATATAGATAATCTGGATAAATACACTTTGCACCCTCATATTAACTTGAGCATTGCACCCCAAACTGACAGATTGCACTCTCAAAGTACTAAAAACTGATACGTTGCACCTTTTATTAAGATCTGAGCATCAAGATTGCGCTATGTCAATGGCCATAATTGAATTGGAGCGCAAGGGTCAGTTTTTTATAGTTCGTGTGTGAAATGAATTGGTTTTGGTAGTTTGATATACAGTGTGTAAAACTCCCAGTAGTTTCAGGGTGGTGTAATTTTCCCTAGATAATATTGAAGATAGACATGAATTATATACCTGTCGCTGTCTCTGTTCTAGCCGCAACTTCTCCGCATTGGCCTTTTCATACTCCCCATTCTCCAAATACCTCTGATCAGGTCTGAGTCTTGAGTCTGTTGGTGGCAACTTCTCCTGTTTATCAAATTTAATGTCAGCAGTAATGATGCTAGAATTTGTTCTTCCCATTACAAAGGGAAGAGGAAGAAAAAGAAAAGGCAAGAACCTTAAGTCCAAGTGTAAGCTCATTCAGCGTAATGGCAAAGCGTGTTAGATTATATCTGGTTGGATATTCGGATGGCTTGCTCCGTCTCCATAGCAAACAGGGTTCCAACAATGACCCTGACCCTTTCCCCGGATTATCGCCTGTTACATAGTGCATGCTCTCATCCCATTTTCCGATCAAAGTTGCCATTGTTTTACCGTTCTTATCTTGGACGGTACCTTGTACCTGCAATGCAACTTAAATTACAAACAGAAATCATAACAATGCTCTAGTTTTGCTAGAACGAGAAAATTATGCCATGCAGATGCTAACCAACTCTCAAAGCAATGGAGATACATATTATATTGGATGCCAAGGATACTTTACAGCCTGGGATCGAGAATTTTCCTCAAGCTTGTTTTCACAAGGCCTTTTCTTGTTTAAACGAAGATTTCATCAATAACATCTACTCCCACATCATCTGCTGACCTCTAGTATAGTTAAATCTCCAATTCCGTTTCTTCATTTTCATCCGTACCTTTTTGCATTTTTTTTCCTCGTTTTCTTCACTTATATGCTTCCAGCGTGCCAGGCCCCTTTTTCACATCTTATTAACATATACTAATCCCGAGGAGAAAGAAATTATCTAATAAAAATACTCGCATTCACATATATGCATCGTTCATCAAAACACAATGAAAAATCTCTTCAAACATGCACAGACACATTGGCACTAACTTCTTACACGCATGCGCAGACAGAGAGAGAGATGCACCTGGTGCGGATTTCTATCAATGATCGAGTGCTCCTTAAATTTTAGTTTACATGAGTAGTCACGATTCCCCTCTATGCGCATTGTACCATAGTGGTCGCAGTAGAGTTTTCCTATAATGAGGTTGTAAATGGAAGTCGTTACCTGACAGTAGAGTGTCAGCTATCAGCAGTCAACTTATGGAAAGTGGAACTGGACATCTGAAGTAATAAGAATACCTTGCTCCACTGAAAAACTTCACCATCATCAAACTCCAAAGTCAACAGACCAACAGGATCCAGCTGAATCGAACGACCCCAAAATTTACTTTTTAAATTGTTGTCTCCCCAAATTCTCCAGTTGCGCCCCTCACAATGGCATGCAACAATCATTGGGTGATGACTAACCTATCTCAAGATGAACAGAAAAAATTATTTGAGTCTGAAGTATCAAGAAATAACACCAGAACATTTTACTATTTTACCAGATGAACCGTACAAAATGCTAGAAACAAATTATTTAACACAGTATAAATGAAGATACCAAATTCGAGAAGGTATGATACGAGTTTAAGGCCTTGTTTGGTTACAAAGATGAGATGAGAGTTGAAAGTAGAATAACATATTGTTAGAATATAACTTTTTAATATTATTTTTGTTTTGAGATTTGAAAAAGTTGAAGTGTTTATTGTATTTTGTGTAGGAGTTTGGAAAAATTGTAATGATTAGATAAATAAAATGGTTTGTGTAACCAAACGAAGCCTAAGAAAACACCTACTGACAAATATGCTAAACCAATTTCATTATGCTAGCAAATAAGTGGCACGTGATCAAGAAGATATTATGACATCTATGCATGGTTACAAAAAATCATTATTATTTTTATTAATAAAACAGAATTAGGATTTGCACAGACATAATAATGAACTAAACACAATACGTCAATTACTCATATGCACCTTTTTCTCTGAAATGTTTCGGCACACAAATAATTTCCCATTGTAGTTGAAGAAGATCAATCTAGATTAAATTACTCACGAATACATTTGGATGTTAACCAAGTTGTCTGATTCTTAAGAGATAACGAAAATCTGTATACCCCCAGTGAACTTGAGTTGTGGAGTTGTGCCCTTAAGAGTTTTTCTAATAATACATGGTATTGTTAATTCTAAAAAATAAAAGATATTTAAATTCTGCTTGCCTCACAACATCACCAGTCCGCTCTAAGCAATCTTCTGACTCATAACTATTTTCTAACACATAGTTGACTCAACATCCCATCAAGCAATAAACTGAAACTCCTAATCCAGGGCTTCCATGATGGTTGATCCTGATATGTATTGCTGGTTTTATGTTATGTATATGATATTTCCTAATATATATAAAAAAGTATCATAGTGAAAAGTATGGAACATCAAGAAACATTCTAACAGTGAAAAAATACCTTCTCGGAGATGAAACGAAGGCATTTATCTGGAAAATCAGCTTCGTATGTCTCACCCAGTAACGGATTAAATGGTTTGCAAGTTCTTCCATCAGTAGAAGCATATCCTGATACTGCAAATGCTGCTACATTTAGAATCCTCATAAGGCCATTACCCTACATGTTTTTACCAAGGACGTTAAAGAAGTCCTGGAAGGAAATAAACTGGCTGCAACAAAGGCATCACAGGGTTGTACAAAACAATAAAAGTAACAGTAAAATTAATCAAGCGAACAAAAGATGAGAAGTTGGACTCTTAAAAAAATATAAACACCAAACAAAAAAATGAAAGATGAATTTGGACTCTTGAATAAAAGATCCCCATAATATGAACAGAAAAGAGAAGGCGAACATCCTTGCCAAATTTGAAGGATTGAAGCCACTCACCTCCAAGGCTCTATATCTAACAGCTTGAGTAATATATTAGTTTTATGATTAGACAGTTTTTACAACTTTCAAATGCTGCAACCGGTTGTCTGTAGCTGCATAATAACTAGCACCAGTAATGAAAAAAATCTAGCACAAATAGGCCTTCTCACTTCTAGTACATTCAATACTCAATAAATGCTACTAGTTAAAGTATTAACAAAAAGATGTACCAACCTATAACTATAGAACACATGGAGTTGTTTGCAACTAAACAACTTTCAGGAAAGGCAAGCAACAATAATATAATTTTTTAAGTTGAAACTTACCATTTTACCCCATTCATAGGCACGATCTAGCAGGTATGAGTATTCCAGATCTTCATAACATTTCTGTAAAGAAGAGATGGGCTCATTAAAATAAACTGGAAGGCAGACTTTGGTAAGATCCTTCCCAATATTATCTTTGATCATTGACCAAAGACTAACACCCTTTTCTTTTTCAACTGGTTCAGGCAATTTCTTACGGCGCCTAACATGAGGATACTTATGTCCAACAGATCTACTTAAACAATCAATGCCATCTAGATCCTCTTCGTCATCAGAACCAAGTGGCGATTTCTGAAAATCAGATCCATTACTTCTGATAGAACTGGACGAAAGAAAATCTCGAGTATCAAAAAATGCATTTTCTTCATCATCAGTTTCTTCGTCTCCCTCATGTCTGTCAATGTCATCATAAGAATCACTTGCACTTACCTCTGAAATACATTTCACAAAAACATGCTGGGAGTTGTTAAAGTTTTGAACATAAAGAACTTATAGGATGAGTAAATATAGCATACAAAACAAAAGAAACAATACACGAGTCTATAATGGTTTCTCTTCTAGAACTTTTAACAAACAAGACAACGGGGCTCGTCAGTTTATGACAGCAACTCATCAAAAAAGAACTCGGTTAAAACGGGTAGCAAAACAATATAGAAAGAACCCTCAAAATGTAACTGCAAAAATAGAAGCGATTAAATGTATATAGTGACAAGACAAGCTGAACAGATGCCACAAACATATGAGAGGCATACTCAGAAAGCAAGCTTACTTGTAACCCCAAATTTATGTTGAAGGATGAAAACTAAGTGAACAGAGCATACTGCGAGTACTAATTCCTCTAAAATCCAAGTTAATACACAAGACAATATATTGGAAAGGGAATCCAAACTCACTTTTTCTAAAGAATCATTTTTGTATAATTTTACTCCAATTCCTCAGGCATGAGTAAATGCTAACGGCTTCAGATTTCCCACCGGACCTCCAAGGACTAGAGTTGAAGAGAGATAAACAAACAAAGAGAGCCCCATAGTATTTACTCAGGTAGGAACTCTGGGGGATCAAAATCACATTCTAACTATGTAAAAGGTTTTGATAAACCCTAGAAAATAAAGTTAATGTCATACCGCTGTACTTGTCTTGCCTTGATCTGAAGGAACTTCCTGGCTCCGATGCTTGCCTTTGACTCTCATCAACAAGCGTGTTCTCCAAGTCAACCTTTTCTGTCTAGATGAAGCAATAGATAAAGTATTTAACAGCAAAAAAATTAAAAATAAAAGACACTCATAGAATCAACTCATAAGTACTATAGATGAGAGAATGCTGATTCAAGAAAAGGATTTCGGGTATAACATTAAAATTTTTTATAACAAAACATCAAAGACATGTTCAAAGAATGAACAGAAAAAAGTAAAAATAAAAGAAAGGATAAAAATCAACGTCCAAAGGAGAGAGAGAAAAGTTCACCATGTCAAGCATTTTGACGAAGTTACCTTTAAAACGGTGGAATATTTAAAAAAAAAAAAAAAAATTTAAAGAAGTTGGCAAAATCAAGATAAAGACGACTTACTAGAATTCTTTGAGAAATAGGAGAGAATAAGGTTTTAAAAAACTGGTCGAAGTAGACATTTAACTACTGAGTACACTTTCTTCTGTTTTTTTTTTATGAAACATAAATTATCCATTCTGCATTCGGAAAAACCCACCCTTCTTGTTTTGCAAAAACCACAGAAGTATATATCACAATCCCATCTGAAAGTAAACAAATGCAACTAAAATGTTTGCAGTCGCCCCACTTGTGATGCTATAAAACATGCGCAATAACCCAAGTGAATGCAAAACAAATGAGAAGAACAACCACCCCCACCCAAAAAAAAAGGAACAAGAGTGCAACATAACACTACTATGCTTGGTAGGGAAGCCTTTTGGAGGATGGACAGGCGTCAGAGGTGACAGTAGAGGAAGAGAACATCAGTCTTGACGACGCCAACTCATGATCTACAGAAAAAACTAGAACCCAGGACCAAAGTTAACTAAAACGCGTAAATTGAATCTCCACTAGCAGCTAAACCACGGAAGCATTATTTGGACACCCTAAAATCACTATAAATTCAAAAATGTAGAAGGGTTGACGAAACATGTAATCTGGGCAAAAAGGGAAGACATCAAGGAAATCCAGAATTTTCATGCCTATTTACATATATTTAACTTTCATGTCCAGATTGTGCTAGTACATACTCTTGTACAACAAAGAAATAAAGTAGCTTATATATAACGCTGATAAAACTGCGTATTATCACCTTCTGGAACAATCCACCTGTTTGGTTCGAAATTTCACGCTGAATGATAAATAATGGAGTTAATTTTGAACAAGATGCACCGAAAAATGGAAAATACTAAAGTTAAAAGGCAGTAATTAAGTGAGATTGAAGAGGACTGATTTGGGATGAGACAAGAGCAGAATCTTAGATTGAGATGTCAAACCCATTCAGAAACTGAAAATGAGAATGGCCATCAAGTGTAGATAATGCTACCTCCAAGTGACGCAATGTGTCAATGAGCAACAACTGCTTCTGCTTGAGGACCACAAGGTGCTTATGCATCTCTGAGAGCTCACTCCTCATAATGGTCTCGCTATCCTGGATGGCGACCTCGCTCACCCCCTCCTCCAACAGTCGCTGTCTCAACTTCTCCGTCGAAAACACCACATTCTCCGCAGCGGGCGCCATCAGCTCAGCATTCGACACCCGCGGAAACATGTCCTTCACCGCCTTCAACGCTTCCACCCACGATGCCCTGTCCTCTCCGCTCTCTGCCCTCAGATGCAGCCTCTTCTTCGTCCCCGTGTACACCGAGAACCTCCTCTCGTCCGACTTACTCTCCCGAATCGAACACACCTATGAACAACACACACACACACACCATCATACATCATATATCACATCACATTGCAACAAATTTCCCGTTGATATTGTTTCCGAAAACCGCTGTTTAATTAACGAAAACTGCTTCTAATCAGACCGACCTTGAGGTGGATTTCACCGATGGGTTTCCGGACGCGGGGTTGAGAGCGGGTTCGGCGGGAGAGTCGACGGATGGAGTCTTCGCCGATAACCATCGATCCTCTTTCGGTTTCGTGATTGATCGTGATCTTATCGGGGCCGTGGATTTTAAAATAGGAAAGAACACCGTCCTGGAGAACGAACCACCGGGGACGCCATCCCCTGCCGTAGTTGACCCACTTGTAAAGAATACCGGATATCCCATTCCCGACAATGTCGTTGATCACAACCTCCCGGTGATCCCGAATGGACAGCTGCCTAGAGAACCACTCCGACACTGAGGATTTGGATCGCGGGATCAGACGGTTGTCGTGGTCGTCGTCGCCGTTATTGGTGGGGATGCGTAAGCTATGGGAGGACCCAGGGTTGCGGCTCGGGGTGGATAGCGATCGAAACGACGTCGTCCGGCGTTGCATGTTCAGGAGTTCCGATAATGACGAGGAGAACGGACGAGTAGGGGCGGCGGCGGCGGCCTGGGTAGTGCGATCCGGTACGGGCGCGACGCAGCAGAACTGATACATATTCTGGATCCGACGATCAGAGAATGATCATAATGAGTTGTTAACGGTGGTGGCTCGCCGCGAAAATCGGGCGGTAATTTGTGATTATTTGTTTTCGAATTTTCTCTTTAAAGTGAAAGTATGGTTAAATTTCAAAAGTAAAAATTAAATGGGTTTTTGTTATATATATTTATATATATAAATATTTAATTAATTAGGAAATTATAATGAGATGGCGATTCCGAAAATTCGGCCGGAGAACGACACACGGACACAGAAGAGTTGGGACGCGGTTTGGATTTGACTGGTTTGCGTCGACGAGTTGGCGACGTAAGCAAAATTCCACCGCATGCGTGCGTGGGGGAAGAAAAATTCTGTATGCAGTCCCCGAGTGGGGACTGCCCACGCACGACTAAAACTAATCGTTTTATGAAAAGTCTATATGTTGCCGTTTTATTAGAATTAAGAGCTCTTCATCTTTTTCAAATTGTCGTTGTTTTCAGATCTTCTGTTGCTCTTTCTCTTTGTGCTTGCAGACCAGATGCTTCCATTCCTTACAAATCATGCGTTGAGTAAGTTGTATAAAAACAGGAAATTGTTTGATAATTCATTTTCTAGGCCTGTACGAAGATGTTGTTTGTCGTCGCCTTCAAAGTCATATTTAGCAGTATTATCTTTGCACAACAAGATCTATACGAAACCAAACTTCTCATATCTCAGCATTATATCAACTCATTTTATGCACAAACAGATTCCTTCCGTGGTGGTTGGCGGCTAACAGTGGTGGAGGAGAATATTGACTCACAGACGGTGCCGACGAGGGTGGAGAGAGAAAAAAACTGCCACTCCTTTAGATTTCATTGTACTTGAGGAGGGAAAAAAAAATTTCAGATCTGGCTTCAGATGGAGACGAGAGAAAAAAACTGCCACTCCGAAAATTTCTTTACACTTAAAGAGGGAAAAAGTTTTCAGATTTGCTTTCAGATGGAGACTTCGTTCTTTGTTTTAGTTTCAGGAAAAGGGGCAGTATGGTCATTATACAGTGAAACACGTGCAAACGCATGAGGCCTGCAAGGGAGTCCTCATTTGGGACTGTATCTAGCAGCGCTTGTGGGGGAATGCCAAGCTATTTGGTGCGGCTAAACAAAATTTCTTTATGGCTTTTGGATTAAAATTAAAAAATTAAAAAAAATATTGTTAAAATATTATTTTTATTTTAAAATTTAAAAAAATTAAATTATTTATTTTATTTTATATTAGAATTTGAAAAAATTGTAATTAAATAAGATAAATTAAAAAATTTCTTAAAAATAAACTAAACCTAAAAGATTTGATGAGCAATGTCACTGTTATGATGTTATCTTTATTTTATCTCATTTTTTCTCCAGAAAAAAATTATTCAAATTATGAAAAGCGTAATTTAAAAAGTCTTTATATCACATATTATTTATATGGTATGATCTATATTTATTATAGATAAAGTGACATAATTTACTAAAGAGTTATTCTATTATTAAATTGACGTGTAGAACATATTATTTATATCACTTAAATTTTGAAATTTAATAATTTACTTTTCAAATTAAATTATCTCTTACTTTATTCGATATACTTTAAGCACCCATTTGAAAATAAAGTTTTTCTTCCTCAAAATATAAATTGGGTTTGCCTGGCTTTTTATTTTTTTCTTACTTACAACGAGAGTGCATAGATTGGGCTTCCTGTCTTATTAGCAAACCATAAGATATAAAGTCTTTTGGATCACACGTGGACTACTCAATCTCGATTAGATAGGCTTAGGCTGTTTTGAGGCATTTTCTGGGCCTCTTTCTTTGTTGACCATGGGCCCATTTAACCTTTGTGCTCGAAATGGCTCTTCCCTTCCGCCCAAAATTCTTTCCACACATGTTTGTTATGTTGATCGAGAGAAATATTTGAAGGCTGATATAGAGATAGTTTTATCTCATTTTATCATTATAATTTTTTTAAATTTTTATATAAAATATAATAAATAATTTAAATTTTTAAAATTTTAAACTAATAATAATATTAAAAATAATATTCTAATAATATTTTATTCAACTTATCTAAAATCATCTCAACTAATCTCGTTTCATATCCAAACCAGTCCTCAATTTTAACTATAAACAAATTTTTTAAAATTAAATTCATAAATTGACGTAACTTGATATAATATATTAGATTGTAAAAATATTTTTATTATAAAGTAGATTTAATATATTACATGAAAATATATATCAATTGTAGGTTTACTTTCGATCTCTTTGTAACTATAGCACTTCTCTAATCGAGCTACCACCATGAAGAAATTGAAAAACAAAATCATCCTTGACTCATAAATACAAATTAAAAACATAATACACACACAGAAACACACAAATCATGTCAAAATAATGTCTCCATCGATCATTGCCAAAAAATCACAAGAAAAAACAGAAGAACCCTTTTATTAATGGCATTATTCGAATATTCTCATAGTCATATCTTAATTAGGTCTAATTAATTAATTTGATTACTGGGGAAGCTTGTTGAGTTTACAATAAGCATAGTCCTTGAATTTCTTGACCTTGTACTTGGGAGGGTTTGCTTCATTAACAAGTTGAGGAAGAGGTCCGACTACGCATTCCCTAGGTGGCTCCAAGAATACAGGCCAAGACATCCTCGCCTTTTCTTTATCCACTGTGGTACGGTGCAGCACGCCCTTGTATATACCGTTGCTGAGAATCTGCGTGCCAAGCAATATTAGGTACCATGATAAGTATCTGTGATCTCAACCGTTAATTAATCAAACTATATATCTATCTATATATATAATACCATCCAAAATTTGTTTTGCAGCAATATTTTTTTCCTAATATTTATGTATTTTTAATGGTTATATTTTAAAACAGAAAGTGAGTAAATAAATATGGAATTTGCATAAAAAATTTTCTTTTTAACGTGGACCTCACTATTTTTTAAAATGAGTGCACAATGCTAACATAACTCATGATTATATTTAGCACTACTCTTTGTGATGTGTATTTGTGTACTACATGGTTACAGACGACCTGATCACCCAATTTACAATCGAGTACATGATGTATTGATAAATTCTTAGTTGCCAAACAAGAGACTGGAAAGAAAAAGTGAAAGAAAATTCTAACCTCAATCTGGTCACCAATGTGGATAATCAGGGCATTAGGAATATACTTGGCATCGATCCAGTGTTCATCCTTGAGAACTTGGAGTCCAGGGACATCGTTAGGGACGAGAATGGTTAATGCGGACAAATCAGTATGAGCAACCACTCCCAGAGTGAGATCAGGTCGAGGACATGGTGGGTAATAATTTATTTTCAGAAGGTATTCTATCTCCTCCCCACCCGCTGCTTCTTTCAGTACATGCCTTTCAAGCCCTAACCCTAATGACAGGCTCTCAAACAGCTTAGCCGCCACCTCACGCATATATTTTGCATACACTTCGTTCGCCTCTCTGCACCACGTACAAAATTAGCAGTTATTTATGATGAATTATTTACGACAAAAATGTTTATTAATTGGGACGAGATCAATGATATACGTGTATATGTACCGCACAAATGTGCCATGATAGGGTTATATGCATGTACCCAATATCATTAATGCCATGATTATCAAATAAGTAAAAAAATATCAAATAATTTTTTAATCTTATTAATTAAGAATTATTATTAAAAAGATCATAATAAATACTGATAAATAGCATTTCTCGAGAATAATATAGACCTGTAAGAAGGAGGGTTCTTGGGCCAGAACTGGTAGTTGATGCATGTCTGAGGCCAAATCTTATGGAAAAGATGATCCACCCAAGATTTCTTGCCGTCGAGATCTTTCTGAAGTTTGGTTCCGTAGCCCTCAATGCTCTGAGAGGATGAGGGTCGAGCGTACACTTCTTTTTCTTCCCGAGGGAGTTGGAAGAACTCTCTTCCAACAGCCTGTAATTTGCTTATAACATCAGTAGGAATGCCATGGTTCACTACTTGGAATATCCCCCACTCCTTGCTGGCATTCGCAATGGAGCGGACCAGGTTTTCTTGATCCGGGTCGCCGAGATCGATGGTCGGGATTTCCGGGACGGGTCCCCGGAATGTGGTGATAGCAGGCTGTTCTTGCTGAGGCCTAACGAATTCTGCAGGGATGGTGTCAGTGGCAAGAGACAAGGAATTAGCAACAGCTTGCACTCTCTGTACCTCCATTGCTACCTAATCCCACTTTAATTTTCTCTTTTTTGAGTTATAAATTCCCACCAGCTCGTAGCAAATAACTGATCAGTTGGGTTTATGGCATACATAGCTACGCGTGTGTGTATTATATAATTAGTGCGGAGTCATGAAACTGTGATTTTGCCGCAAGAGGGGAGAGGGGGAGAGTGAGAGAGAGAAGAGGAAGCAAATTAACGTGGAGGCACCATGTTCACTCGATAGAGGAACCAACCACGCAAAGAACGTGCATGAGGTTATGTATGTTACGGTTCGGTTGTCCTTTCTATTTCTAAAAGAATTCTTTTTTCTTTTACTTTGAAAATATTTTTCAGCTTATCAACTTCAATCGTGTTAGTTGTGTTTTGTTTTAAAAGATACTGTTTTCGGCCTTCAAGTTGGATCGGAAGAAGTTTCCATCTCCAAATTAGGACACAAATATATGTACATGATTTATTCTACTCAACAATCCCACAACACATATCGGTTGAGGGAAAAAAAAAAAAAACAAGTATGCTGCGTAGGATTGTTGAATATAATTTTTCTATATATATATATTGTTAATTTTTAAAATTAGATTTTTAAAAATATATATTTATCACATGCTCAATGGACATTAATTTGTCATTTTTATAATAGGTTGGAAGACAGCCCAATTTTAAAGAAAATTTTATCATTCATTTAAATAGCTGATATATAAAATTACTTACAATATATTATATCAACAAATATTACAAAAAGAATTAAAATCAAGAATAAAGTTATGCAGTACTATTGCTTGAAAAGAACGTCTTATAAATAGTTTACCTACCATTGAGTTTCTCCCATTTTCCTTCCATTTAATTAAAGTGGTGCTTGAAGGAAAAAAAAAAAAAAAAAAGGCCCAAATGGAAAATACTTCTTACAACCGCCTAATGCAACCGGCGCGCAACTGGCGCCTATTTAATAAAATTTTTCATTTCTTTCTCTCTCCCTCTCTCTTTTTCGTTTCTTACTCCTCCCACTTTTTCGTTTCATTTACATACATCAAAGTTCCAAACGACTGTGAAGTCATCATTTCCAACTACCCTTTCTCCCAAAGAATTGGTCCCTTCATCTTCCCACAGAAGAACACCGATCTTGGTTCAAGATTAAGAATCAATAAATGAAAAAATCCCATTAAAAAAAAAAAAAAACTCAGGAAATGAAGAAATCCCATTAAAAAAAAAAAAAAACTGAGACCTGCACTTACAAATAAAAAAATGAAACAATACGTCTAACTAAGGAGAGGGAAAAAAAAACTAGGCATCGTGCCAATAGTCCCCAATATTTCTCTCACTTCAGATGGTGCTCAAACAAAGATGTCATCTCAATAGCTGTCAAAGCAATCTCGGAGCCCTTATTGCTAGATTTCCCACCAGCTCGATTTAATGTCTGCTCCATGTTATCGCAAGTCAGAACGCCAAATATGCATGGAACTCCTGAACTTAAACCTGCTGAAAGAACTCCAGATGCTGCCGAATTAGCAACAACATCATAGTGGGAAGTATCACCTCTAATCACTGCTCCAATACATAAAACTGCATGATATTTTCTTGACTTCCCAAGCCTTTCTGCAGCAACACCAATTTTGAAACTACCAGGAACCCATACAACATCGATGTCTTCATCTTGGACATGAGAATAGTTCTTGAATGTAGCCAACAATCCCTCTAACAATTGCTTTGTCACAATCTCATTAAATCGTGCTACAACCATGGCAAAGCGAAGACCCTAAGTTCTGGTGATAGATCCTGTCAGATATCAAACTGCGGACGTTTTTACAAAAGACGAGCGGTCATTCCTCTCAACGGAAACGCAAGGAACGTTCCTTGCGCAGAAAAGGTAAAAGGTACAGGAGACAGATTTTGACTTGTGAGAGAAAGATGAAATGGGAGAGAAAGATGAAGGAATAAAGTGATAAAGTGGGTCCCAGTGTCAGCTGGTTACGCTAAGATGGTATTTGTCGGTTGTACGTAGCATTTCTAGGCCCAAATATATCAAGTCCAGCCCATCAAAAGATTATTACCATAAGACAAGTAGAAAAATAAAAGAATGGGACAAGATAGAAACGAAAAACAAGGTGTCGGGAAAAAAGAGAGAGAACTTGAGAGAAAAAAGAAAAATAAGAGAAAAGTGAAGTAAAGCTAAGCTCCTCAATAAAATGAGGATTAGAAGGAAAAAAGGTATCATCTTCAACCTCTCACGAGATTTTCAAAAATATTATATTCTTTAAGCAAAAGGGTCTCCAATCTCTATTGTACAAACAGAAATAAAAGACTACAAAGTACACATATTATAGTAGAATTGTTCTCTAAACGGCCTATCGATGTAGGCCATGTGCCAAACCATGTAAATTTACATATCTTGATCATCTCTATTTATATTTCTAGTATTATTTTTCTATTTGCTTTTATGGATTTACAAACGGGTACTGTATCAATGCCCCCGAACCGCCACCATGGCCTTCCGACCATTTTGTCAAGACCAAAACCACCTCCATGAACTAAGAATGACTCTTTCTTTCATTACAACCCATTGTTCGATATTTGGCATTGACAATACTAATTTACATTTAAACTTTGAACCCCCATAAACATGTAATTAATTAATATAAATGATATTTACAATCATTGAGTGTGTAAATGTTACACAATTTTTTTAAAAAAAGTGAATAAATACAAAATTTATATAAAAGAAAACTAATTTTTTAATAACAAACCTCATTTATTTTTTAAAAAATTGTGCAATACTTCTCATGAATATGTTGCATCACAAGAGAAAGACAGAGAGATTTCTCATGACTTGAAGCTTGTATTAAATTTAATTTTTCATGTCCTCCAATATATTGGTATGAGAAATGTTAGGTTTATAAATTGACCTAGCACATTATAATACGTCAGATTTATTTTACACTAAAAAGTATTGTATAATCTAACATATTATATCAAATCGGATTAATTTAGAAGTTTTTTGAATATTTCTTTACAAAGCAACTATATATGCCCGATCATATGGTATTAATCTAAAATTGTTTCTTTTTTCTGGTTAATATCTTTGATTTATAACTAATGTTTTAACAAAATGTTTTTCACATATACCTTCATTAAAACAAATATGTGTTTCGCATGATATATTCAAGAGGCCAGGTACGCAGGTACGTGACAAATTTATAGATGGCCGGGTTGCATGCATTGAAACTTTAAATGGTGGTATTTTAAAACTCCGGCTCAAATTAAATGGTGGTATATATTTTAATAGCGCCACGAAAACTTTCCATGATTACCGAATATTTTTTAGACTTCTGGACATTAAAAAAAAAAAAAAAATCATGAATTCATGAAGGGCAGAATTTCCGTAATTAGTAACGTGTTTTTCTTGTAGCACATATATGCATATATAAGTACCATATTTGTAAGATGTTGGTATTTAAAACTCCGGCTCAAATTAAGAATATTGAAACTCCGAATATATATAGCTGATCTCATTTCGATTATAATTAAGTTGATACAACTCCAAATTAATCCCCTGTGTTTAGGCGCTAACTAGTAGTTTAAAAATCTGATAGCTGTAGCATATATAGTACAAATTTTGATTACACGAAAGAAATTAAGCAAAAAATAGAGTATTGGCGATAATCTATAATGATCTTGGCGAAAACTTTCATATGTATATACACATGATACGTTGATCATGAAGGGTTGGAAGATTTTCAAGAAGTCTGATTTTTTTTTTCATGATTTCATGAAGTACGTAACATATGATCTGTGATGCTAAAAAGTGGGTCATACTAAAAAAGAACAGATTTTTTTTTATATATATTTTTTATGATGGGGTTCATTTTTACAAAGGACGGTGGTGCAGGACTTGTCTATAAATTAAGGCTTGTGCAAATCATTACTCAGTGATCTATTTGCAAGTCTATTATAATTGCTCTCATAAGAAATGATGTATAAATAGTTCTGTGTTGACAGATAGCTAGCCAAACTCACAATTAATTAAGTTGTAACAAAAACTCTCATAAAACACATTATTGTCATTTGTCTATGATTGTTATCCTTAATTACTTAAAGAAAAACTTTACTCATCATTCCTACATTATACACCTGTTTTTATTTTTTATCTTTTTATTTTTTTTACCATAACACACTACAACATAATAAGCCTTTCTCAGCGTTTTAATATGTGGCAATAAGTCTTCCAAAACGCTGCAAATAACATATTCCGGCGATTCCGACTTCGACGCACATTGGACGCGAAATAATGGTCGCAAAAGCTCAAACTCGCCCGTTTGTGAGAAGCGCAGGAAAACATCATTTTTTGTGACGATTTTTACTCCTCGCAAATAAGCATTTAGACGCTGGAAAAAGCCCCTCCACCAGGTGACCCATTGCGCTGGAAATGCTTAAAAATCGCTGGCAAAATTTTTTCCCGGCGCTTATATATCGTCGCAAAAGCTAGTAAAATCGCTGCAAAAGTTAGAATTTCCGTTGGAAACAATAATTTATAGTCGGCAGAATACATTCCCAGCGAGTATTGTCGCTGCAACAACTTATTTGCGGCGATATTTTGTCGCCGCAAATATCTTTTATGCACGAAAAAATATTTCCGGCGAATAAAATTCGCCGGAAAAGGGTTTTAACAAAATAATAAAAAAAAAGACTGCCAGCAGAATTTTGCCTTGCAGATTGGTTGCAATGTTCTTTTGACATTCTGAAAATTGATCCTATAGATCATGTACTCGCAGCCACATATATAAATAGATATCTCTGCTGCAGAACAAAATCGTGTTTTTATAATTTTAGTTTACATGCCTCATACTCTATCTATACATCCAAAGGACCAACAAAAAAATTTTCTCCCAAAGATTTTTTTTTTTTTTTTTTCTATTAGTATGGTAATCTCCTCTAAGAAAATGAATAATTCCAAGAAAATATAAGCAAGATAGAAAATGCAATGGGGAAGAAACTTACTAACCTCTACTGATTTAACACGTAAAATTGAAGGCTTCAACATCATTAAAAAGTGATTCAAATATAGGAAGAAGTTGAGCTAAAACTATAGCAGAATTTTTTGTAGAAATTGTACACATCTTGGTTTCCTCTCTTTATAAGAAAACAGATGAAAAAATCATCTCATCTCTTCAAGCTTTAGGTTGCAATTTTTCCAATCATACCATTCCATATATTATTAATGTACTATCCAACACTATATATATATATATATATATATATATATATATAATATAATCCTTTGTAAGAGAGAAAAACTCTTACAAAGGATTATATCATCCCCAAGGATATCAAGAATATATATTGGAAAGCCCACTAAAGATCATAAGTTAGAATCTAGATAATAAACCCTTAAAAACAGTGCTGAAGCTACAAAAATCCAAATAATACTAGAGAAAACAGCATTGAATGCCTAGATTTACCTCATCAACACAAAGCCGTGATGGTTCTTTAGGAAGCTTCAGTGACACATAATATGGTTAGCATCTCAATCTTCTTCCCGTGTTGATACCTTCTTTGGTTAGCATAGAATCAGCCATGCCATTGTCCAATTCTACATAAACCTGTAGATTGAGGTGGTTATGACCTTCTCTAATTCCTATTGTGCCAATTTATTTGTTCAATTAATTGAAAGTGCATTTCAAGTAAACAATAAATGAAATAAGTTAAAGTGAAATAAAAGCTTGCAGTAATCATTATACTAAAGCTTGCAGTAAATCAATTGTTAGCAATTTTATTTAAACAATTAAACTAATGCAAACACAAGTTCCACGAAATTCTAGAAAGCATCAGAACAAATTGACATAAATTTGTAATTCATTCTTACTTATCCGGCAAGATTTATATGGACTCAAAAATAGTTATATGGCTAAGTTCACAGCCATAAAAGCCCTATTTTGTAATTTCCCCTAATATCAAACCAAAGCCTCACAAAGTAAGATAATTGAATAAAACATTCAAATCCAAACAATTCCAAACAATTGACTTTCAATCTGTTTTTACTATCTAACCATTCAATTCCTACACCAGCTAGCAACATTGGCCACATTTGTAAATTCTACCATGGCTTGAAATATGAGCACCATATTTTATTGATTTATCAACTAAGTATTGTTAGTTCCAACAGCCAAAATGCAAATTAGTAAAATTAGAATTGAAATATGAGCAAATGAGATCTTCTATTTCGAGAGTATAAAGTAAATCTAGAACAACTTATTAAAAGAAAAAAAAAATAGAATTAGAACAAACCAAGCGAAGACCTCTCCGAGGGAGGTGAGAACGACAGAATGTAGTCCTCCAAGCTCATTCCACAGATCTGCCCTGTTTGTGGGTGATATCAATTCGTTGTGGTTATTAGCTTGAGAATGCCAATAAGCTTGAACATCTTCTGTGAATTATAACATAAATGTACACATTTCAACAACAAAGCTTTTGGTTAGTCAAAGAATGGTGGAAAGAAAAGTGTAACTCACTGAGTTAAAACTCCAAGCACTAAAAGCCACTAAAAATGGTGCCTTGCCCTGAACTGTAAGTCACTAAAAGCCAAAAAGAAAACTATGCTAATTTTATAAAGGCAACTCTGCTTAGATAGGAAAAATCATACTCAACGCCAAAATCTTGCCCTAATCTAATACCCACATCAACACGAACAGAAAATCCCGAGATACCGAAGAATCTTGTGCAAGAAAGGACATGATTTTAGATTCAAACATCTAGAAATTAGTCTACAAACAAAAAGGCCAATAATTCAAAATCAGGGAAGAACAAAACATCCGAGAAACCGAAACAGTTGCTAGATTTAGGAGTTATATTCACAACTATCTACCAAACCCACCATCAAGGCCCTAAGAATTTCGATATTTGGAGATAAAAGCTACTTAATTTCATATATGTTGGAAAACAAAAGCAGAGGGTTGCTCTGTTCTGGGTTGGCTTACAGCGTTGAAGGGGAGGCGGTGGAGCATGGGGGTGGCCTTGCGGACGTGTGGAGGGCTGACTTGCGGTGGTGCTACGCAGTGGAGGAAGGCGGCGTAGGGCTTGTACGAGGAGCTTGAGCGAGATCCGTGAGGGGGAGAGCAGATCGACGGTGAGAGAGAGGGAGAGCTTCGGTGAAGGAGCTGGTGATCGTTGGGTGGTAGCTACGCCGGTAGCTGGAGGTGGTGCGGCAGCTGAGGACACGGCGACACTAGGAACCCGAGGGAGAAAGAACTTTGAGGGTGAAGAGACAGGGAGATCTGCGGGAGAGAGAGAAGCCGCGAGGGAGGGGCTTGACTGGGTTGGCCGGCGACGGTGGAGGTGAACGCCGAAGGTGGGTCGACGGCGTGCAGTGGCAGCTGCGTGGAGGCGTGGAGAGTAGAGATCGGGGGGGGGGGGGAGAACGAGAACGGCACTGGGGGAAGAGAGAGAGGGGAGGGGAAAAAGTGAGGGAAATGATTCTTGGCGCGGCGCTGAGTAATTAAAATTGAGTTTTTACGACTAAATTTACGTCGCTGGAAAACGTTATTTGTTGTTTACACAATTTACGACAATCAAACAATTGCTGTAAATAATCTTATAAAAATTTCTGTAGAAGACCACTTTTACAATTGCAGCGATTAACAAACTGTCACAATAAGCTTTTTAATGTTTCAACGAATGTTTTCATCACAAAAAGTAAAAATTCGCTGCAAAAAACTAATTTATTATTTGCGGCGAATATGTTTGTTGCAAAAAGTATAAAAATCGCCGCAAAAGAATAGTTTCAAAATTTTATGTAAAAAGATTGCGACGATGTAAAAATAGTTGCAATTAACTACTTTTTGCGGCGATTTTATTTTCAACAAATATAAAATCGCTGCAAAAAGTCTTATTTCTTGTAGTGACAGGTGTGTGGTATATAGATGATAGGTGGATCTCTTACAAAAAAAAAAATATAAATATTGCATGTTTAGGGAATGTTTGGATAGTTAGTTGAGTTGAGTTGAGATGAGATAAAATGAGAGTTAAAATTTGAATAAAATATTATTATAATATAGTTTTTTAATAATATTTTTGTTTTGAAATTTGAAAAAATTGATTTGTTTATTATATATTTTTATTTGAAAGTTTAAAAAAATTATAATAATTAAATGAGATGAAATGTTAGCTAAAGTCCATGCACATGCTGTAACAAAATGAAAAATAAAAATGAAAAGAAAGGACAGAAGGTCACACCATGGATGAGAAGAGAAAGAATTGATTCTCTGTGATGTTATAAAAAATGCTCGAATGAATTTTGTACATCCTTACCACTATATATGCTGCACATGCCTGCTAAAAAGGGAATAACAGAATAACAAACTTATGACAACTAATGATAGCTATACACTACTAGACAAAAAATGAATAAAATACAACAGAAGATATATGTACTCATAATACTATAAAAACGACATGTAGATACTACGAGAATAAACGACATGCAGCTGTAGCATGTTGTAATACCCCCCACAAGATGGAGAATGAAGATTAATAATTCCCATCTTGGACAAATGAACTTGGAGCAGAGAAGCTGGCAGTGCTTTGGTGAGGAGATCTGCACATTGGAGATAAGAAGGAACATAAGCTGTGGAGATTGCACCTTCAAGTATTTTTTCTTGGATAAGGTGGCAATCTAACTCAATATGCTTTGTACGTTCATGGAAAACAGGGTTTGCTGCAATATGAATTGCAGCTTGATTATCACAGAAAAGTGTGGCAGCTTGAGGATAAGGCACATGTAAATCAGTGAGGATAAACTGTAGCCAAGTAAGCTCAGAACATGTGGCTGCCATGGCTCTATATTCTGCTTCAGCAAAACTTCTAGACACAATGGTTTGTTTCTTAGATTTTCAAGAAATTAAAGACTGACCCAAGAGAATGCAATAAACCGTCACTGATCTTCGTGTATCAGGACAAGATGCCCAGTCAGAATCACAATAAGAACTAAGCTGCAGCTTTGAAGTAGATGACATCAACAAGCCTTGACCAGGTGCAGCTTTAATATATCTTAAGATTTTCTGAGCAGAAGCCAAGTGAGTTGTGGTGGGTTGATCCATGAACTGGCTGAGAGTTTGGACAGGATAGCTGATGTCTGGACGAGTAATTGTTAGGTAAAGCAACCTACCAATTAATCTTCGATAGATGGAAGGATCAGCAAGAGGTGGACTAGTGGTTTTGCTTAACTTCAAATTCTATTCCATAGGAATCTTTACTGGTTTAGACCCCAAGACACCAGAATCTGCAAGTATGTCAAGGGCATACTTGCCTTGGCAGATGTGGATTCCTTCTGAAAATCGAGCTACTTCTATCCCAAGAAAGTATCTCAAAACACAAAGATCTTTAATTTTGAATTTGTTATGCAAGGAGTCTTTAATAACAGCAATAGAACTTAAAGAATCACTAGCAACTAAAATGTCATCCACATATATGAGTAGAGCAGTAAAAGAATCACCATTTGTCATAGTGAACAAGCTATAATCAGCTTTGGATTGAGTAAAACCAGAATCTAGTAGAAGGAAGTCAGTTTCGCATACCACTGTCTAGAGGCTTGTTTCAAGCCATACAAACTCTTGAGCAATTTGCATACTTGCTAAGGACCCCCTTTGGTATATCCTGGTGGCTTATTCATGTAAATGTCCTCCTCTAAGTCACCATGGAGGAAGGTATTATTGACATCAAATTGATGCAAATGCCAACCTCTTATTGCAGCAACTGAAAGAAGGCATCTCACAGTAACCATTTTGGCTACTGGTGAGAATGTCTCATTGTAGTCAATCCCTTCCTGTTGGGTGTACCCTTTTGCAACCAACCTAGCTTTCAACCTTTCCACACTTCCATCAGAATTTCTCTTGATTTTGTAAATATATTTGCAATCAATAGCTTCTTTGTTAGAGGGTAAATTTGTGAGGACCCAAGTTTCATTTTGCTCTAAGGCCAATAGCTCAGTTTCCATGGCCTTACACTAGTTAGGATCCTTTATGGCTTGTGAGTATGAAATAGGTTCAGAGGCAGCATAAAGACTAATAGAAAAAAATTGTAACTCAGGTGAAAAAGATTGGTAGGATAAATAATCATGTAAAGGAAAAGAACAATTAGTGATAGGAGAAGATACCTTGTCCAGAGATTGAGAATGAGGGGTGAGTGCAGCTTGCTGGCAGTGGTAATCTTGAAGATAACTAGGAGCTTTTCTTGTCCTGGATGACTTTCGAAGAGAAGGTTGAGGTGGAAGGGAAAAGCTGCTGTCAGTAGGTGCTTCATGAGAGGTAGAGGAAAGAGGGTTGATAGGATTAGAATTATGAGATGAAGGACTGACGACTATGAACTCAGTAGATGAAGAGGAATTATGCTCAGGAGTCACATGTGGATCATAGTCATGATCTGATGGAAAAGGATTATCAGGATTATTCTCAGGAGTCAGATATGAATCATAGTGATAATCTGAGTGAAGTTGAATAGGAACAGATTCTAGTTGAGTTGGAGCAGCAGGTTTAGTGGAAGAATCAGATTGAAATAGGAAAATAGTTTCATAAAAAATGACATCCCTAAAGATAAAAGTAGTGTGAGTTTTCAAATCCAACAACTTGTAACCCTTGACCCCAAAAGGATAACCTAAAAAAATACATTTTCTCCCTCTTCAATCAAATTTCTTTTGCCATGTGAGAGAGTGGATGCAAAACAAAGGCATCCAAAAATCTTTAAATGAGTATAGCTTGGCTTAGTGGCAAAGAGGACTTCATAAGGTGTCTAATTTGCTAACAAGGGGTTGGTGTCCTATTGATGAGGTAAACTACAGTTAGGATGCAGTCAGTCCAAAAAGATGATGGAAGGCCAGATTGGAAAAACAAAGCTCGTGCCACATTTAAAATGTGTTGGTGCTTCCTTTCCACAGTCCCATTTTGTTGCGGTGTCTCAACACAAGTCATTTGGTGGATTATCCCCTTTTGATTAAAAAATTCAGTCATTTTGAATTCAATGCCATTATCACTTCGAAGGATTTTAATCTTAGTTTCAAATTGAGTCTCAATTAAATTATAGAAAGACTCAATACAATTCCTTGTCTCTGATTTGGCTTGCAACAGATATACCCAGGTAGTTTTAGAGAAATCATCCACTATGGTCAGGAAGAATCTTGTACCATCATGAGCTGTAGTGGAGCATGGGCCCCAGATATCACAATGAATCATTTCAAAAATGGCAGTGGATTTATGAGAACTGGTAGGAAATGGAAGTTTACGCTGTTTAGCAAGGGGACAAATATAACAAGGACCAGTTTCATTAAACTTGTTACTCTGCTTTACAGTAGGATCTTCAATTAAAGCAAGTCTGGAATGTGATATGTGGCCTAGGCGACAATGCCAAAGGTCACTAACATTACTATTATTTATAATTGAAAAGGAAATGGCAGGAAAAGGTGGAGAGAGATGAGATAGAGTATCAGCCAGAGCAATAGGAGAAACAGTGGTGGTCAGGAGGTGATACAAGCTGCATTTCACTTCACCCATCCCAATCGTGGTCCAAGTGGAAAGGTCCTGAATAAAACAAGCATTAGTAAAAAATATTAAGCAACAAGTTTGAGTTTCAGTGAGCCTCTTGGCAGAAATCAAGTTAAATGAGAAAGAGGGGACACATAGAACATTAGTGAGAATTAGTTTCTCAGTGACCTGGAGAGTACCCAAGTGGGTAACAGGCATACAAGCACCATTAGGTAGCTTGACAGAATATGAAACTTCTGCGGTGACAGAAGTAAAGAAGGAGTGGCTACAGATCATGTGATCTGTAGCACCTGAATCAATGACCCATGGAATATTAGTGGAACAAACAGATTTATGTGAAAATAAAGAAGAATGAGTGAGAGGTATACCAAACATCTTTGACGCTTTAGGAGCAGTGACATTACTTTTGAGAATGGTTTGTGCCTGATTAACAGAAGGGAGAGTAATGGGAGGATCCTTTTGCTGAAGTAAGTTCATGAGCTGCCGGTATTGTTCCTTAGTAAAACTCACTGTGTCCTCATGAGTTTCCTCTTGATAAGAATCATTAGAGAAGCTGGTTTGATTGGAAGATAGGACTAGACCTTTTCCTTTGTACAACTTGTGCCCTGGGGGGTATCCATGAAGTTTGTAGCACTTCTCAACTACATGGCCAGTCATATTGCAATGGGTGCAAGTAAGAGCTTGAGCATTACCAACTTTAAAACAGTTTTCCAGTGAGTGACCCTGGATACGGCAGTGTGTGCAATAATTTAAAAAAGGTATGAGGGGTCTTAACAGCTAGAGCCATAGAATCAGAGGATGGTGAATATGTGGTGAGGAGGTTATGCTGTTCTTGTTGCTGAATTAGGGAGAAGACTTTGTTGACAGTGGGAAGAGATTCAATAAGCATAATATGGTCTCTAGAGTTAGCATATTGATCATTCAAGCCCATGAGGAACTGTATGACACAATCACGCTGATATCTATTATTCAAAATGCTTAGTTGCCCACAAGTGCAAATAGGAACAGGGTCATAAATAGCAATTTCATCCCATAAGGTTTTAAGGTTACCATAGTAGGTACTTACAGAATCTCTATCCTGTCGAAGGTTTGCTAGACTCCTCTTTAATTGGAAAATTTGAGGTCCATTTTGTTGGGTAAAATGATCCTTCAACTCTTCCCAGATTACTCGTGCATCATCCACAAAAGCTACACTGCTCTTTATATCAGAGCTGACTGAGTTTTGAATCCATGATACCACCATGTCATTGCATCTTTCCCATGCATCGAAAAGAAGGTCATCCATATCAGTTGGTTTGGAAATACTTCCATCAATGAACCCCAGCTTATTCTTGGCTCTAAGTGCTCGATGCATTGCTCGAGACCAAGTAGAGTAATTGTTTGTTGTAAGGAGGTCAGCAACAAGAACAAGAGCAGTGCTATCACCATTTTCAACTCTATAAGGATTGTTTGGGTTTGCGAAATTCAAATATGGTGTTTTTGGATTTGGGTTTTCTGTGTTTGCAGAATGGTCTCCCATAGGTTCGTAGAAAGGGTTTTCTGTGTCTAAAAGGGTATGATCAACATGAGCAAAAGGAGACCCCTGCTCTGATATCATGTAACAAAATGAAAAACAGAAATGAAAAGAAAGGGCAGAAGGTCACACCATGGATGAGCAGAGAAAGAATTGATTCTCTATGATGTTATAAAAAATGCTCGAATGTACATCCTTACCACTATATATACTGTACATGCCTGCTAAAAAGGGAATAACAGAATAAGAAACTTATGACAGCTAATGACAGCTATACACTACTAGACAAAAAATGAATAAAATACAACAGAAGATATATGTACTCTTAATACTATAAAAACGACACGTAGATATTAAGAGAATAAACGACATGCAGCTGTAGCATGTTGTAATACATGCGCACGTAGTTGAAGATCAAGGGGATAATTAAAAGCTTTCGATCGGCTTCCATCATTATCACAATATTTTTGCCTTCGCCATATAATATGCATGTTGTTATATACGAAACCTCGTTTCCCTCGACTACGTACCACGCATGAATCACCCCCACATTAGCTGCCACACCAAGATGCAAAAATATATAAATATATATGTATTTATATATATCAACCTTGTGTTGTGTTTTCACTGTGACAAACATCTTCTCCTCGAATTACTCTGGCTAAACTCCTTTCATCACTCCTCCATTTCTGAACAGATCGAACTGTTCACAAGATTTTCACTTCATTTTCTGTTTTTCATGTACGTATAATGGCCACGTACATTAAACCCTATATAATCCCACTGCTTTTCACTCATGCTTTCTATCCAGGAATCACAACCCAATTATGGCTTCATCATACTTTTTATCCTCGTTCATATTTCTTGAGCTGGCCCTAGTAGTGATCTTATTTCTCAGTCCTGCATTTTCCACGCCAAGAAGAGCTCTTGATCAGCACCAAACTGTACTACAATATGGATTCAGGGTCTCACTTAAGCATGTTGATTCTGGGAAAAACCTCACCAAGTTTCAACGTATCCAACGGGGAGTTGAGCGTGGGCGATACAGGTTGCAAAGGCTTAGTGCAATGGCCTCCGCAACCATATCAGATTCTCAGGTTGACGCCCCAATACATTCAGGGAATGGGGAGTTTTTGATGGACTTGGCTATCGGTTCACCACCGGTGAGCTTCTCGGCCATCATTGATTCCGGCAGCGATTTAATATGGACACAATGCAAGCCTTGCCAACAGTGTTATCACCAGCCCACACCAATTTTCGATCCGAAAAAATCATCTTCTTTCTCTAAGATGTCATGTGAAAACCAGCTATGCAACGCACTACCCTCGCCAACATGCGAAGGTGATGTTTGCCAGTATTACTATGAGTATGGTGACGATTCCTCGACCGAAGGTGTCATGGCGACAGAAACCTTCACCTTCGGGAACTCCAATATACTAGCAAGGTTTCGATTTCCAATATTGGGTTTGGTTGTGGGAACGATAACTTCGGAAATGGGTTGGACCAAGGTGCAGGGCTGGTAGGGTTAGGGCGTGGATCCTTATCCCTGGTTTCTCAACTCAAGCAACCCAAATTTTCATACTGCTTAACTCCCTTTGACGACACCCCATCTGGGACACTTTTGATGGGATCTCGTGCAGGCGCCATTGGCTGCACAAATGCATCAAATATCAAAACAACACCTTTAATAAAAAACCCAACACAACCAACTTTTTATTATCTCTCGCTTGAAGGGATCTCTGTTGGAAACACTTTTGTGCCCGTCATTAGCGATTTCGAAAACGATGGCAGTGGCGGCGTGATCATAGATTGTGGGACGACACTTACATACATGTTTCGTTCTGTTTTCGATGGAGTAAAACAAGCGCTCATTGCCCAAATGGGACTTCCGGTTGACGATTCGGGTGCCAGCGGGCTTGACCTCTGCTTTACCCTGCAATCTACCGAAGAGCCGCCGGAGCCGATTTTAATCAATTATCCCACCATGGTTTTACATTTCAAAGGTGCTGATTTGGAATTGCCCCCCACAAATTATATGGTCAGGGATTCAATTGATAAGATTTGCCTGGCTATGGCAGACTCTGGTACCTTGGGCATGGGGATCATTGGCAATATTCAGCAGCAAAACTTTCTGGTGACCCATGATCTTGTGAAAGAAACCATATCGTTCGTTCCAACACAGTGTGATCAACTTTGACCACCAACTTGATCACACTGTCTATATAGATACACCTATATATATGTGTGTGTTTGTATGGTCTCTTCGAGATTGTACGTGCATCATAATATTATAGATATTTACTTCTTAGCGTTGAAGTTTCGAATTTATTTACTTTTAAATAAATTTTTTCATATAATATAGGAAAAACACTAAACCCACCGATAACGGATCCCGACAATGGATCTCAATAGGTGTTTTTTTTTTCCTCTATGATTAAGGATGCATTTTTTAATGATGTTTTAATTTTTTTTAAATACATTTAAGAGTATAAAAAAATGTATGAAAAAAATAAAAAGGCCAGATGGCCTTCTCGGGAGATTTTGTTGGGCTACACCCTTGGTTTGTGTAGCACAACTCATAATTTAGATTGACATACATATTATATCTATTTTTTTATCAATTGATCTAGGAAGTATTTAAAGCGGAAGGAATAACCCAACAAGAGGTTTAACTAATAGTAAATAAGGTATTAGTTGTTGGATTCTAACTTATATATATATATATATATATATATATATATATATATATATATATATATCTAAACATTAATATGCTATAAGAAAATAGGTGGAGAGGAAAATTTGTACAACTCCAAATAACATTATACTCCACATATATGTATATCAAGTAAGTCCTAAAAAATCAATTTCTAACTAATTATATATATTGTCCATATTTAATGTTATATTTTTTTCCCCGAGATGATTGTGCACTACTTTTAAATTATTCACGAATTTTGAATCATTCGATCGTGACTGTTACTCTTGGAGTTTTCTGATTTTAAAATTTTGAAGCAATAAAAAACGATTATATATGTCCACTGTTGGGCCTGATATAGCACTTTAAGCCGAGAAGCTCGGTGTATAAGTAACTCAAAAGGACAGTTGGGTTGTTCGAAAATTTCTCAAACTCATTTATAAAAATCACATACGGCCTTTTAGCATGTGACAAGTGACAAGTATATATACTCTTTTAATAAAGGGATATATAGCACATTTTAACTTAGTATGTGTGTTGTAGCATATTCAAAACACACGTGACAATTTTTTAAACTTGAATCAGTTCAAAGTACTTTTAGAAAGTGTGATGAGAACTCGTCCAAGATTCCGGACTTGAAAAGGGTGCAGAGGAATTGGTCTGTAATATTTGGAGAAGGCAGATACAGAGCAGGCTCAATTTATGACCATTTGAAACCATTGAAAAAATGGACAATTTTCATACTTAAAAAATTCTATCATAATACATGTTTTTGCTTCAAAAACTAATTTACGGATAATTAGAATGTGAGTAATGCTAGATACAGTTTTAAGATATATAAGTTTGACGTAATCCTCTTATAAAAAGTGACATCCACTATTAATAAAATAATTTTTTTATATAAATCACAATTTTATTTATTTTTTTAAAATAAGTAGCGAGATTTAATTACTTTAAAATTATCATTTATAGTGACCACCTAGAAAGCTACGAAGAATGATGTCACACAGTTTTGGGAACATTCCCAATATTAATTGATAGAATAGAAGGTGGTGGTGCTTTTAAGGGTCTAAAAAGTCTCTTGCTTGTATTACACTTCATTGTATCTTATACATTTTTATGCGGTTGACAATCGGTTATTTATTAAAAGAAGAAAGGTTCCCAAAGCTGTTTATGAAATTCCGGGCAACTACCTACAAATTACTAGGATTAAGCAATTCTGAAAGTGGGCCAGCTTATCAAGCTTAGTTATGTCACTTATGTTAGTCCCCAAATTCAAACTAGTCATTTTGGAAAGAAAAAATCAATTTGCAAATTCCTTTATTGACACATCACACACTATTGATATCATAAAAGTCTACATAAATTGGTATAAAAAAAAAATTATGTTTTGAATTCTTTTATAATTATAATGGGTCTATTACACCAACTTTTAAGTATAATCGTAGACTAAAGTCGGCCTCATTTATTTTCACAACTTCTTTTATCTCATCTCATTCAATCATTATAATTTTTTTAAATTTTCACACAAAATAAAATAAACAATTCAATTTTTTTCAAATCTCAAAACAAAAATAATATTAAAAATATATATTCTAATAATATTTTATTCAACTTTTAATTTTGATCTCAACTCATATAAAACAAACCAAATTGTATTTATACTTGATGACTGGTTACACTTTAGGCAACAGAGTTTCATTGTAAGCTCCAACAGTGTCATGAGAGACAGAAAATCATGCCATTAGATTTGAGAAAGAAAATTGCAGTCAGTATTGGGCATTATTTTCATTGAGATTATGATTATTACTTTGGTTAAATATGCAGAGTTTATGCAATCAGAAATGTTAAAATATACAAAGAAAGAAGTACGTATAGAGCTCCAATTATTGAGCACAATACACAAAATTTTCATATCAGGATCAAAAGCTAGCATATCTAAGCTCAATATATAGTGAACTTTAAGGAATGGATAACCAAAACTGCATATTTTCATTTGTGAGAGGAAACCTGAAAGGAGCATTACTAAGTCTAAATGCATTACAAACAGATCATTCTGTAATAAGGCAATTTTGGGTAATAAGGATTAATAGATCGTCTTTTTAGTCATATCGTGTTTAATCATCTTCTGATACGACATTAAATAATTATCTCTTGTTTTTGTTTTTGCTTATCATCTGTCGATCATTCTGTAACACCCTGGGAGATGATAAAAGGATGATGGCTAAAAAAACTGAAAATATTTTCTAAAGGACAGAGCGAAGCTGCTAGGAGCACTCTACCTAGCACCTGAAATCTGCTGTGAAGAGATGTAAGACAACGAGTTGTACGAGCCGCTGGTATTAGAAGTAGGATTTATAAGCCCAAATGCTTTCTGGTTCTGCTCGCTCGACCCTTCCAATCTTGATATCTCAGTGAATCTCCGGCCATAGAACCGCAAGAAGTTCAGCGACTCGACCCTTGGCTCACCTAAAGGTAATCCACCTTCCAACATGGAAACAACGTTAGCCATGGCCGGTCTCAGTGCTGGCTCCTCATGCAGACAACACAGGGCAATCCGAACCAGCTTCTCAACCTCTTCGCTTGTCACTCTTCCCTCCAACCTCTGGTCTGCGAGCTCTGCATACCTTCTCTTCTCATGCATTTCCAGAGCAAGTAGAGGGAAATATATTGGTCTGGATCCCGACCCAGAAGAGGACGAGGATAGGCCATTTCCTCCACTGCTGCTGTTCTCTCTGCTATGGCTCAAAGTTTGGAACGAGCTATTCTTTCTTCCCCTCACAATCTCTAGCAATACCATTCCATAACTGTAAACATCACTCTTGTCGGAAATGGCGGAGTTCGTTAGCCACTCAGGTGCAAGATAACCTCGTGTTCCTCTCATGGTCGTGAATAGACCGGATTGTTCAGGACTGAGCAGCTTAGAAAGCCCAAAATCTGAGATTTTCACGTGTAAATTGTCGTGCAGGAGAATGTTCTCTGGCTTGACATCACAATGGATGATCCTGTCCTCACATCCGCTATGCAAGTAAGCAAGCCCTCGTGCTGTTCCAAGTGCTATTTCCACCCTCTCTTGCCATTCTAGAACAGGACCATTGCCGAAGAGTGGTCGGTCTAAGGAACCTCTGTTCATATACTCCAGTACAAGAAACCGCTGCCTCCCATGTACACAAAAGCCTTTCAATCTAACCAGATTGACATGGTGGATGTTCCCAATTATTGCAATCTCAGTGCAGAATTCCTTCTTCCCTTGGACACCCAGACTGGTAATCTTCTTCACCGCCACAACGCTTTTGTCTGAAAGGGTACCTTTGTATACAGCACCAAAGCCACCACTACCAATCTGGGTTTTGAAGTTCTCAGTAGCATCTGCGAGCTCTTCATAATTAAACCTTCTAGGCAAGCCCGGAATATCGATCATCTCTAGCTCTGCAGATGAAAATGAATTACACCGGCCGGATTCTGCATTATTTTTGGATTTGGAAAGCCTACTTTTCCTCAACCAGAGGATTGCGACAGCTACAATGGTGATTAACAAGAAGAATCCGGACGGAGGTAGCAGTACCAAAGCAGCTATGGGGAAGTTATGTTTCTGGTTGTTGTTGTTGTTGTTCCCAATTGTGTTTTCAGGAGAAGAGTGTACCAAAACTTTAATATAGCCCCGGTTATCATTCTTAGGCCTTGGGTTCAAAATGATAGATCCTAAATTGTTTTCAAGAAGATAACATGATTCAGAAGCATTTTCATGGAAAATAGCGAGACAAGAACAGTTCTGAGAGCATATATCTTGGCAAGCCGACAGATTCGCACGATGTTCCATAGGGCCATTGAAATCATTAGCAAAGTAGTCTATACCGCAGGCCAGTTGAAGATACGAAACTGAGGAGTTGAATTGACTGTCATTTCTGCTTGCATTATTATTCTTACAATCTGAAGGCAGAGAAAGAGAAGTATCGGTTGGAATGCATTCACCATTCGCTTGAACACGGAATCCCGGCGGACAAGAGCAAGTTCCCCTCAGAGGCTTTCTCGTGCACAATCCAATTTTCCCGCAAAAGAAAGGAATATGGCAATCATCGACCGGACCGGATAATTCTGGCACCCAATCGTCGCCGATGAAGCTGCTGATGACAAATCTGCCTTCATATCCCAACCTTCCAATCCTGAAATCCGATGGACCGCTCAAAGGTACCTGAATCACAACCGTGGCTCCATCACTTTCTAACAAATACAGACCGGTACCATTTATAGCCAGGAACGAAACCTCCCCGTACGAGTTCTTGAAAGCCTTTTTGTGCATCGAAAGCTTGAAATAAGTCATCTTTTTCCATTGCAGCAACAAATCCCCGTCGGTCAGCAGAAGCCGATAATCACCCACCGATTGGTCCTGCTCGGACAGAGCGCTTTCCAAAGATTTTCCAACACGCAGGCGCTGTCCAACGACAATACTGTCCGTCGGATTCTCGAAACTCTCCCATAGCGTAATATTTCGCGCATCAACCAGTAAGAGGTTTCCCGTTTCCAAAAGTTGCATAGCAGCAATCTCAGAATTCAAAGGCGGGGTCGACCATAGTAGTTTACCAGCCTGATCTGCCACTCTGAGGCCGTCGACAGACAGAGACAACTTGTCGGAGTCCGACATGGACGCGTTGCGGTTGGCGGACCAGATGATTGCATCGGAGGCGACGTGGGTGATGGAGAAATAATACCGTGACGGTGAGGTCCGTGCTCTGGTACCGGAAATAGAGGCTTTGAAAGTGCCATTCGGAGAGACCAAGAAAGTGCCAGACTGGTCGATGAAGAGGTAGTATGAGGCGTTGAAGGGGGGGCGGATGGAGTGGGTGGAGAGGGGACCTGAGAAAACAAAAAAGGGGAAGAGAGCGCCGCAAAAAATGAAGATCAAGACGACCGCCGAGGACAATGAGATCAACGAGAAGCCCATGCAGAGAAAAGATGGTGTAGGGGATATTGATCAGGGTAGGATAATTAGCTCCGATAAGATCGAAGATGATGGAAATGGATACAAAGAAAATCGAAGAAAACTATTTGGGTGTTGTCTGCAGAAGCAGCAGCAGCCTCCTCCATATGGATGGCCATGTTTCAAGCCCAGTTTCAGCTTCTTGTGTGATCAATGCGTTGACTCGGATACGGATATTGTGAACACGGAAAAACGAAAAAAGTGGTGATAAGGTTACTACTCATCTACTATTTTAAATTTTTTTATTTTTTAAATAGTTTTTTAACATTCTTAATTAATAAAAAATTAAAAAAAATATATAACTTTATCAATATTTATTTCTTTAATCATTAAATAAAATTAAAAATAAATCAAATATTAAAAAATAATAAATAGATAGTAATAGTATAACCAATCATTGTTCAAAGGGAAAGGAAAAAGCCTCTGCCAGCCGACAAAGCTTTCCAGCATGACGAAAAGATTATCAAATGAGTATTCCCATTTTTGAAGTCTTGACCCCTCAAGGAGAGATAAGACAGTTTATGTCATTAGACTCGTTACGATCTCTTTCCAATTTCAGGAGTTTATAATCTCTGTCAGTGTTCATCTTTCCTTCTATTAAAATTTTACTCTATATAGAATAAAAGGCAATACAAAATATACTCACAAAAAATATTCATATTCACGTAACTTTCTCGTTTGTACATCACTTTTATAAATTAAATTAAATTAAAAATTAAAAAAAAATATGAGAAGTCATGTGAATATATAAATTTTTTATGAGTAAATTTAGTATTTTTAAAAATCAATCAATAAAATTAAAACATTAATATAAAAATCAATTTTTTTTATGTAATTCTAGATATAATCATGAGTTGCGCAAGTGTCGTTAACTCTTTTTGAAAAAATATCGAGTTCGTTATTAAAAAATTATTTTTTTCATGTGATTCTTATATTTATTCATTTTTAAAAAAAGAATACATAGTATTTATGCACACCATACTTATTTAATTTGTTACTCATCATCCCTACACACCATATTTATTTTTATTTTTTTGGTGTTATTCTTCTTAAACTAATTGATTTCTTATCCCCATCATCTACACACTACTCATTTGGTAAGAGAAAGAAAATAGAAAAAATAAAAAATTGTGTGTGATGTATGATATAAGAATTATGAGTAAAATTTTTCTCAAAAAATATATAGAGATAAGAGAATCCTGTGGACTGAAATTATTAAATTAATTAAGAGTAATAATTTTTGAATGATTTTACACCACACACCATCTACATGAGATGATTTGATTTGTAAAATTTAAGTTTTAAATTTATCTTCTAAATCAAATTATGGTAAATATATTTCAAATAAAATTATTCTTTTAAGTTAAGTTAAAAGCTAAGATTGTGATCACAAAGTTAAAAACTGGATAATTTATCTTTCAAATAAGTAAATATCTATCAATATATGGAAGATTTAGAAGAAAAAGAAGCTTAGAATCTAAGCAATGAAGTATCAGTTTTAGTTTTAAATATGAATCTCGCAACAAAAATCTAAATTTTAAAAAATATATATAAATTGGACGTATTTAATGAAATCCCAATAATAATCAAAAGGATTAAAACTACAAAATATTGGATTTTAATTTGAAGTCATTTGATAATATTTAAGACTCATCTCAAGCAATAATTGGCGACAGTAATTAACGCCGTCCAAGACTTGTATAATCGTTAAAATAATGCTATCGGACTATTTGAGCTGTACGGATCATTTGAAACTTATCGATCAGATGAGTTTATAAAAACTTACTGGTCATCTGTATAGTAATTTTCATATGACCAATAACAATACTCTGGATATGTGTGTCGGTGAGATGGAGATGAATTTAAAGGGGATGATATATGTAAGGTATGGGCATGACGCCCTCCTGGCCACTTGTGAGGCTGTCATCCATGCATGCATTATATACATCTTGTCTATCTGTCAATGGAGACTGATTTATGATTTGGAATCGAAGTTATATATATGGACGGTAGGGATGTTATATTAGAAAAAAGCTACTATACCATCAATTCTTACGGCTCTATTTGACCGTTCGGAGAAATTTTTTTTTTATTTATTTAATGATTAAAAAAGTGATTTTAAGTATATTGATATATTTTTTATTTTTTAAAAATATTTAAATATATTAAAAAAATATGAATAAAAAAATAAAAATTACAAAAGCAACTAGCAATAATAATGAGGGGTGCTACTTAAGTGGCAGAATATCACAGCTCATTATATTATACATTTACATGGATGGAGGTATAATTAAAGAGTAATGTTATACATTATCACATCACAATCGTATTTTTATCTTATTATGTAAGATATGATATATTTATTATTTTTAGATGATAAAGAATTATCTAATGATTATTTAATAATGATAAATATATCACATCTTATATAATGAGATAAAAATAAGATGATAAATATATTACCGTATACGGCATGTTGGATCCAGTGTGCAAATAGGTCCCAACAATAATAGTAGTGTATTGTTTGCTGTTTTTCGGGATTTGCTACACAACCTCCTACTATTCACTCACACTCCACACTTCATATTTTTTTAATATTTTTTAATATTTTTTTAAAAAAATTTTTTGAATTTAATTTTTTTTAAATATTTCAGATTTTTTATTCACTATTCATATAAAAAATATTTGATAAAAAAAATTAAAAAAAAAGGTGGAGTGTGGAGTGTGGTGAATAGTAGGAGGTTGGGAAGATTATTTCTTTCAGATTTTTCATTCTAACCTAAAAGTCTCAAACATAAAATATTTTCAATATCAAATTTTTAATCTTTTTATCTAATCATTACAACTTTCTCAAATTCTCAAATAAAATATAAAAAATAATTCTACTTTTTCAAATTTCAAAACAAAAATTATATTTAAGTTTTATATTCAAATGATTTTTTTAATTTTATAATATTTTTTTTAATTTTTTATCTATTATTTCTTAAAATCTAATAAAATAATATAATAATTCAAATTATTTCACTACTATTTATAAATATATTACGATATTTTAAATATTCAAACTGACCTAAATGATTGCGAAAGCCCTCGGAAAAGAGCAAAGAGATCATTTTTTCTACTGGAAAAAAATTTCACATTTACGTGCTGCTTCTTAATAATTTTATTTTCCTGGGTTTAGATTTGGAACAAAGCTACATGGGTTTACTCTTTTATTTTAGGAGCATTTATTAATTTCTCAAAATAAAAAGGAAAAGCGTTGATTTGTTTGGTCAACTTAGTGAATAGGTAAAGTTACGTTTAGATGTTGAAGTAAGTTGAGTTGAATTGAGTTGAGTTGAATTAAAATGATAAAACATTGTTAGAGTATTATTTTTTAATATTATTATTGTTTTAAAATTTGAAAAAATTGAATTATTTATTATATTTTATGTTAGAATTTAAAAAAATTATAATGATGAATAAGATAAGTTGAGTTTGGTTTGGCAACCAAACGAAGCCTTAATGTCGCGCTTCGTACGTGGTGGATGGAAGTTAAGAAGTAGGCCAATATTTTCATCCATCTGTCAATTAACAAACCTTTGGACCATCTAATTATAAATTATTAGGGATCCACTGTCTCCTCTATGGTAGAGTCTTGGCATTTCCAGAGGTTGTGTTCTGAGTCTCTCATTGAGTCTGTGTGACAATCTCATGGGATGGAAGATCTTGAAATACGATGGAAGCAATTATGCCCATAAGAGGAAGAGGAGGTGTTACTAGAAATTCCTTCTGGAGAGGAGGAACATGTTAAGAGGAAATGTGAACTTAGACTTATTAGGAAAGTCTGTAGTGAACGAAGTGTGGGCAAGGATCTTATTTCGAATTCTAAGGCTAGAATTTGGAGGATCAATAAGAAGGCTATCTTTCAAGAGGTTGATAAGAATGTCTTTGTGGTGACATTTGCATTGCATGTAGACAAACAAATAATCTTAGATGGACGTCCATGGCTATTCGACAATGCGCTATTTCCTTTACACCCATATAATGGTATGCTATTACCTAGTCAGATTAAGTTTGAGAGCGAGGTTTTCTGGGTGCAGTTCCATGGCCTTCCATTGAGACATATGGCAAGGGAGCGTGGTGAGCAGATTGGCGCCTCTGTTGGTAAGGTGTTAGAGATTGATGTGCTGGATGATAGTATAGGATGGGGGAAATTCTTAATAGTTAAAATTGATATACCCCGGTATAAGCCTATTGCTCAGGGAGGGTTTATTCACTATCTAGGCAACAAATTGTGGATCTCATTCCAGTATGAAAAATTACCGAAAATATGTTTTAGATGTGGATGGTTTGTCCATAACCAATCTGGGTGTTCTTCTGGTATTTCAAGATCTGCTAAGGACAATATTGATGCCATGCAGTTCGGTCCATGGCTTCGTGCAGAGGGAGGATTCCGTTGTAGAGCATCACCATTATCGTCTGCTGCTAGTTCTGCTGGAAAGGGAGGAGTCCATCAAAAGAAAGATGTTGTAATGGAAGGATCAGTTGACAACTTTGATCATGTAGGCCAGCGTAAGGGGGTGGAGATGATGCAGATGTTGTAGGCTGACGTGGAAGGTGGTAATGGCTTGTCCACGAAACAAGTAGAGTTTTTAGAGGATGGGGGTGATCCAGTTTAGGGTTTGGAAAAAGGTGGATAAGGGTATTCAATTCAAATTTTTAAAAGTAGGGATAAGGTGCATCAGTTATTTAAGGGAAGTGGGAACTACTCTGAGCAAATCTCAGTGGTTGCTGCTAGTGAAAATTTAAAAGCAGGTGTTTTAAGTCCTACAACTACTGGAGGTGATAAGGTAAAGGTGATGGGCTGTGATGGGCTTTTAGGCCTGGTACAGAAAGCAGCTAATGATATGAGCTTGGATTTCATAAGTCCTGTTCAAAGGGGGGGACGGCCCAGTTTTCTTGCTCCTCATTCTTCTGAGGACTTAACAGTTCCACCACCACCTATTTCTACTAGTATTCTGCAAGGGAAGATGGCTGCTAGGGGAAAAACTCAAGCTATTCAAAAAGGGGGAGGTAAATGGAAGAGAAGAGCCCGAGGTCAAGGAAAGCCTACCCCACATTCAGTTGCTAAGAGCAGTAGAAAGAGATTGTTTGATGAGGATGATGCTACATTCTCAGACTTAGTAATCTCAAAGAAAGGTAAAACTAATGAAGTTTTACATAATGATTTGGCAGAGGTTGGATGCCAGCCCCGCCAAGCATTATGCAAATATTAAGTTGGAACTGTCAAGGGCTTGGGAACCCCCGAACGGTTCAATGTCTTTGCTCCTTAGTGAAGACTAAAGTGCTCGAGGTGGTGTTTGTAATGGAGACAAAAATGGCTGCTAGTCGTGCAAGGTTTATTGCAATGAAGGCAAAGTACGAGAATCGTATTGGTGTTGATGCACAGGGTAGAGTGGTGCTCTTATGATCATGTGGAAACAAGATCTTGACATTGAGTTAGTTAATTACTCTGCCAGGCATATTAATGTAATAGTCTTAGATTTTCTTGGTGATCATAGATGGCTTCTGACATGCTTCTATGGTCATCCCGAAGTTAGTCAAAGAAAAGGAGCATGGGATTTATTAAATCCTTTAAACCAGATGGCTTAGGCTGGTGTGTCATTGGAGATTTTAATGAGATATTGTCAAATGATGAGAAAATGGGTAGTTGTGTGAGAAATGAAAATCAAATGGAATTATTTAGACAAGTTTTGGAGCAAGGAAATTTGTTTGATTTAGGCTGGAAGGGAGAGAAATTTATCTAGAGTAATAGGCATGAGGATGCCACCTATACCAAAGAGACATTAGACAGAGTCTTGGCTAATCAATCTTGGTTAGATGGTAACAGAAATTTCAAAGTTGAAACTTATGCTGCTATTTGATCTAACCATCGACCTTTAATGTTAGATTGTGGCATGTCTAGGCTGGGACAAAGAAGATATAATAGTAGCTTCCAATATGAGCTTAACTGGGAGAGAGAATAGGGTTGTATCTCATTGATAGCAACATATGGCAAAAAGGGACTTATGCCAAGACCTTGCTTGAATCTGTTCAGTCAAAACTCGAAGCTTGTGAAAATGGCCTTAAGAAATGGAGCAAGAACATGGATAGGGAGAGAACAAAGGCTATCAAAGACAAATCCACATTGTTAGCACAACTGCAAGAAAATGAGACACCAAGTTCTATGGCTGCTCAGAAACAACTGCAGAGGGATATTGACCTTCTATTGGACCAAGAAGACATCATATGGAAGCAAAGAGTTAAGAGACATTGGCTGGAAAAGGGTGTCAAGAATACCAAATTTTACCACGCGTGTCAACCAAAGAAGAAAGAAAAATTGCATTAAAAATATAATGAATGTTGATGGTGTGATACTAACAGATTCTAAAGATATTATGCAGGGTTCTGGCAACATTTTTCACAAGTATTTCTCTCTACTTCTCCTTCTAGAGAATGCATTAACCAGTGTTTGGAGGGGGTGAATTCTAGAATATCTAAAGCTATGAGTGGCCTGGATAAGGAATTCACTAGTGAAGAAGTGTTATTTGCTTTAAAACAAATGTCCCTCTTTAAAGTTCCTAGACCCGATGGTTTTAGTGCTGGTTTCTTCTTAGATCATTTGGAGATAGTAGGTATGGAGGTTACAAAATTTTTCCTCGATTTCATGAAGAATGGTGTTATGCCTACTGGTTTAAATCACACTATTATTACTTTGGTTCCTAAGGTTAACTCTCTTTCCTCTATGAATGAATTTAGACCTATTAGCTTATGCAATGTTTTGTATAAGTTATATCTAAAGTTTTGGCAAATAGGATGAGAAAGGTGCTAGCTATGGTGATTTCTTGGAATCAAAGTGCATTCATACCAGGTAGGCTTATTACAAACAATGTTATGGTGGCCTATGAACTCTTACACATTATGCAAGCAAGACATAAAGGAAAGAAGGGTAGCATGGCTATTAAATTAGACATGTCCAAAGCATGCGATAGGGTTGAATGGAATTTTCTGGAAACCATTATGTTGAAGTTGGGCTTTAGTGTGAAATGGACTAATCTCATTATGCTTTGTGTCAAAACTGTGTCATATTCTATCAAAGTGAATGGCATTCAAGGCAAGACTATTTTTCCTTTAAGAGGCCAGAGGCAAGGTGATCCATTGTCTCCTTATTTATTTCTTCTTTGTGCTGAGGGACTCAGTTCTCTATTCCAATAAGTTAAGAGCAATGGACTTATTAAAGGTGTGGCTGCTTCAAGAGGAGGGATGTCCATTAATCACCTTTTATTTGTAGATGATTGTGCAATCTTTTGCAGTGCAAAACAAAAAAAAAATGGTGTGCAATGGAGCAGATTTTATACTTGTATGAATGTGCTTTTGGTCAGACAATGAACAAGCAAAAGACTTCTATTATTTTCAGCCTCAACACAAACCAAAAAGAAAAAGAGTTATTTTTTACGACTAATGGAGTACTGTGTTGGAACTATAACAAGTACTTAGGTTTACCTACCATGGTAGGAAGATCAAAGTATCATACATTTAGACACCTAAAGGAGAAAGTTTGGAGGAGAATCAACAGCTGGAAGTCTGAAATGCTATCTTCTGCAGGGAAGGAAATCCTAATAAAAAGTGTCTTGCAAGCTATTTTTGCATACACAATGAGTGTCTTTAAACTACCATATGGTTTGATGAAGGAAATTGAAGCCACGTTCTCATGTTTTTGGTGGAGCCAAAAGAGAGGTGTAAATAGTATTCATTGAAGGAGTTGGGAAAGATTAGGGGAACTAAAGCATAAAAGTGGGCTTGGTTTCAGGAATCTTAACAGTTTCAATAAAGTACTTTTGGCAAAACAAGTGTGGAGATTACTTCAAAATCCCAATTCTTTGGTGTTACAGATTTTTAAAAGCAAATATTTCAAAACCTATGGCATCTTGGAGTCCAAACTAGGGTCCTCTCCTTCTCATGTTTGGAGGAGTATATGGTCTTCTATCAATTTGGTAAAGGCAGGTGCAATTTGGAAAGTAGGTAATGGGCACAATATAAAAGTCTAGCATGATAGATGGCTCCAACAACCTATTTCTTATAAAGTTTAGACCCCTATAAGTCACTTGAATGAAGTCTGTTGTTGTTGAGTTAATTGATGGGGTTACCTGCAGGTAAAAGAATGAGTTAGTGGAAGCTATTTTCAACTCAAAGGAGGCTAAGCTTATCTGCAGCATCTCTCTCAGTATGAGGGTCATCAATGATAGGCTAATTTGGGTCAGAAATACAAAGGGATTTTTACAGTGAAAAGTGCCTATTTTTTGGATTATGTGCTGTCAAAGCAGTCTAAAGGAGAGTCATCGAATGGGAAGGTTTCTAATTAGGTATGGAGGAGGCTATGGCAATTGCAGATTCTAGGGAAGGTTAAACAACTTCTTTGGAATGCACTAAATGAAATATTCCCTACAAAGCAATTACTGAGGAAGAAATAGGTAGTTGAGGATGATCTATGTCCTGTTTGCTTGAGGGTCGAGGAATCCATTATTCATGTTTTATGGAACTGTCATGCATCAATGGATGTTTGGGGGGATAAGGATAGTCATTTAAGGAAATGGAATTCAAACTATCTTGACTTTAAATTGTTATGGGGTGATTTATTTAGCAGATTGGATGTTGAGCTGTTAAACCAGGTTGCTGTCATACTTCACAAGTTGTAGACCAGAATGAATTGCTTTGTTTTTAATAACAAGTTTAATGGTCCATCTACTTTACTAAGATTTGCACTAACTGATATTGAGGTATTTCATGGTACACATAAGAGCTTATTGTCAAATGCTGATAGCTCTACCAGACAGACAACTGACATCAGGTGGAAGCCACCTACTGATTTCTTCTACAAATTAAATTTCAATGCTGCTTATGATTCTGAGAAGTGGTTGATGGGCATTGGCATTGTGGTAAGAACAACAAAGGAGAAGTTGAGGTTGTGGTGTCTGCTCCAAGGAGGCATGTCTATTCTGTATTCTCTGTAGAGTGTTATGCTCTCATCAAGGGCATTCAACTATGCCAAGAGCTGAATATGCTTCAAATGCATTTCAAGGGTGACGCAAAGCTAGTGATGATCTCTCTTAGAAGGGTCAACTGGTTGATGATATACAATCTCTAATGGCTGCTTACATTGACTGGACGCTATGCTTTACAAGAAGATATGGTAACCAAACTACTCATATGGCTACAAAAATAGGCTTATATTCAGAACATGAGCCTGTGTGGATTGAGGATGGACCACAAGAAATTATGTGTTATTCAGTTTGATAAGTCTTGTATACATTTGCATTAATGAAATTCTTCATTCTTTTAAAAAAAATTATAAATTATTAGGACCATATTAATTCCTAGTTAGGGTTGTAAATAAATACTACTTGACAAACTATTTGAAATTACTTGGTCAGATTCGAATACAAATTGATTAGTTTATTAAATAAGTCCGTTTGTGTTTACAAAATTATGATTAATCTTTAAACTATGCAATTCGTATAACCTTTGGCTTGTAGTCGTATAAGTTCGAATAATTTCATGTTTATTATTTTTAATTCTCTAAATTTTTTAATGAAAATATTTTAAATATTTATAGATATTAAGAAAATCATCTTCCTAATACTAAACAGGTTACTCGAGTCATTATTATAGATATAATCAATTAACAACATTTTCTCTTCACACACAAGAGAAGCTATCAGCCAGTCAAAACTCATACAGGGTGTACTGAGGTGGCAAGTAAAAGGGCTTCTGTTTTGAGTGTTAAAGTTAGTTCAAATGAGAACTATAAATATGAGAGTCATATTGTATTGTAACATATGTGAATGAGAAGTTGAGATAAAACACAGAGATGAGAGATTGTACTTGAGATGATATAAATTCTGCTTCAAGAATCAAGAAAAACTCAGAGAGGATGTATGATCTTTGTAATCTTGCATTTGTGCTTTTATCCTCAATAAAGCTCTTTAGATGGTTCCTATCGTGGATGTAAATCGCTAGGATCGAACCACGCAATATCTTTATGTTCTTTACATTGTTTTCTTAAGTCACTGCACTCTTCTTACTTCATTATTGGCATTCTAGTATTGAGTTTCATCATAAAGGAAACTCAGAATTTCTACAAGTGGTATCAAGAACATCACGATAGCCAAGTTTAATGTGGAAAAATTCACTGAAAAAAATGATTTTGGCTTATGGAGAATCAAGATGCGAGTTCTTTTTGTTCAACAAGGTCTGCAAGGTGCACTTCTTGAAGAAAAAGGCATGGGATCTTTATCAAACAAGGAGAAGAATGAGATCTTGCAGAAGGCTCACAACACCATTATTTTGTCTCTTAGTGATAAGGTTTTGAGGGAGGTTGCCAAGGAGGAGACAACAACAGGTATATGGTTGAAACTGAAAAATCTCTATATGACTAAGTCCTTGGCAAATTGCCTGCACAAGAAAACCAGACTCTACACTTTCAAAATGACCCCAGGTATGTCTATGGAAGAACATCTTGATGAGTTTAACAAGATTATTTTAGATCTTGCAAACATAGAAGATGAAGATCAAGCTATTCTTCTGTTAAGTTCTTTAGATACTTCGTATGGAAAATTGAAGGAAACCATGATGTATGGCATAGAAGCATTAACCTTGGAGGAAGTGCAATCTGTCTTGCACTCGAGGGAATTACAGAATAAGGCAGAAATTAAATCAGAAACTGGGGAAGGTTAGACTGTAAAAGGAAGATCAGAAAAACATGTTCATAAAGGAAAAAATAATAAAGTTAGATCAAACTCAAAGGGGGAAATAATTAAAATGCTTTGTATGCCACAAATAAGGGCATTTCAAAAGGGACTGCCCTGGGAGAAAAAATCTTACAAACAAATCTAAAGAGGAAGGAAATGCTGACGCTGTATTAGATGGATATGACAATGCTGAGGTACTGAATGTATCTAAGGTAGATTCAGGTGAAGAGTGGATTTTAGACTCAGGTTGCTCTTTCCACATGTGCCCCACGAAGTCATGGTTTGAAACCTTCACTAAGTTAGATGGAGGGCATGTAATCCTAGGCAATAACAAGTCCTGCAAAATTCTGGGAAAAGGCCTAGTCAAAATTGTGATGCATGATGGTATAGAGAGAATACTACAAGAAGTTAGATATATACCTGAACTGAAGAGAAATTTAATTTCTCTTGCTAAAGGCTCTTTAACAGTGATGAAGGAAGTAATCAAAAATGGATTTTACACACTTATAGGAAAAACAGTTATAGGTGAGGAGTCAAATACACAGGCTAAAATGACAGACAAGGTTGTGCTATGGCATAGGAGGTTGGGGCATGTTAGTCAAAGAAGACTGCAAGAACTTCATAAATAAGGCCTGCTGGGTGAGAAACATCTAGAAGAACTGTCATTTTGTAAAGATTGCATATTTGGAAAGTCTACAAGGGTCAGTTTTAAAGTTACAATTCATCAGACTAAACAAATCTTGGACTATATTCACTCATATTTGTGGGGTCCTGCAAAGGTCAGTTCTCATGGTGGAGGAAATTACTTCTTAACCATCATAGATGATTACTCAAGAAAGGTATGGATATACATACCTAAAAATAAGAGTGACACTTTTAGTAAGTTCAAGGAATGCCTTAGTTGAAAATCAAGTTGGAAGGAAGGTCAGAAAATTTAGAACAGATAATGGGCTTGAGTTTCTATCAAATGAGTTCAATATGTTTTGTCAAAGAGAGGGAATAGAAAGGTACAAGACTGTAAAGAAAACCCCTCAACAAAATGGCCTTGCTGAGAGGATGAACATGACCATTTTAGGGAGGGTAAGATGCTTACTGTCAAACTCAGGTCTACCAAAACAGTTATGGGCTGTAGTTGCTACCACAGTTGTCCATTTAATTAATAGAAGCCCCTCATCTGCAATAGGTTTCAAAACCCCACAAGAAATTTGGTCTGGAAAGCCTTCAAAGTATGATTACTTAAGGGTGTTTGGATATGTAGCCATACTCTAAAACAGACAAGTTAGAACTGAGAGCACTTATGTGCATTTTTGTGGGGTATCCTGAAGGAGTTAAAGGGTATAAACTGTGGGTGGATGAGCCTGGAAAACAAAAGTGCATAGTCAGTAGAGATGTAATCTTCAATGAACTATAGATGGCTAGAGCACAGAAAGTACACACTGAACCTATACAAATGCTTACCTCAGAGAGATTGCAACTTGAGGTGGAGCAAGAAGAATGCTCACCACCTCAGCTGGAAAATCAAGTTGAGAAAACAAAAAGAACCTCAGAGAACAGAGATCAAGGTGATAATAATTCCTACAACTTGATGAGAGACAGACATAAAAGGGTAATTAGACCACCTCAGAGGTATGTCCATGCTGAGCTTACTGCTTTTGCACTAACAATAGCAGAAGAATAGATCTATATAGAACCAAGGACTTATAAAGATGCTATGGCAAGCAAAGAGTCTCATAAATGGATATTAGCCATGCATGAGAAAATGGAATCTCTTAATAAAAATAAGACTTGGGAACTAGTTTCTAAACCAGAGAAGGTAAAACTGGTTGGATCTAAATGGATCTACAAAATGAAGGAAAGCATATCAGGGGTTGAGGGACCTAGATATAAGGCAAGATTGGTAGCAAAGGGATTTACTCAAAGAGAGGGGATAGATTTCAATGAAATCTTCTCACTAGTAGTCAAACACAGCTTTATAAGGCTACTGTTATCCTTTACTGCCTATGAAGACCTACACTTGGAACAATTAGATGTAAAAACAGCATTCTTGCGTGGAGAACTCAATGAGGTCATATACATGTAACCACCAGAAGGTTTCTCAAATGAAATCAGTGACAATCAAGTGTGTTTACTAATGAAATCTCTATATGGACTAAAACAGTCCCCTAGGCAATGGTACAAGTGATTTGATTCACACATGATTGAAAAGGGTTTCAAGAGAAGTGGGTATGATAGTTGTGTGTATTACAAGCAATCTGGATAAAATATGGTTTATCTACTGTTGTATGTAAATGACATGCTTGTTGCTTGTAAGGACTTAAATCTAATTGAACAAGTCAAGTGTATACTCAAATCAGAATTTGAAATGAATGAATTAGGACCTCCTAAGAGAATTTTGGGTATGGAAATACTACGGGATAGAAAAAAAGAATACTCTATCTATCTCAAAAGTCATACATCTCAAAATTTCTGAAAAGATTTGGTATGGACCAATTTAAGTAAGTAAGTACACCTATAGGGCAACATTCAAAACTGTCAGTCACCCAAGCATCTCAAACAAATTAAGAAAATGAGTTTATGTAAAAAATACCATATGCCAATATGGTGGGAAGCATAATATATGCTATGGTTTGCTCAAGACCAAACTTGACTTATGCTGTAAGCATAGTCAATAGATTCATGAGCAATCCTGGAAAACACCACTGGCATGCCATTAAGTGGGTATTTCAGTATTTGTCTAGTTCAAGCTACTCGGGATTGAAGTTTGGTGAAAATGTACATAAGAGAAGTGAATTACAAGATTTTTTGGACTCAGATTATGCTAGAAACATAGACATCAAAAAATCTTTAACTGGTTTTGTGTTTATAGCCTTTGGAGGAGCAATCAGTTGGAAGGCAACTTTGCAACCTGTGGTTGCCTTATCGACAACTAAAGCTAAATACATTGTTATGACTGGGGCCATCAAAGAGGCTATATGGTTAAGAGGTATATCAACTGAATTAGGCATGTTTACAGGAAACATCACAGTTCACTGTGATAATCAAAGTACTATCTACCTTGCCAAAAAGCAAGTATACCATGAAAGATCAAAACATATAAACATTAGCCTTCACTTTGTCAGGGACATCATAGCAGGTGGTGAAATTAAAGTGAAAAAAATTTCTATTGAAGAAAATCCATTTGATATGATGACCAAGTCTTTGCCAACTATCAAGTTCAGACATTGTCTGAACTTGATCAACATAAGGAACTGTTAAGTACCCCTTATAGGGGGAACAATGCGGGAATTGACTGAAGAGGAAAGGAGCAAATTGGAAAGAGGAAAAGCTTGCCAAGGTAGAGAATTGTTGTAATGTCAACATTTTCTCTTCACACACAAGAGAAGCTGTCAACCAGTCAAAACTCATGCAGAATGTGCTGAGGTGGCAAGTGAAAGGGCTTCTATTTTGAGTGTTAAAGTTAGTTCAAATAAGAACTATAAATTTGGGAGTCATATTGTATTGTAACATACGGGAATGAGAAGTTGAGATAAAACACAAAGAAGAAAAACAGAAAGGAGAGATTGTACTTGAGAGGATACTGATTTTGCTTCAAGAATCAAGAAAAACTCAAAGAGGAGGGATGATCTTTGTAATCTAACATTTGTGCTTTTATCCTCAATAAAGCTCGTTAGATAGTTCGATTATCCTCAATAATCGAACCGCGCAATAACTTTGTGTTCTTTACATAGTTTTACATTGTTTTCTTAAGTCAGTGCACCCTTTTTGCTTCATTCTTGACATTTGAGTACTGAGTTTGATCATAAAGGAAACTTAGAATTTCTATATATATTGTAAAGATATATATTAGCTAGCAAAAGATCAATAGTTGTTTGTGAAGATTTTAAATAAGGTTATAAAATACAAATTAAATTGTGATCCTAAAATTTGATAATTAATCGAAATAAAATGACGTAATATTATATTTTCACCATATGAACTATCACCTCATTTACACGCATAACATTTATGCAGTGCAATTTATAATTACAAATAATCCGCTATATATTATTATTATTATTTTCATTCTCGAGTCTAAATTAATCAAAACAACTCTTTGGCAGATCCAAATAATTTGGCATCTTGGGTAAAGGAGATTCTGAAAAGGAGAGGCAAGAGTCGACGTCTCAACAATTTCACACGAGTAGGGGGGTTCAATATATTTCGTCTTCTAAAGTTTGTTGTTCATGTCTGTCTTCCCAGTTCCCATTGCAACACATGAATATATTTCTCTTCCTGTACATGCTGCCGCAGCTTACACCTTTTTGGACTGGTGTGATCCCGGCCATTTCCTACATGATTAGTAACATATTTTCATGAAAAATAAGTATATATATAAATACGTATATATATATGAAAAATTCTACTCATCAGTCACTATTTACTCTGACACTCTACATCTAACATTTTTTTTTTATAGGATATTTTTCATAAGATGTGGAGTATGAAATAGTGAATAGTGGCTAATGAGAAAAAAATTTCTATATATATATATGCTAGATTTATGATTAGTAAGCTTAAGGTCCCGTTTGGATGGTGAGATGAGATAAAATAATTTTAGATAAAAGTTAAATAAAATATTATTAGAATATTAGTTTTTAATATTCCTATTTTTTTGAAATTTAAAAATTTTGAATTGTTTATTATATTTTGTGTGAAAATTTTAAAAAATTGTAATGATGAGATAAAATGAAATGAAACCGTTTTTATATCTAAACAAGACCTAAGAAACAACACAAACATAAATATTCCGACCTAAACACCTGTTTGGGAACTTTCCTTTCCTTCTTTTCCTGCTGAAAACTCTCACATTTTGATTTCTTCTGCATGTACATCTTGCATATCTTCTTTTGCTGCTTATTTTCTCAAAGCAGATCAGTCTCTCTCTCTCTTATTTAGATTCTTGATCAGTTGTTAGAAATGCGAGAAAATAAGAAGAACGTTTGTCTTGTCCGTCATGAATGCAACAGGTCACATGGATTATAATTAATGGTGCTACTGCAACAACCTTTCGTTGACTACGTTGAAATTTTTGGCACAGAAGAACAGATCAAGGATGACATTTACGTACGTACAATGAAGAAATTGAGTAATATTTGTATGTATCTCAAAGTCCTTAAGAAGCCAAATAATATTAGTTTTAGTGTATTCAAGACTGCATCATTATTCAAAACAATAATATTTTTTGGATTTTGCTGCATGCATGGCAGCAGCATAACCAGCTTTGCTGCATGACAATTAAGAACCTGCTCAATTGTCGTACTGTTTTACGATAAGTCAATGATTTCTTTCGTTGGATTTATCAAAAACAAAAGTGTGAAAGCATTGGCCCCAATAAAGAATTTTTAAAACTTTCCACAACATAAAGTCGAAAAGTTGTGTGAACATAAATTATGAGCATGAAGACCAGTGCCCAAAACGACTTGGGTCTTAATTCTAAACAGCTGCTCTCATGGCAGAAAATATCGAAATTAAGTTACCGCATAGACTTTGCATGGTTGACAAGAAACGTTTAAACAGGATAAATTAGGTAGGAGCCGCGCGAACGCAGGCCCCCGCTACCACAAATAACGACGTAGGCTCTCCCACATTGGGGAGACCTTAGGCTGGCACCCCTCCCCAAAGTGCAATGGAGGTCACCAGCCTAGGCCATGGGCCTTCTTGATCACCCATTGACCCCGCCCAGGTAAGTATTTTAGTTGTTGATCTATGCTCTTTATTTATACTCCCAACTATCCATATCTACATCGGTACTTTTTCAATGTGGGATTTGAAATACGTACACAGCTATCACTATTTTACATGTTAACAATCTCTCTCTCTCTCTCTCTCTCTCTCTCTCACACACACACACACAAATGGAATATCTGAAGGAGAATTTTCAAAAGAGTTCTTATTCTAACTAACTAAGATATTGCACAAATTTCCAGAAGTTTTTGCTCCAAACTACAGTATGATTAGTGTATGAAAAGGTCCAATACAGTAAGCTCAAAGGGGTCTGCCCCTTAATCAATTGGACAAATCAGATAAAAGAAAGGCTAAAGCAAGAAATTAAAGGACCATTGAGTACTGCACAGCCCATACCACGTTCATATTCGGCTCTTTCATAACAAATGACCATTGGCCCTTCTTTATCGATTTCCAACCAAGACTGGAAAATCCTATGGACTTGCTCAAATTCCATGATATATTATTTCAACCAAAAAACTCTCCTTTGCCCAGTACTAGTCAACATTCTATCTATAGTACTATACATGATTCTTAGACTTCCCCTTCATAATTGGCATAATGGCCATTAATAAATTCTCAAGCTCTTGTCAGTGGAATATGATATTTTCCATTTCACACTTCACTTGAAAATGAATATTATTATTATCCATTTAGTGTAAAATAATTGGCATTTTAAATTAAATTAATATTATCCATTTCGGTTTAAATAGAGAGGATTAATCCTTGTTCGTGTTGAACATTATCTTTCACACTAATGCAAGACTTAATATGATATAAGGAGGAAGCACATGCACCACTTTTAAATTTCTGCAACAGTGATACTTGACTCAACTTGGATGACACACAATAAGGCCATTCAAGGGTCCACATGTTGGCAACAGACCAGGTTTTCTCAATTCAGCTAGCTAGCAACTTGATCATCTGTCCTTCATGCATGGCCACAAAAAATCCCTGCAACAGTGCCCATAAAAAGAGAAGCTCCAGCAGCATTACCTCCGGGAATTGAAGCAATACATATAAAAAAAGTAACATTAGACAGGGATTTGGACAGAGTTGCTCAAACTCCCCAGCAATAAAAATGGGAGACTTCAACAATAATAAAAAAAAATGTCAGAACGTCTTTTAGCAATATTGTAGCAAGCAACTTCTTTTCTGTAAAGAAAATACGGCAGGGTTCTAAATTTCTAACACCCTTAATTAGAGATAAGCCCTCCAATATTCTTTTCAAGCAATTATTGCAGTCTGTGACTTTGTAACTGTAACCATTTTTTTTTTCTTTGTTATAATATTGAAAAAGCCTTGAATGCCCTTCCCAATGAAAGGATAAAAGAAAGAAATGGTATAAGACCCTTTTATGGAAAGGTTGCTGGACTTACTTTGGTTGGAAAATGCACAAAATGGTCTCATAAAAATTGTCATTTATCTCTTTTTGGAGAAAAATAGGAGTCCCCCCCCCCCCCGCGTCAACCACGTCAAATGGAGCACGCATCTGGTTTGATCGTAGCTCAACTACGACTGTAGAAGCATATATAATTATGAGATTAATTATATATCAGTCACTATTAATTTTTACATTCTATATTTATAACTTTTTTATAAATTATGAGGGTATTTTTTATAGAGTATGAGGGTGTTTTTTATAAGATGTAAAATATGAGATGGTGAATAATAGCCAATAAAAATAATTTTTCAACAATTATCTCTATAGGTCTCCTGCTTCTACACTGTCATAAGCGATGACCTTTTGCCCGTCGAATGTTTGCTACCCCTCGCCACTTGGGCGACACTCCCTCGTTGCGTCTCTTATCGCCCTTGTCACTTGGTCCTGCCCGCCAGTGACATTCAAGCCTGGCTGGCTCTGACCTCGTTGCTCCTGTTGGGCTGGGCCTTGACTATCATCAATCCCGATCAAAATCAAATCCAAGTCAAGTCTCTAAAATTAAAATTGTTTCCCGAGGAAAGAAGCTTTGGGTAGCTAGAGTATTCAAAAAAAAAATAACTGGATTATGTTTGGATAGCGAGAAATGTTGTGAAAAAATAATAATAAAATATTAAATAATAGTAAAAAATAGGTAAAAAGTAATGAATAGTAAAAAAAATAAGTAAAAAGTAATAATAAAGTAAAGAATAGTAATGAGAGTATTTAAAAATAGTTAAGATACTCTCGGTACCCAAACAAGGGGCTCTGTTTTAGTGTAGAGTTATGTTATTTACAAATGATACACCATTTATTGTGAGATCATTTAGTCTCGTTTATTTTCATAACTTGTTTCAATTCATTTAATTATTATAAATTTTTCAAATCTTTACACAAAATAAAATAAATAATTCAATTTTTTTAATTTCAAAATAAAAATAATATTAAAAATATATATTCTAATAATATTTTATTTAATTTTTAACATTAATCTTAACTCATCTCATTTCATCTTATTTCATCTTATTTTAATTATTACTTTTATCATTCATGACTTTGCGCTAAATAATTGGTAGATGGATTAAAATTTATAAGTAACTTTCAAATCATTTGGTGCCGTAGAAGGAAGTAATTGTTAAAAGGAGGATAAATAACGTTACGCTAACAACGAATATTTTAGAAATGCAATAAGAATTTTATATAAAAAAAAAAAAAATCTTTCTAACTAGAAGTAGGTATGGCGCATACCATATTCGTACTGTTCACATAACAAGACTTTAATTATGAAGAAAGTTTAATGCTGCATTTGGTATTAAGAATTATTCTGATGACGTATGAATAGTAGTAAAAGTAATTTGTGAATAGTAGTTAAGTGGTCTTAATTTATTTTATTACAGTTTTGTTCCCAAACAAACTTTAAGATTATTAGTTTTTAATCAAATTCTGTATATTTTACTTCAGCACCTGTGAATATATTTTTCTTATGAAAAAATAGTATGTTAATCGTTAATTATTTTGAGAATAGTTAGGCAACGTTTGGATACTGAGGTAATATGAGATTAAATGAGTTGATCTATAAATAGTAATATTTTATGAATCTTATTGGAACGTGTTTGACTCATATGATTTCGACATGCCCAAAGGTCACATGCATAAATATATTGATATATGTATTTGAATGTACGAAATAAATTGATGAGTTTAATTTTTTACAAAAAATTAAAAAAAATAATTAATTTTATCAATAATTAATTTGAGATGAATTAAAACTCCATCATTAATCATTAAAAGTATGCTTGAAGTTGTAAGCCGGTACAAAATCACAGGTAGTTTTCAAAACACAAATTCCACTCCAATTTAGTAGTATGATTTGAAAAAAAAAATGACCCATGCAAAACATACACTACATACAGACGCTGCTGGTTGGAAACTTGGATGGATGATGGAATTTAGGATGCGGTACATGACGATGACGTTCGCTCGCAACAAGTCTTTGCAAATGGCAAAGCAGAAGGAGGGGGCCGTCGCCAACGTAACGTTCCCCTTCCCTTATGCTACGCATCTTAGGCAAAAAGCCGGCCCCATACCAAACCCAATTCAATTCCAAATAATTTCCAATTCTCTCTCTCAGTCCACTCTTCGCTTTTACTTTTCTCAGTTGTTGTTGTTGTTGTAGTATATTTTCTGTTCTTTTCTTTTTTCCCCTTTTGTCTTCCCAATGCTGTGAAAATACATACAACTCCAATCCATTTGCTTTCCTTTTTTGCGATTCCCTACCATTCTCCAAAGCAACAGTTGCTGCCAGATTCGATAATCAAAAACCAAATTCCCTCTGACCAAAGACTTCGCTGCCGGCTATGATGCCAGGGTCTCTGCATTTCGTTGCTAGTTTCCGGTGACTTCTTCGGTCACAAATTGGAATAAGTATAGAAGGAAACTGAACAAGAAATGCAAGAGACTCTACTGGGTCTTTCTGGACAAGCCATTAACCCAGACGACAGCGATAATAAGAAGAAAAATTCTGAAGAAGAAGAAGAAAAAGAGATGGAGTTGGTGGTCGTGCAGCCTTGTATGGTTGTAGGTCGGATGCGATCCCCAGCCGGGTCCAGGCGCGTGACTCCCACCGCTACGGCCACCGCAACCACCGTTGAAAAGGTACTCCTAAACGGCGACCTCTACACGGGAACGTTATTGGGGAATGCACCGCACGGGGCCGGCAAATATCTGTGGTCCGATGGCTGCATGTACGAAGGAGAATGGAAGAAAGGCAAGGCAAGCGGCAAAGGTAAGTTCTCGTGGCCTTCCGGAGCTACCTACGAAGGGGAATTCAAGTTGGGTCGAATGGAGGGTTACGGCACCTTCATTGGCATCGATGGGGACACCTACAAAGGCTCATGGGTCGCGGATCGCAAGCACGGCTTCGGCGAGAAGCGCTACGCTAATGGGGATGTATATGAAGGCTCATGGAAATACAATTTGCAGCATGGTGAAGGGAGGTATGTCTGGAGCAATGGGAATGAGTATGCGGGTGAGTGGAAGAACGGGGTTATTTCCGGTAAAGGGGTTTTGATTTGGTCCAATGGGCATAAGTATCAGGGGTATTGGGAGAATGAGGTGCCAAAGGGTAGAGGGGTATTCACTTGGGCTGATGGGAGCAGCAATGCCGGGACTTGGGGTAAGGATTTTCACTTTCAGGTCGGTGCTGCAAGGAAGAGGTCGTCAGTGGATGTGGAAAGTGTGGATTTGGATTTCGGGAGGAATGTGAATTTTCCGCGGATTTGTATCTGGGAATTGGATGGAGAGGCTGGGGATATTACTTGTGATATTGTGGATACTGTAGAGGCGTCTATGTTCTACAAGGACGGCAAGGGATGTGGCTACGAAGGTGGTTGTGTCGAGCAGATGCCGAAGAGTCCGTGTTTGTTGGCCGATGGCGAGATTAAGAAGCCTGGGCAAATGATATCCAAGGGCCATAAGAACTACGATTTGATGCTTAATCTCCAACTGGGTATCAGGTACTTTCTTGTTTTTCATTTTCAGAAATATTCTTCATTGACACTTCCAGTTTTGTTTTTGTGGTTTCTTGGGTTATTCGAAAAAATTTATGATTATCTAATTGATTGTTCAGATACACTGTTGGAAAGCATGCTTCTATACAGCGGGAGCTGAAGCCAGGGGATTTCGATCCTAGCGAGAAGTTTTGGACAAGGTTTCCCCCGGAAGGATCCAAGTGTACGCCCCCTCATCAATCCGTTGATTTCAGATGGAAGGATTATTGCCCAGTGGTGTTCAGGTATTGATGTTCATATATAAAAACCCTGCTTGTCTCCGTACTTTTCCAGTCTTCGCATATGATTTGGTTGGGATTGGCAATTTTATGTTCCCATATTGTTGTTAGCTTGCGCATTTGTTGACTTTCCTGTCAAATGGTGTTAACCTTTTTTCTTTTTCTTTTTTTGTTACTTAGACATTTAAGGGAGTTGTTTGCAATAGATCCGGCGGATTACATGCTTGCTATTTGTGGAAATGACGCACTCAGGGAGTTGTCTTCCCCTGGGAAGAGTGGAAGTTTATTCTACCTTACACAAGATGACCGGTTTATGATTAAAACTGTCAAGAAATCTGAAGTCAAGGTTAGTTGCCAGCCCCCTCGGACTTCTTAATTCATTAAATTTGAAAAAAAAAAAAACAGAACACGCAACTTAGTAAAGCATGTACTCTAGTGACATAGTGGTCAAAAAGTAGTTGGTTACGCATATTAGTTTCCAGTTTTTGCGTTCTTATAGTTTGAAAGACTTTTAATCCGTGGTCAATAGATTGTCACCATTAATTTGTCACCATTTTCAGGTGCTTATTAGGATGCTTCCAAGTTACTACCAGCATGTTTATCAGTACAAGAACTCGTTGATAACAAAATTCTTTGGCGTTCATTGTGTTAAACCAGTGGGAGGTCAAAAGGTAATGTTCAAATAGTATTTTTTATATTTTATTTTTAAATTTTAAATTTTGTATTGTTTTAATAGTCTGATGCTCGTCTATTGCTAGCATATATTGATAATTTGGTAACAAATAAACCAGACGCGTTTCATTGTGATGGGCAATCTATTCTGTTCGGAGTACCGAATCCACAAGAGGTTTGATCTTAAAGGCTCTTCTTATGGCCGCACAACTGATAAACCTGAGGAGGAAATTGACGAGACAACAACACTCAAAGACCTTGATTTGAACTACGTGTTTCACTTGGAATGTTCTTGGTTTCAAGAACTTATCTGGTAATTCTGATATGTTGGATATGCTTGAAAGTCAGTGTTATTGTCCCCCCTTTCCCCAACTGTATGTGTATTTGTGCTTAATTGTTATATGCTTGAAAGTTGATCTTATGTCGTTGTTTGTACTCAGGCAAATTGATAGAGACTGTGAATTTTTGGAAGGGGAGAGAATCATGGATTACAGTCTTTTAATTGGTATTCACTTTCGTGATGATTACTCAGGTGATGAGCTGAAGACTTCGCCGTCCGATATGCATTCTGGTAATTGTCATCACAAATAAATACAGATTTCAGGAGAACTTTGTTTGGCATTTCTGAATATTTAACAATGGTATCGTGTGCTTTTTACAGACAGAAGTGATATGCATCATGAAGACGCATTCAAGCAAGGATATCATTCAAATAAATTAGAGCTTCGGGATATGGATTGGATTCTAGTGGGCCGGTATGTGTTTTTATTCTTTGTGCTGCTTATTCTCTTATTGTTGGTGCTGAGGATTGCTGTAATTTGCCTGTTAACCAAATCTCTCCAATTTACCTGCTTTGTTTTTGTTTTTGTTTTTGTTTTTTATTGGCACCGGGTGTCCCGCAACAATGTCCCAACTAATCCCTGGGGTGCACAGGGCCAGTATGTGTTTTTATTCTCATATTCATCATTTTTGAAAGCGGGGGGAAGGGAAGGAGTTTCCCGCAAGTGTACCTCGGGTAATTTAAGGGAAAAATCCCCAGTCTAATGGCCTCTAGAGATTGTTTGCACCTAAGGGGATTTGAACCTTAGACTTGGGGGGAGCATACCCCCAAGTACAACGCCTTTACCACTTGAGCCAACCCCTTGGGGTTGCAATTTACCTGCTTTGTTGTTCTAATTACAAGACAAAATACATTATTTTGGGCTATCAGAATTTTTTGCCACCTCTATGCTGTACAAGTTAGTAGGGGAGAATTTGGAGCTGAAAAACTCAAGTGAGGATATAATTAGGGATATGCTACTTTTACCAGCATACTGGTCTTCTAGCTTAGAAGTGCTGGTTATGTTCATAAATCAGATGATTAAGTCCTGTATGCAACAAATTTATTTCTATGAAAATTCATATATGTGGCCCCATAAGATGCATCTCCTTCACTGCTATGCATGTGCCACATTTTAACTTTAGTGCTTATGGACCCAGGGCTCAGGTTCAACAAGCAGAAACTGCTTCCATGTTAGAGTATCAAACACGCAAAACAATAAAATTTGCGGTCCAGTGTATTTGTTTACCCGCTCCTTTTCTTCTCCCATTTTGAAGTGAGCATATTAGATTATCTCTTTCTATGATTTTAATCTTGTTGGTTGGAATGATTGAAAGTGATTTGAGGGGTCTTGGCAAAATTGGTAGTAGCTCGTAGACAAGAGGTGTTTGTGGGGCCTTCATGCTTTCCTAGATAGAAACAGTGCGTTCTCTTTATGAATTGTCTGGTCCATTTCCATTTACTGACTGAGCAATCTGGGATGCATTTGTTTGGTGTTGCAACGTGAGGAGGAAAATGTTCTCTTATCTTGTTCCTTATATTATTTCTAAAAATAAGACGAATTGTTTGAGAAGTTCCTGTAACTTTCACAACCTGGTCTGCTTTGTTTCCCACAGAAGAATATTATAACGAGTAGCTATGAAGGTGAATTCTTGGTTATAGACTTTAGCAGTAGTCGAGTGATGATTATGTCCATGATTGACTTGATCTTCATGAGGAATCATGTTCATGGGCTTTTTTGTAGTTCATGAACTTATTATTCTATGCTTTGTGCAACAAAATATTCCAGGGACCACTAATCCGGTTAGGGGCAAACATGCCTGCAAGAGCAGAGCGGGTGTCAAGGTTTGGCGTGGATCAGCATTCAGGGAGTGGAAGTAACAATTCAACCCCTTCTTCACAGGGTGGTGGGGAGATCTTTGACGTGATTCTCTTCTTTGGCATCATTGACATTCTCCAAGATTATGATATTAGCAAAAAGCTAGAACATGCCTACAAGTCCTTGCAAGTGGATTCCACCTCCATCTCAGCCGTTGATCCAAAGCTATACTCTAAAAGATTCCGGGATTTCATACACAGAATTTTTGTGGATGAGAAGTGAATATAAGGTGCAGTTTTGAAGAAAACCCATCTTTCAGGTTGTTTAATCTGAGTGGCAGCGCCATGCAGCAGGATGCCTGAATCTCTCCCTGGCTATGAATGCTGCAAAAAAGCTTAAGGGAAATTGAACCATGGCAGCAAAAGAGCTGAGGATGTTAATGGCTAACCTTTTTTATAGGACTTGATTAGATAGACAAGGAAGGAGTGGTTGGTTCATGCAAGGATGAATATCAAAAAAGTTTTTTTTTTTTCACTTTTTCTTTTCTGTGATAATTTTTTGTATTTTGGGTGGGGGTAATTGGGATATATTTAGCATCTGGAAGCAGTGTAGAAAATAGAGAAATGCTCCCAGACTAATGCGGGATTGGATGTATAAATGAAAATGTGTACAGTGGGACAGATGGATATTGGAGTGGAATTGAACAAAAAATGTTCTTTGTTGGCATTACTGAAGAACTTCACTAGTAAAAAAGATGGTTTGCCTGGCCATCAAGAAAGAAAAAGAAGGCCACGACTCTCTCTCTCTCTCTCTCATGTGCATTCAAACCTTATCTTTCGTTCTCTCTCTCTCCCTCATTTGCATTCAAAGTAGTGTTGGCATGTTGCTTTCGCAGTCGAGTGAGCCATGAAAAGAAGAGAAAAGTGTAGAAAAGAAGATACGGTTGTTTCCTTGGTTCATGATCTTTCTTTGTCACTCATCCTTTCCTTCCTTGAAATTTTGAAAAAGCAGAATAACAGTAATACAGTGTGCCTGTTCTTTTTACTCGTTTTGAACAATGCCAAGTTGAAGCAAAGCCGTACGACAAAAGCAATAAAATTGAGAGTTTTTGTGATGGTGGATTGATGGATTGGGGTTCTCTTCACCCAAGATGTCTCTGCTTTGCTTTGCCACATCAGTATAAAGTACTGCATATATATATAGACAGTCACGAGTTATCTCAATCAGAACGTACCCATATTGAAAAAGCACTGAAAATTTGCTCTGTGCCGCCTGTGGCCTGCTCTTTGGGTAGTTTCTTTCTTTGCAATTCCTTCACGAAAATACTTTCCAAAACCACTATTTGGCAGAAATCGATTTGATCAACAATATTCAACCAAATATGTCAAGTCTTTGCCCTTTTCCCTCCCTTTATTTTCCTTCTCTTTTCTTGCTTTTTGCCTTTTTCTTCTATACCTCCAATTTAACAAGATGAATGCCAATGAAAAAAGAAAAAAACTTATCATTCTCTGTTACAAATGAAATATGTAATAAATAATGGAATAACTACAAATTAATCCTTGTGATTAAAAAAGCTCTCAAACTTTGTCCCTTGATAAAGTTCCAATATCCATTCAACTAATTATTCCATTAGTCTACTTTTAGTCCCGTTTGGATTGAGAAATGATCTCAACTCATCTCATCTCATAATTATAATTTTTTTAAATTTTTACACAAAATATAATAAATAATTTAATTTTTTCAAATTTCAAAACAATAATAATATTAAAAAATAATATTCTAACAATATTTTATTCAACTTTCAACTTTCATCTTAATTCATCTCATCTCATCTCAACTCATTATCCAAATGGCATCTTAATCCAAAAAAAAAAAAAAGGAACACTGTTGTGTCACCAACTTGTCATGTTAGGGTTGTATAGGTGTAAAAAATGCAGTCACATAATAAAATATTTTTACATTGAAAAAATTAAATAAAAAAAAAAGATTTTGAATTTAGACAACTTCAATAATTCAAAGGTCATAGTAGACAATGAATGATTCTTTGTAGAGGGGGTTAAATAGTAAAAGTATAATCCTCTTAAAATATTTTTCTAATGCTTCTGAAAAGGAAAAAACAATTAAATTAAGGTTAGACAATTAGTTATTTGCCAATCAACTAAAGTGGTTGTAATTTTTAAAATATAAACATATTTTACTAACTACCCCCACTTTAAAGTGGTCTTATTATATTTCCTCAAATCTCTCTCTCTCTCTCTCTCCCATATTTTAATTTCTTTTTAATACCTTATTATTATTATTATTATTGTTAGGCATTGCATGTGCATATGCAGGAGATGGAGGGTGACGCCAAGGGAAATACAGATTCAGACGGGCCGGAAAGCAGCCCGAGTTAGAATGGGTTGTCAACAGAATGGAGGGCTTTACCAATTACCAACTCACATGCAGTAGTAGCAAGCTGCGGCCAGCCCAAACCCCATTTTACGTCCGGAATATTTTCACATTATTTCCTATTAACGAATAAAATGGGGGAGAAATTACAGAAATCAGGTGTCATCGATCTGGACAGAGCTGATGACCAAAAACCCATTTAGCGAGACTCTATGCACACTGCATTGGATGTTTATAATTGTCAATGTTTTGCATGCATAGTTTTCAAAGGCCAAGTATAGGATACAAACAATAATTCTATTTAGAAGACTTTACATCACACACTATTCACGTGATATAATTTAATTTAAAATAAATTTTAAAATTAAAATCTTACAAACCCAATTATACCACGTGGAAGCAATGATTTCACATGGTAGAGATCTTGAATTCAAATTCTGACTCTACACTTTATTCATTTAATTAAATATTCTACATATTGATTTACTAATTGAAAAAGAGACTGGCCCACACATGAGAAAGAGTGTTAAGAATATAATACAAATAATAAAATCTACCTAATTAAAATGGTGATTTCACAATAAATAATATGTGGTGAAAGACTTTTAAATAGCACTAATCACGATACAAAATATGAATAACAATATGATGAGAAAATTGTTAGGTGCACGGCTGTTGATACACACGGATACACGCAGCTATAGTGGAATTATTGTTTATTATATAATTTTTTTTATTCATCATTCCTACATTACACAACTGTTAAGAGAAAAAAAAAAAACAAATAAAAGCATATATATGGTCTAGGGATAATGAGTATATTTTTTCTTTATTATATCATTGCAATTTCAATAATTTTACTGTATCTGTAGGTGTCCGTGCATGCAACAACATTCGTGTAATAAACAAGAAAATTGTGTAAAGGTGTAGATGTTCCATCTCATCTTCATATAGATAATATTTGGGATACAAAAGCCACATAAAATCAATATCTCTTTCCTCGTCTATAATAAACATACATATTGTTTATTTTTATTTTTATTTTTATGGATATTGTTTATTAATATGTATGTGTATAAATCTTTGACTGGGCTCTTGGATTTACTTTATATTAATGGACAAAAAAATTCTTACTTATATACCCCAACACCTTTTTTAAGTACTATTTTATTATCTAGTTTTTTTTTCTCTCTTTGTTATTCGAATTTGGATTAAAAAATCTACAACATGACTTTTTTTGTATAATTTAAAAGAAAATTTCAACCAACCAATGTAATCGTATAATTTAATTAAAAAGAAATTTAATTTTATAAAAATTGACTTGAAGAGTAAAAAAATATTAATTTTTATAAAGTTTTATTTATTTTTAACTAAATTATATGATTACGTTTGTTAATTGAATTTATTTTCTTATTAATTATATAAAAGGTCAGGTTCTCATATAGTAAAAGAAAAAAATGACACAATAATAAATTAATAGTAAAGATAGTGTACCATTATCTTGTCTACATACATAGCAGGTTTGGGGAGTGAGGTGATAGTTTTTTATTTTAAATAAAAGTTTAAAATATTTTTTTTAATATTATTATTTTTTTAAAATTTAAAAAAATTAATTATTTATTATATTTTGTGTAAAAATTTAAAAAATTATAATAATAAAATGAGATAAAATGAAAATTTTATGTTTTATCTTTACCTCCAAATTTGCCCTTAACCGGTCACTAGAATGATTAAATAAGTTGAATTATCGTGTATAATGTTTTATTTATTTTTATAATAATTTTTAATATCTCCTACATCTTAAAAGTGGCTATAAGGGAATGAATAATAATTAATGTCTATCATTTTTTTTCTCCATTTTCTCCATTCATGCCCTTATTTTACTTAGTCTTATTACATTTTGTCCTCTTGAAAAATCTGATTTTTTCTCCATTTTTTTTGTTTTGTTGGTGTGTGTTAGTACGCGGGTCATATTGTGTCACTGCCTCGTTTGTTTTTACAACTATTTTTATCTTATTTCATTTAATCTCATTTAATTTTTATAATTTTTTCAAATTTTTATAAAAAATAAAATAAACAATTTAACTTTTTTAAATTTTAAAATAAAAATAATATTAAAAAAATAAATTCTAACAATATTTTTTCGACTTTAAATTTTTATCTCAACTCATCTACAAAAACAAACGAGGCAATAGATCATCTGTGTTTTTATTCATCCATGTCAATAGTTTATATTTTTTTTTATGTCTTTTTTACCCTTATATTATATTTTTTGTGTCCGTTTAAGTGATGGTTTATTTGTCTTTTGATGTAAATAGATCAGATGTTCTAAGATAATTCTAAGCACATATATATTGCTTAAAATGATGGCAGTCCTAAAATTTCATATATATATATATATATATATATATATATATATCCATTAACAATATTATATCACGACTCTAAATATAATCTTGATATTATTACTTCAAACTAGGTATATATTATTATTTTTAATAAAAATTAAATTAATCAAATGTCATACCTATTTAAACTATCTTTTAACGCTTACAGCTATTACCTTATTATTTTTATGCTTCAATGCATAAACTACCCACTCATCAGTTTTCAATAAAATATTATATTATTTTTATCTTTTATAGACATTTCTTATTTTTAAAAATAATTTCTATCAAGTAGATAAACGTGCCTAGTACAGTGCTCCACTGCTGATGTGTATATATATTTATTTATTTATTATTGCACCCTAACCTATACGGTGCCACCGCCGTCCTATACGGTGTAATATTTTATTAATAATTTTCAACGTCAATATAGGAAGCGTTGCATTAATTGTACGCTTGGTTCTTTACTCTCTTTTTTTTTTTTTTTGTCATAATTCTATAGAGTAAGTTAAAGAGAAATAAATATATAAATTAAGTTTTACAAGATTTGTAGTTGTTTTTTAAAAATAAGCATAATGAAATTATTTCTCAAATATTCTATCATTACATAACATTAGAGATGATCATTTCAGATGATGCATAACATTTGAGAGGAAAATTATTTAAAAACGTAACACTCAAACAACATAATTTTTTTATTAAATAACTTTTAAAATTATTTAAACATTTTTTAAAACTCCTAACTCAAGCCTATACAAGTCCTAAATCTTATGTTCTAAATTTTGAAGAAAAATTATACTTATTATTTCCTACAACACACCAATATGTGATATGTCATATTTGTTATTCTATTTAAATACATATATATTGACGTGTAAATATGCGTATTTCAATAGATGGATTAAAATGACAAATCATATGTTAGTTTGTAATACGAGGATGATAAGTAGTATTTCTTAAACCTAAATTCAAATCCAAATTTTAGTATATAATTTAAATAAGAGGTTTAAATTATAAAGACCTAAATCTTAAATCCAAACACAAGTGTAGTTTCAATTAATTGAAAGAGTAATACTATTCTTACTAATGGTTTCTATCGCTAGTTTTTATTGATGTTATTTTTTTTATTTATTATTATTTCTTAATGATTAAGTAAGTATTTTTTAATAATATTATGAATTTTTTTATTTTTTAAAAATTATTTAAATATGTTAAAAAATATATGTAAAAAAATATATAAAAAAAAATTCAAAACTACCAACTAGCTTAAGTGGGAGCGGTGGCTGTAGTGCCACTGTAATTGAAAACCTCGGTGCTTCAATTTGGGCCACAGGTGTTTTATATTGGCAATTGAGAGACACGTAACGCTAATCCGATGGATCTAGTCCCATAGTCAACTCCTGTTCGGTGAATGTGGGACCAGCGAGACGTTTGGTTGGAAAGAACAGGAGAAATAAACGACATCCATAGTTAATAAAGTTGGAGAAAAATGAGAGCTAGAGGAAGGAACCATTTTGACAACAATCCAATTTTTAAGGCAACAATTTCGTCTCACACACCAATTGTTTTCATCTTCTCTCTAGTTATCTTTATTGTTAAGAACATAATTGATTAAATTATCGTGTATTTCTTTTAAATGTCTGATCGTCCTACTTTTTTTTAATAAGATTAATTTTGTTTATTTATGTATTATTTAAATACGTGGAATATGGATTCTATTCATTAGTTACTATTTATTTTCATACTCTATATTTATAATTTTTTTTCAATATGACGTGAGATTATTTTTTATAGAGTGTAGAATAGTAAATAATAACTGATGAGAATAATTTTTCAATGTGAAAAATACTTACTTTTTTAAAACATTTAACACGACATGTAAATCTAATACAAAGTTGAAAAGTTGGAGCTTACCGTAATGCGATTGTTAAAACAAATAAACTGAATTAGACATTAATAAGAATGGATCAATTACGAGTCAAACTTGCAAAGCTTTAACTTGTTTACAAGTAGTTAATTCTAAGATATTTTACCACATGGATTCTTAAATTCTCATCATTCATTTCACTTTAAATAAAATCATATTCTATGATGTTAGCTTCAATAAGATCCCACGATTTAAAATGAAAATAATATTTGAAATTAAAAAAAAAAAATCATGCATCATGGAATAATAAATATAGAACTTTGCTCCAAGGAAAAACCTTTATGATAAAAGTTTTATAGCTTTCAAAAGTGAATTGTTTATAGTACATGAACAAGAATCTCAAAATACCAACATCATGCTTGAATATAAAAAATTGAGAAAATTGTTTGAGGTTCATTTTGTATTGTATTTGTTGGTAGGAGCAATTCTTTAAATAATGCTTATCGAAATATAATAGAAAAGTAATTTAGTTAATTTAAAAAAAAATTTAAAATTAACGTAGATTTATATGATACTATAAATAATTTTTTATAAAATAGATTTAATATTTTAATTTAATATTTTTGTTTATAAATATAATATTTTTCTTAATTTTATTATATCAACAGTATTACATAAATTTGTAAATTTTAATGCAGTAAAATAAAATAATTTTATTTATCATCTTTTTGTTATTTTATGATGAGGTATTAAATGATTGTAAATAATTTATTATATTTTATTTATAAAATGAAAAAGCCTACTCGCCCCTATTTTAGGTCTCGTTGTATTATCCCGTTTGACGTGGAAATGAATTTATTCATTTTAAACACACAAAGTCCCAACGATCTTATTATTTTCCTACGCTTAGGGGTGATACCCGCCCCCTACGGGGCGGGGTCACCCCTCCCCCGCCCCCCGCCCCCGCATATGCGGGGGGTGGGCAATTTTCCCCGTACCCCGCCCTCGCATGGGCGGGGGCGGGGTACCCTATCCGGTGGTCGGGGTACAGGGGTGGGCCTCCATCCGCCCCCACTATTGGGCCTTTGGCTCAGAATATTTTTCTGGGCCCTAAATGGCCCAGAATATGTTTTTGGGCTACTTTGGGCTCAAAATCTGTTTTTGGGCCATTTTGGGCCCAGAATTTAATTTATATATTTAAAAACTGAAAAAAAAATATATAATATATATAGATTATAGTATTATACTAAGTTTCAACTATTAACTAATTAAATAATAATCATCACTAATCATTACTAAGGCACTAAGCTAAAATAAGTAGTTTACAATTATACAAAATACAAATTAAGAGAACTAATAAACTATTACACTATTACAAACTCCTCTAAAAAAAATAAATATTACAAATTGTACAATTAACTATTGTAGCAACATTACAATTAATTGTAAATTGACAAAATAATAACTTCTCAATTTGATTTTGGGGTGGAGTCGTGGCGGTGAGTTCACTGAATGGTGAGTTGTGTCGATTGCTATGAGACTGCAAATGAAGATCATAAAAGTAAATAAGTTCTAAAACTTGAAATATTAATAAATTAAAAATAAAACAGATGAGAATTATAAAGTTATAAAGATGAAACAAAATTTTAAATGCAAAAAATAATTAAGGGAGAAATTGTGCAAATCATGGCAATGGTAGGTCTAATACAAAGTCATACTGCATTAGAGATAGCTGTAGACGTCTCATGTATCACTATAACAATTAAATTTGAAATCATACTAATGAATACCAATTAAATTAAAATAAATAAATTAAAATAAGAAATTAAAAAATAAACTTAAAATAAATACCAGATCCAGGCTGATCATCACCCTCCTCCTCGACGTCGGCCTCCTCATACTCAAGAACATCCGGAACATGAATTAGAGTTCCCTTGATCCAATTCTACGTGCAAATCAAAGCCTCCACAATGGTAGGAGCTAATGAACTCCGAAATGAATCTAATACACGTCCTCCGGTGCTAAAAGCCGACTCTGAGGCTACGGTGCTAACAGGGATAGCCAAAAGTGTGCAGGCTATCTCTCAAAGGATGTGATACTTCACGGCATTCACCTTCCACCAACTTAATATATCGAAGTCTCGTGAAAATGGTAGAAACTCTGCTGATAAGTATCTATCTATCTCTGACTGAGCCTCTACAGAACTCCGAAGGAAGGAGGTCTGCTCATACCTCTCACCCCACTCCAATTTACGTCTTTTCCCAACCTCGACTTCTGGAACCCCTGACGCTGATGGGGTAGGTGTAAGTGCCGCAATATTACCACCCCGCAGGGTGGTAAACTCATCAAATAATCTACCAAGGGTTTCCCGAACCCTTGCTGCAATAAGCTCCGCCCATACTTGCCCGTACGCAAGGCCCAATCCAAATATCATGCTATCCAACTTATACCTCGGGTCAAAGACGACAGCTACATATAACAAAATATTAACCCTAGTTAAATCTCTCCAATACTTGTCGTACTTTGTCTTCATAATCAAAGCCATCTCCCTCAGCCTAATATGACCACCCGCGACCATGTCATCTAATTCTTTTTTTACCCTACATATTTGCTGACATACAATATTGGATGTAGGGTACAAAGTGGGAGATACTCTCGTGGTGACATCGTAAAAGAGCCTCAAAAACTCTACAAAAACAGCTACAATTTTCCAATCATCCTCTACTGGTTTTCCCAATCCCCCATGATCATCAAAATACTTTACATATTGGATGTCTTCGTCACCCAATAATGCAAATGCCAGCTTATACTCTTGGGCCGCCTCCAACATCAAAAATGTTGAGTTCCATCGTGTAGGCATATCAGTACAAAGGTCCTTCTTAGATGTTAAGCCAGCAGATCTCGCAACAACCATAAATTTCTCCAATCTCGAAGGAGAAGATCTCACCCATCTCACAGCAATCCTAACCCGAGCAATCGAGTCATGAAAATCTCTCAAACCATCAGTGACAATCAAATTCAGAATATGTGCCGCACATCTCACATGCAGATACTCACCACCCATAAGTGTCTTATTTGCCTCTCTAAGATAGGTCTTCAAATGTCCCAATGCGACATCATTAGACGAGGCATTATCGACTGTGACTGTAACAACCCGGGTCAACCCTTACTCCTTTATTGCGGCCTCCAAGGCCTTTCCAATTGTCTCACCCTTATGATCGGTGATTTTACAAAATTTTATAATTTTCTTTTGTAATGTCCAATGACAATCAACAAAATGCACAGTCAAAGACATATAATTAAAATTTTGAACTGATGTCCATGTGTCAGTGGTGAGATAAACAAATTGATCCGCCAATTGACCCTTCAACTTATCTTTTTCAATGTAAAAATATTTTTTTACATCCTTTGCCACCGTGTGGCGAGAATGAATATTAAACTTTGGTTCCAAGTAGCGAGAATAGGTTTGGAACTCTTTCCCATCAACAACTTGAAAATGTAGCTCGTCCATAATGACCATACGAGCTAGATGTCTTCTACACTCATCGGGATCATACTTAGTATACCCCCTCAAAGTTGCACCCCCACTAGTCCCATCAGCCATTTTTTGAAGTCCAATATCTAGCCTAGATTGGCTTTTCTCTTGTAGTGATCTTAATATTGGATTTTTTTTGCATTGCTCTTCTAAGTGCACCTGTAATTGTGAGGTGCCATGTTTCCTATAGTGACACCCATAAATTTTTCCACAATGGTTACACTTGGCTTGGGGGTTACTTAGGTCACCACCCTCTAATTTGGTAAAATGACTTCAAACTATTGAAGCAGGTTTCTTGCTGGGCTTAGGGGCGAGGCAAGGTACCGTAGGGGTAGAGGTATGGGTAGGGGTATGAGTAGGAGGTGTAGCGGTAGGGGTAGGGGTGCCCTCGGCCTGAAAAGGAGAGCTCGCACTAGAATCTGCTGGCATATCTATGAACTAAAGCAAACAATAAATCTGAATTAATAGAAAACATAGCAACCAAACATCAAACAATTTTTTTTTAAACCAACAAACATTCAGCAATTAACAGTGCAAGCCAACTAATCTTTGAAACCCCTAAATTAATTTAGGGGTTTCAAAGATTAATTTTTAGACAATTATAACTAATAAGAAGATTAATTTTTGGACAATTTAATGAAAGAAAATCTTATAAAAATAAATTTACAAATTGATATGACTCGATATGATATATTAAATTATATAAAATGCTCATTTTATTGTAAAATAGTTCTAACATCTTATGCATATCAAGCTATATCATTTTGTAAAACCTCTAATCTTCGTGTTTAATAACTTAATTGATCTACACCTTGAGGACTAAACATATTTAGGTTTTGAAAACTTGTTCTAACTTATGCCGTTTTACCATAGAGCTTTAATTTTATTGATAAATAAAAGAAAATTTTATTATTATGATTGAAATATAGACAAAGTTCAAGTCCACAGAATATAAACATAACTCCCTTGTCCAACATTTGATGAAAAGAAATAGCATTAGACTGTTTCCATAATTATTTTGTGTATAATTATAATTTTTTATCTATTACACACAACATTATGTTAAAATTATTATTAAGCTAAACTAATCACATAATAATACTTGGTCATTGGGCATAGTCTATTTTAAAAAATAAATGGCGGATTCTATCATTAAATGATAAGATTCAATATTTTTTATAAAGATTGCACGAAAGTTATATGCTCTTGAATTATATTTTAAAAAATAAATTATTCACAAAAGAAAATAGAAAGAAAAATAATTTGTACAAGCCTACGACGTGTAATCTTCGTATAGTCTATTTGAAAAAAAAAAGATTTAATAACTACAAAAAAATAAAATTTAGGGGTTTAGATTGAAACCCCTAAATTAATTTAGGGGTCCAATCCGAAACCCTAAATTAATTTAGGGGTTTCAATCTTTGAAACCCCTGAATTAATTTAGGATTCCAACATTACAACATTACATATTGCAAACAAAAAAATTACTCAAAAACACACGGAAGGGACATTCAAGAATCAAAACTGGACAGATTCATCAACGATCAACCAACGAAAATTCAAACCACATGCACAATCAAGTCTCCACAGCACACAATTCACAAAATCCCATCCTCCATCTCCGGTTAAACCCATCCTTCCTCCAATCTCCATTCCATAACATAAATCACAAAAAAATTAAATTTTAAATTTAGGGTTTCTTACCTTTGGTGACAGAGATGAAGAACGAGTCACTGGTTACGGTCAGTGATGGCGACGGCGACGGCGACGGTGACAGCACACAGGGACGACAGCGATCGATTCACAAAGAGAGAGACCGAGAGGCGAGAGTCGAGAGAGAGATAGGGGATTCTGGAAGGCTGGAAGCTCGGGAGGGAAGAAGGGGTTCGGGGGGGGTTGGGGTAATTAATCCCAAGCATGAAACGACGTCGTTTCATGCCTGGGAGGGTAAAAAAAAATTAAACCCAGACGCCGTTTCATGCCTGGGTTATTTTTTTTAAATATATATGTAATAATTATATAATTATATTATATATTTATAATATATATATATAATAACCCGGGGCGGGGGAAACCCCTATCCCGCCCCCGTCCCCGGGTTGGGTGGCAGATGCAAGCGGGTGACCCCGCCCCCCGCATCTGCCGGACAGGTTGCTCCGCCTCGCCACACGGGGGCGGGGCGGAAACGGGGCGGGGCCCCGCTGCCCACCCTTACCTGCGCTGAGTTCTGCACGTTTACTCTCTACCCCGTGAGCCCATTGCCCTTCAACCCCGTGAGCCCCAGGTTCATCTATGACGGAATCTTCGGACCACAGCTCCATCTCCGATCTCATCTCCGTCCTCATATCTGCACATTTTTGTTTTTTCCTCCCAGACCCACCATCATCATCACAGACTAGGGAGGCTGAAATGTTGTAATCTCAGTTTCCTTCCCCGGTAATTTTTTTTCTTGTTTTGTCTGGATCTCAAGTTCTTTGTAATCAACTCCACGGAATGTCGAGTCACAGCATGCCCAACCTAATTAATCAAAACAAGCTTTCTCACATAGCAGTTTAAAAGAACACAAAACAATCATAAATCTTTAACCCCCGCATGGCGCATATTATAATGAGTGGGGCTAAATAAAACGTATCTCTATCTCATGCCCAAGTATTATTGCTATCTCAACATCACTTCTAAAATGCTCGAGTAAACCTATAAACACGACAATCTTCCCACTCGGTAAGCATAATGCATTAACAACAAGCTCATCAACTACCAAAACTACCCAATTCAATCCTTCCAAATGCGATGTTTTTGGTTGAGACCCTCTCTCTCCAGTCTCTTCTTCATGCTCTAGTGAACCCATCATCATCAAGAATTTCATCCTCTTTAAACCACTTCCTTTCCTCACTGTCTTTCAACACCATCAAGGTCTCACGGGCCTTCGCCTTGTGCATCCCGCCTACACTGTCGGACACATACTCCAAATCACTCCATACCTTCTCATTCCTCAGCCCTCTCTGCAACGCTTCAATGATGATCCTGGCTATCAGTCTCACCCTCACGCTTTTTTGGTGTATCGCCGGCAATATTTTGCCCTTAAAGGTCGTCTTCATGTTCTCGAATTGTGTCTCCCCGAGCTTCCTCTCCATGCTTCTCGATAGATGGTCGAGATGGTGGGGGCTCGAATTGGTAGGGCTGGAGACGGTGAAATGGAGGATCTGGGTGATCGAACTGGTGAGTCTGGGAGGAAAAAAAAATGTGTAGAGATGAGGTCAGAGATGGAGCTGTGGTTCAGAGATTCCATTGAAGATGAACTTAAGGCTCACGAGGTCGACGGGCGATGGGCTCACGGGATAGAGAGGTAACGTGCAGAAGAATTCCTATGAGAAATAGAGAAATGAATCATTATCGTTGCTTGTTGTGTTTTAAAATGAATAAAATATTATAACACGTTGAGCAGAATAGTACAAGAAGATATTAAAGCAGAGCGAGTAGCCTTATAAAATTATCATTTACACATTGAAAAAATAGACCATAGATCTTTTGAGCATAGTAATAGTAGACAGTAGGCATGCCAGCATGGTATCAACTGCAGTAGGACCTGTCAGCAGAGGCTGTGCAGACTGCGGAGTGTCTTAAAAAATAAAAACGCAGGTTCTGACAAAATTTTACGTTACTATATAAAATCACGTAAAGGTATTATTATTTTTTTCTACAGTAATTATTATTATTATTATATTAAAAGTGAAAGAGACAATAATTATTATTATTATATTAAAAGTGAAAGAGACAGAGTAGAATGGAGAAAAGGGAGTGAACACAAAAAGTTGCAGAATCCCATCTACCCATTACGCTACGTATTCATTTGCGCCGCACGCTCGGGCGGACAATCCAAAAAAACCTCAACCAGACACAACCCATGAAGTACCTTACCGACATGCACTTACAGCTGCTACTGCATCTTCGGCTTTTTCACTTTTTCTTCTCCTTCTTCTTCTGTCTCTTTTGTGGAATTTGATATTGTTTTGGCGGGAACCCGGAAGTCCGGAGCGGCGGCAATATGGAGAGAGGTGAATCGCCAGAGGCGTTGAGAATCGGTGGGGACGACTATTCTTCTTCTTCTCCCTCTTCTTCTTCTTCATCTGCCGAGTCGAGCTTTCGTGAGCTGGACGATGTCTTCCTGCAGGTATTTTGTTTCTTCCCTTTAATGTCTGTTTGTTCCTTCTTCTTTTATTTTTATTTTTATTTTTATTTTTTGCCTATTTATGTGCGCTTTTGCAAGAGAGATATTAATTGGATGATGAACTTTTGACCGAAAATGAAGGCTCAAAATCGGATTGGATTTCTGTGCTTTGGCTATAGTGAAGCCCATTAGCTTCAGTAAGCACTTAGCAAGTGTTGTGGATGTAGACTTTAAAGTCGAGTACATAATTTGATCCTAACCAAGGAGTAGTTTTTTTTTTCTTCAATCCAGAACATTTGTTCATATTCTGGTCTCCCGCGAAATATTTGTTTGTCAATGCATTTATTGTTGCTGATTCATTATTGTTTAGAATGCGAACCAAAATTCTCCCTTGCCTTTTGTTCTTCCTAATATGTTCACTTTTATGGTAATATACAGACCCAAACAAGAATATGGCTTGGGGAAGTCTTGCAGATAAGATTGGATGAGAGGATGGCTGTTTCTGATTTACTTGCTGACGGGGAATTGCTGTATGGTCTTGCTTATTTCTCTTTTATATTAAATCTTCTTTTGTTTAGTAGGTTACGGGAATTACATGTAAAGTTTGCCTTTTCACACCTTATACAAGGTAGAAAAGCTTCTCCACGTCCCCCCTTTCCCCTTTTGGCCCTCTTTTCCGAAGATACAAGTTGATTCCACTGTTAAGCAAAGCTTTCATTGATAAATATACATTGTACACCCCTGGCGGTTGGCTCATGTGGTAAAAACCTTGGTCTTAGTGGTATGCTCCCTTTAGGTATAAGATTCGAATTCTCTTGGATGCAAACAATTTCTAGAGTCCATCGGACTGGGGGAACTTCCCCTTGAATTACTCAAGGTGCACTTACGGCAAACTCCTTGCCAAGGGCTTGTGCACTCCCGGGATTATTTGGGACTTTGTTCTTGGACACCCGGTGCCAATAAAAAAAAAATATAGTGTAATACAACATTTTGACAATAAATTCCAAGATGGCATACTCGGGAAAAAAAAGGAAACAGAATTTGTAATAATGTTGTCCATGATGTAAAGATTTACAACTCTGACACGATATAGCTATTGTGAAGTATTTATTTAAATGACCTAGTTTTTTTAGTTATATTGTTATTCTTTTATATTTTGTTTTGAATAGTTTAGCCATTTTTTTATAGGTTTGAAGTGTCAAAAGTTGTATGGAAGATTCTGTTGACACAGCATATGGAGCCAAGACATTTAAAGTCATATAAAAACGAGCCATTTGCTTCTAGGAAGACCAGCGGGAGATATATGCCTTATTCCAATGTTGATTCGTTTTTGAAGGTAAACTTGGCATTGAGCCTCTCCTTTGTAGATAATTTTATCTTTTGGCATAAGAGGATAGCACTATTAGTTAATTGCATATTGTTTGTGTACGATTCGGAATGCATACTTATAGTATATAGGAACCGGTAACAAATAAGGTCTCCAACTTATCAAAAATAAATAAATATATAAGATTTTCAAACAGAGAAAGAATGAATGCCAAGGCTTAGGAAGTAGTAGGAAATCAAGAGGAAAAAGATTCTTAACTTTGTTACTTACCTTTAATTATTATAAAAAAAAAACTTTGTTACTTACCTTCTAATATTTTCCTTATGATTTTACGAGCTTTGAATCGCAGAGTATGGGGGAAACAATGTCAAGCCCTGCTTTGTTGGGCTGTACAGCCAATATGCCCGAGATTAGGAAGTTGATTTCAAAATTCTTCAAATCCTTAGTTATTTTGAAAATGTGACCATGCTTAAAGCAAGAAAATGGCCCATGTCTTAAAGCACTTCACAGAAGAAATTCAATACGGGTACTTTATTTGATGACCATGCAAGGAATAGAATTGACTTTCCATATTGACTAATTTCAAGGGAAAAATATAATTTACATGAGGGCATATACCATAGCGCATGTTCTTCTATCTAAATGAAAAATTCAGCATTCTACGTTAAGCATGTGCATGGAATTTTCTTTTCTTGAGGACATATCTTGAGGTTGTTCTTGATTGCCTTGCAACTAAAATTGAATTAAAAGTGCTTTTAAGATCTTACCAGAACCAGACCACATCAGCTTGAGCACTGAACCAAACCAACTGCATGCTCAGGTTATTTCAGTTACTGGGTTACCTTTCCCAGGTGGCGCATTAATATTCAGAGTCATGCCTCTGTATTTTTAGAAGTTTCATTTAACTGTCTTATTAGACAACAGATTAGGTATTAGACATTGTAACCTCTGCTAGTCCTAAAACTTTTTGTGAGAACCAAATGAATGCTACACCCATGCAGAACCCTTGCAGCGAAGTTAGTATCATTTTATTTCAAGGAAAGACTTAAGAGAAGTCACCAAAGCTATTGGTATCAAATTAACTGGCTGACACTGCATTCCGTTCTTGCAAGTACCATTGAACTCGAAATTATAATGTCCCTCATTCTTCAGTTCATTATATTTTCATTGGCGTGACTTTGCTGCTCTGGAAAGTGAATTCATATATGAATTTAGTCAAGTTTTTGAGTACGCAAAGAAAATTATGAACCTATTAATTATTCTAATAATATGAAGTATAAATATAATCTTCTGATTTAATGTATCAGTTGACTTGGAGTATTCTACTTTGTTGTTTTCCAATAAATTGCTTTACTTCTAATTACTGTAGATCTGCAAAATTTTGGGTCTGGCTGGCATTGACCTCTTCTCTCCATCAGACGTTGTCGAGAAAAGAGATACTCGAAAAGTTTGTATCTGCATACGATCTTTCTCAAGGAAAGCAAGGTCTAAACATCTACATGTAAGAATTTTATTCTTAACATGTAGTCCCATAATGCACTTAATGTCCTATTCCATATTCAGTTGGCAGTACTAGATGAATGATTTTGGAGAAATATCATGACAGGTTCCAGATTTTGATATTGTCACGTATACAGTAGCTATGTCCACAGATATGGTTGGGTGCATTAGGAGAAGCTGGGAGCCACGACAGTGCAGCCTTTTGAACTCTGCTAGTTACAACTTGCATAAAGATTCAAGCGAGAAATTCAGGCAGGTAAGTCAATATTGCTTTTATCTTCCAATTAGTATATGCTAGAGGAGAAACAACATACGGTCTGGACTCTTTTTAGAGCTTCTATTTATTAAAAAATATTGATATCTGTGTCAATAAAAAAAAAAAAATCCTGATATCTGTTGCTTTAATTGCTTCATGCCTCCGCCATAGGAAAATCCAATTGTCAACTTGGCAATAAATTATGATATGCATTCAGAGGAGTTCGATGGCACCGAAAGCAATCAAACGGTAACTAAAAGTGATGGCTTATTAACCAAGCTATGTTATGATACCACATCGAAGGTGAATTCCGATTCAGAAATATGCAGAGAGGGATTTACGGTGGTTAAACATGATACTTTGGCAGAACATATATTGCAATTAAATATTCAAAACCAAGAGAAGAGTGATTGTTCACATTGTCAATTTGAATCGGACTGCATGACTGAATCAGTGGGATCTCTTTCCACACAAAATGGGGAGCATAGTCATCAGCTGAATAGTTTGTTTTCACCATTCTCCATTGATTCACAGATCCAATTTAGTGGCAGAGCTTCTCATGTCAGAAGTCTAGTCAGAGAAAGCAATGAAATTGATGGACGGGGCTTGAGTTATAGCACTTACCACCTGGGATATGATGCTTCCATTATAGAGGATTCTATAAATGGCTACACACCACCAGGAAGTTCTTTTTCTAACTCGTTGGAGATATCAGGTTTGCTTTGCTCTACAACTGACAGCAGTGACACTGTAGTGTATAATGGGGAGCATGGTTTTCTTGATGCATCCTCCAGTATTGGTTCTCATTGCTCAAATTCGACCCCAGGGATTTTTGAAAATGGATCTAGGAGGAGACTTGTTGACATTTTTGACGCGGAAGTATCATCTGATGCCAGCACGAGCTCTGTACGAGGTGCAGTGCTGAACTTGGATCTGGATGATCGATTGGATAAGGAAGATAATCCTAAGACTTTCCAGTTCCCTGAATTACAGGATGAAGAGGCTGGCTTCTTGAACAAGAAAACTACTAAAGGATACACATCGCAGGACATTGTCAAATATGAGAGCAAGGTGCACCGTTCTACTGATTCTGAAAATGTATGTCTTTGCACGGAACTTAAGGACAACAGCTCCTCTACCAAGCTTTTCCTACCATACCCAGACCAACTAAACGTGACTGCTCATCCAGACCATGTATTTGCACATGACAATGGCACCTGCATGTCTCTTGTGAACTCAGATGTTGTATCTAAGGAAGACCTACTGCCTCAAATAGAATCAGATGCTTTGAAAAATGTGAATTGTACGCTGTCATGTCAATCTCATCCTGCTTTTGACTTTCATAATTGGGACATTAAAGGCAAATTTGCATCTGCTATGGTATTGAATGAATATGCTGGTCATGGAGCTTCTCCAGAGTCTGTTTCCCTTGAGAAAACTCTCAGTCGTACGCCAACTGAAGCTTCATTAGATGCTTTCTGCCTCAAGGATATGAAAAGTGTGGTTGATGATAATGACAAGGAGATATGTAATTCAATCGTGGTTAATTTGGACGCTAATGTTAAGAAACATCAAAATAAGTTTTCTCAGGGAGTTTGTCTTGCTAATATCCTTGACAGAGCACATGACGATTTAAACACTTCACCAAATATTGTAGCTGTTGATCTGAGCAAATCAAGTAGTATGGGAGATGTTAGTTGTTTTCAGAATCAAGAAATAACTGTTGGAGATATTGGAGCTCAAGTTAAATGCACACCAGCTATTGTGACAGTGAAAAACCCTTCTGCCCATCATAATTCTGTCATACCTGCCAATCCTAGAGAACCAACATTGGATAATAATTCCTTCTTAACCGTTGAATGTCCAGAAAATGTAGTTAAAAAGGGTCATCAAGCATGCACGTATCTCAATGATTGTCTTCACTGTACAGAACATATTGACAAGGTGCACAGCCAGGTACTCGAGTTTTTTGGTCTCTTTCCGTTGCTATCATTCTTATGTGGGTATGATAATTCATTCTTATGTGTGAAGTCTATTCTCTTTTTCCAACCTATGTTCTACTGTTACAAAGGATGCAATAATTGATGGAAAGGTGGATGCATCAGCAGTTGAGGATTTAGACATAATGAAGCATGCGAGTGTAGGGACACCAAAGTCCAAGCCCCATAAAAGACTACTGCTGAAATCAGTTTTAGGGGGTACTGCTGCTTTTGGCTTATTGTTTCTCTTGTTCCACCTCAGGTTTGAATGAATATTGAGTAGCTTTGGCTGTTAATTGAATGTGTTTGTTTGTGCTTGGATCTCTTACATGGGCTTCCTCTTTGATGTTTCCTGATTTCCATGACAGTAGAGTTCACAGAGAGAAAGGAGGAGAATCAAGTGGGGACACTCGTCAGATATGGAAAGCAAATGGCAGAGAATTCTCGTCGCTAAAGGGACGTAAGGGAAGCAAAGCTAACGGGATTTATCCAGCTGAAAAGCTCAAATTCTGAGATTAGACTGTATCTACAAGACAGAGAGCGATAAATTGTTCAAAGAACGTTCCACAATCAGATGGAAGAGGATCTGGAAGCCAAGATGATGGCTGATGGCTAGTCCTTCACAAATCATAATGCATGTTGCTCACGCTAGACCTGGTACTGGTGAGAGGCTGAAATATATATAGGAATGGCCCAACCGGGTGCCCAAGTTGTGAAAGAACGAGGGAGATTAAATCTACTCCATACCCGCCATCATCCTTGATAAAAATAAAAATGTTACCGGGAAGGATTCTTCTGTCATCCATCAGAGGAAGACAGAGTATGCCATTTACAAAAGGCAAAAATTATTCAGGTTCATTTTTATTTTTAGTTCCTGTGCTTGTTGCATAGAAACATTCATCCTCTTAACTAACTTTGTTTTACACTGAGATAGATACTATTCATTTTGCTTGAAATACAGATGATCATTGTCCCAACTCTACAGTTTAAAAATTTAATCCATTATGTTAAATTTTCAGAAATTATGCTCATGCACTGGTGGTACCGATTCATTCATTCTTCTTTTTAATTCTGTCTACAAAAACCAACCTTGATTGTAATTTGTAGTTATTGCTAGACACAACAAACATTGTCCATCTCATTGTCCACCTCTTATTCTATTACAAGAAAAATATTAATGTTCTTTCTCTAAAGAGAGCAAAAGAGAGGTATTCTGGTTTTTACCTGTATTTTGGGAGTTGAATTATTGTTTTAAATTATATTAGGGGGGCCAAAACCTTTTTTATTTGTTGATAATTTTTTAAGATAGAGTGAGATTTCTAAAATCCATGCCCCTCTCCTTTCAAGATCCCATTTGATATTGATTGAATTTGAGTAGTGATATGAAAATGTGCATGGACTTTTAATTATGAAAAATGGTATTAGTAGTCGTAGAGTGCACAAGTACTGTTCAATCCCTTTGAAAAAAAAAAGTAAATACGGGATCATGTGAAAAACAAAAAAAATTAATTTTTTAATAATAAATTATATTATTTTAAAAAAGATTGCATGCTGCTTGTGCGTTCTGCCTGTATGTAATATTACTCTTTAATTATAAGTTGCCAAATATGAGTAAAGATTACTTCAGAAAATAACTTTTAAAAGGTTTTCTATACACTAGTGTGGACACAATTTTAGAAAAATTGTCATAGACGTTCAAAAGTCAGTCAAAACCTATAACAAGAAAAAAAAAAGGGGGGGGGGGTCTTGTAACATGTTACAAAGTCTCCTGTTTGGTGTACAAAGTATTCCAAAAGTTTGCTCTAAACATTTCGAAGTTTTTTAGAGAAAATCTTTTGCTTATTGATATAAAAAAACATTAATGATATAGATGTGTGTCACACCAATTAGAATAATAAGCAGTGTTCACACATCGTCTTTTTTTCTTATTAATAATTTTACTGTTTTATGAACTCATTTCAATGTGTGCTTATCATATAAAACACACATATCTTAATTTTCTTAGTAGTAGACGTGTTTAACATGTAACGGATCTATTTCCAACAAAAATTAGACTCAACGTTGATCTCCATTACATAAACAAACTTCTCATTCCAACAATTTACTTATAAGTCTTATATTCGTTTAAAAATTAAATTTGGGGCTTAAAACTTTAAAGTTAAAATGGACAATAGCACTTAGAAAGGTAGTAGGTGAACTCATTTATAGGAAACAACCTTGCCCATAAATATCATTCAATACGTAATAATGTTGTTCTTCATATTTTTATATTGTCCTTTTATGCAGCAATAAATGATTGATATATTATTTGATACCACATCAAATAAAAATAAAAGAATAATGAAGGTTATTTTTAAACGCGTAAACTTTCGTAGACTAAGGCCTGGTTTGGTTTCATCATTTAAATTCAAACAATTTTCAATTTTAAACTTTTAATTTTTTCATCTAATTATTATGATTTTTCCAAATTTCAAATAAAACACAAAATATAATTTAATTTTTTTAAATCCCAACCAAAAAAATAATATTAAAAAATTATACTCTAACTTTCTTTTAACTTTATAATTTTTTTATTCATATTTTTCTCTCTTATTTCCCAAAATCTTATAAAAATTTTAACTCAAACCATTTCATTATCATTCACAAATTATCTCACTACTATTCATATATTTTTTATCTCATATCATCTTATATGTGTAACCAAATGAGACATAATAGACTGAAGTCTAAGGTGAGGTCTAGATAGTAAGTTGAGATGAGTTGAACTAAAATGAAAGTTGGAAATTGAATAAAATATTGTTAGAATATATATATATTTTTAATATTGTTATTATTTTGAGATTTCAAAAAGTTGAACTGTTTATTATAATTTATGTGAAAATTGTAATGATAAGATTATATGAGATGAGATGAGATGAAAATTTCTTGTATACAAATAGAGTTGATCACACCTCACACCTCTTATATTAACCTAAAAACAACACTCACATTTACAACCAATTCTAGAAAGAGAAGCTTCTCATTCTCTCTAGAAAAAAACTCAATCTTTTTTGAGTGTTTCCGTCGGAGAGAAAACAAACTCACCCTCCTCTCCGTTCCTTTTCCAATACCGCTTTTTGTATATGCTTTTATGGTAGTGTTTTTTTTCTCCTTTCCACCGGTTCGATTTTGGTAAGATCTATCGCACTCTGACGACCACCAGTCGGCACACGCCCTACTACACAGCTCTACAGCCGCCGATTTATTGGGATGAAGCAGAACCACGGTGAAAATCTTGGCACGAACCTTGTGGCAGTTTGTTCCGCGCGTGGCTTTCATGTGCCGTCGCACCCTGATGAGTCCATCGGCTATACGCGTTGCACTAGTAGATTACTCACCTCAAGATCTTTCAGATCTATCCCACCTCATCTCACAATCACTAGCACGTGGTCTCCACGTGCCACCATAGGTGCGCGTAAAGAAATATAGTTCGTCGCAGTCCAATCCATCCGATGCCAATTTTCCTACTATGTTTTCGCTTTCCTTAACTGATGATCTTGAGAAATAGAATACTGGTTTCTCCAAGAACATTTCAAGCCAACAAACTACAGTGTACTTGTAGCTTCCACCGCCTCCAGTGATGGCTCCATAGTTCGCATAGTTATGCGAATTATAAAAATCCGTCTTTTAAGACGGTGCTCTCTTTGCAGGACATGGGTGGGGACCAAGTATTGAGTCTTAAGACCTATTTTTTCTTTCTTTTCTTTCTCAACTTTTACACTGTGATTATTGTAATGGGTTATTTGTTTGGGAGCCTTACCCCATCTTATGTATCGTGTTTTCCTTTATCTGAATGAAAATTTGTTTGTTTTGAAAAAAAATCCAAAAGCAACACTCAGACATCGTGATCAAAGCCCAAGCCGAACACAAGCCTGAGCCCTCTAAAATGGAATATAAAATGGGCCAAGCTGCATCAGTCCCAAACCTTCACCTCCAAGCCGAGCCCATCAACCTTTCACGTCCACTTTCACAAATCTCCTCCCATCCTCATCACTCTCGACTTCTCAACCCGTAAACACGAAGGCCCAGTGGATTCATTTTTTGGTTTTCTGAATTCCTTCAACGTTTTATAATTGGAAAAAGGGAGGAAATATACCTTTATTTAAAAAAAAGAAAGAAAGAAAGCTCACATAGAAAATAATAAAAAAAAAAGCTCGTTGCAACCAACACAACTACTATATTTTCACTTTAATTTTTTTTTTTAAAACTCTAGAAACATGGTTCATTCATCATAATTGAAAAATGGTTGAATTAATCAATTTTGTAGTTTTGCACTCTCAAATTGCTAAATATTTTATAGTTCGAGTCCCAAACTATATAATTTGACACATTGCGTTATTAAACTATTAAAGCAATCAAAATCGTGTTACGTCACGTTTTAATCTATTTTAATGATCAAGAATGTTATTGTTTAATATTTAATAATTAGAAAATGCAATATATTCATTTTTAGAGAAACACAACTCTCATCAAATTTTTCTACGGAATTTATTTTTATTTTTATTTTACTTAATAATTAAGGGAGTATTTTTAAATAAGTTTGTAATTTTTTTTTAAATCCTTAAAGTGTTTTAAAAAATGTTAAGAAAAAAGAAAGAAAGAAAAAAAAATTATTATATTCGATATCCGAACTTTCGAGGAGAGTAACACCGTTCTAATTTTAATAATTTTAAGGGCAAAATGTAAAATATATGGTAATCCAACATGTAAACTTTTTTTCTCTAGAAAAATATTATCAAGGTTTATTTGGGAACATAAATGTTCTCATGTGTTCGTAGATATTTTTAAATATTTCATTTTTAAATATCATTCAAACACAAAATGCTTTTCAATTTCGAGTCTTAAGTTTTTTATGTAATAATCATCTAATTATTATAATTTTTTAAAATTTATAAATAAAATACAAAAAATAATATAATTTTTTCAAATTTTAAAACAAAAATAATATTAAAAATTAAATTTAAATAATTTTTTAACTTTATAATATTTTTATTAAATTTTTTCTTTCTTATTTCTCAAAATTCAAGAAAATATTTTAACTCAAATTATTTTACTATTATTTATAAATATTCTAAAATATTCTTAGTATACAAACAATCTCTTAAAACTTACAAAAAAACATGTTTTTAGAATTAAAATTGTGAAAAGAGGTTTTGCAAACAAGAAATGATATTTAAAATTGTTTTCCAAATGCAATTAACCTGTGTTTACATGTGGCTGAGAACGTACTAAAGATTGCCAAATATTATATCAGTTCTTATATAGAAGAGAGATGTGTGAATAGTAGCAAGCCGAGCTCAGGCTGCTCCAATTTCATAACTCGTGTGTAATGGCCGCAGGCCTCTCTTCTCGAGCGCTCCTCTTATCCATTAACAACGTTCAAGATCACCAGCAACAACGGCAGGGACACCATTGCTGCCAAACCTTCAGCTTTAGCAGAAGAGGAGGAGGTAGAAGGAGAAGAAGCTCGTTGGACTCGTTTGCGCTTCCACTTGCTATCCCCACTAAACTTCCTCTTTCCCGGGCGACGAGGTGCCGAGTCCTTTGCCGGTCCACGGGCCTCTCAGACCTCGATTTCTCTGTCGGAGTAGGCCGGGATCGCCTTCTCAAGGTCACTTGCCCAAAATCAACACCAACTTCCTTATAATTTTTACTGGCGTCGGAGTTTTTTCTCAGCATCCTATTTTTTTTTTTCTTTTTTGGTTTAAAACTGCAGGTCCCTGTGTCCAATGTCAGGAATTTCTGCATTATTGCACATATTGATCATGGGAAATCAACTTTGGCTGATAAACTGCTCGAAATGACGGGGACTGTGCAGAAGCGAGAGATGAAAGAACAGTTCCTTGATAACATGGATTTGGAGAGAGAGAGAGGCATCACTATCAAACTGCAGGTTTTGATATATATATATATATATTATGCATCTATGTATGTATATATGTATGTACGTATGTGTAGTGTTTACATATTATCTCGTTCCCATCACTGTCAACGTCCTGATGGCACATGGGAAAGTTGTAACATGATGGTTTTCTTTGCCAACTCGTGCTTAAGCAGAACTTTTCATTATATTTGTTGTTAACAAGTGGCTTATCTTTTATTTGTCTTGGTTGTCTGTGCAATTTGACGAAGATAAATCGTAATCTGAACCACATACCGAGGCGGATACATATGATACCAGTTGTTCTTTCTACACTCTCCTAATGGAGTCCTTAACAAAGATATGCGAAGTTTTTTAATCAAACTTTAGGCATTTAGATTAGAGCCTAGTTATTCGTCCTTGGAAAGGAAATACCAGTAGCATCTTCAGTGCCTTGCAGTGAATTAACTGCTTCCGGGCATTCAGTTGATACAGATGGGAATATTATACATTCCCTTTTCTACCATACAAATTTCTTGTGTCGTGCATCCATTGGCACTAGGCACTTCCTCCATTAGGTCAATCACTACCCCATCTTTTTCGTTGGAAAGATACAATGTTCAATGTTGGTGGCCAACCTGATGATGTTATATTGATTTTCTGATGCTTTTGTGGTATTATATGATTTTTGTTTGAGTCAACTTTTCATTCGAGCAAATATAAAGTGCAGAAGACTATATTGTACATGATCCAAAACTAGCAGAAATAACTGCAGACGAAAATAAAACAAATAGCTCCATCTTCCGTCGAAAACACAAAGTAATGCACAAAAGAAAAATATAAACCTTTCCTGAATAGTATCCTTGATCCTTTTGCAACCAGTAAGTACCCTTTCCTCAGTTCCTGGGTCTGGTGATTTTCTTTGCAACTAAGCGATACATTGCAATTGCACCCTCAACTTATAAGTTAGCAGTTTGCTATATTTTAGGCTGCTTCCAATGAAAAAGTTTGATTATGTAGTCCCCCCGGGCTCTGCCAAAAGTAGTCATCACTAGTATGAATTAGTAGTAACCAGTTGCTCCTCTATCTGAAATGTGATGGAACCATGCAATCAAGTCCGATAGGGAGCACTCTCTGTACTTTCCTAATTGGATCCTAGGATTTAATTGCTTGTTTCCCTCACATTATTATTGAGCAGCAACCGGCATGATAGGTATGATCCTCCTGACTGGTTTTGGATGGATAATGCCTACTATTCTGTGATCCTATTAATTTGGAAAATACATCTGTGTGAAGTGTTGAGACACATCAATCACCCACGTCCTTAACCGGCTGTGGTTTGTGATCAGCAAATTTATCTGAGATTGATGTCTTTAGGGTTTTGCTATATATTTGGGTTACTCGATATATCTTTAACATTCTGGAAACTGATTTAATTTGTTTTTCTCTGTGGCAGGCAGCTCGAATGCGTTATATGTTTAAAAATGAAGCATATTGCTTGAATCTAATTGACACTCCAGGGCATGTTGACTTCTCTTATGAGGTATGTGAATGTGACATATCAGTAAGTAAATATACGGGGCTTTTACATGTGCTTTTAATATTGCAATGATACCTATGGAGTGATTTACCACTTCTGGTTCAGGATCGTTATGTCTAGTCTGTTATCTTTACCCAATTTACGTGAGAAACCAATTAGCTGTGAAACAAAGCTATTTGGTATGTGGATGCTTATAATCTTTTTCAAATAGAAACTATTGCAGATACTGATCGTCACTTATAATCTCAAGAATTAAAATTGAATTAAAAAGTTTTTGGCATTTGTGATGATATGTGGAGTGGTTCAGATTCATCCCAATTCTCGAGGGATTTGTTTCACCTTATAGACTGACCCATGTGAGGGACTACATTTTTTAATTATTAGAATTTATATTACAAGAATCTCATAGCATGTACGTTTCAAATGCCCTGCATAAGACACAAAGAACAACATTACATGTTGCTTTAATCTGATTTCTATCTGCATTCTTCCAGCGGATCAACAGTACCTCAAGTCAACTGAGTCATGATCCATCTAATTCTGAATGGAGAGAAAGCAAGTGCTGAAACTTCACTTGCAATTGATAATTAAGTAAAAGATGTCTTGGTCTCACGATCTCACCATTGAGTTTCATTTACAACACTGACATAATATTAATATCTCCTGCTTTTGCTTTACCCACTAACCAAACCAAAAAAAAAAAAAAGGAAACAAAAAAAGAAACGCTTTTATGTTGTTTTCACCAACAAAATGTCTTCTAAAAAAAAAAAAAAAAAAAAATGAGAGAGAAGGCGTCAATTCCTGTCCCAAATGCTTGTTGCATGATTTAGCTCAAACTTTCTACTTTTCAATAACATCCTTCCACTTTTCCTCTCCAACACAATGTATTCTTCCAGAAGACAACAATTGAAGAAGAGGACAACTTGCTCAATATGGAAAGTTGAAGAAACAAAAGCTTTGAAGGAGTCTCCCTGCACCACAATTCATTCACAAAATGAATTTGACTATTGCTCATTAATATCAAACTTGATATACTTAGAGAATAGCTCTCTACAACTACTACCATTATTTCACCCCATAAACTTTTTTTTTAAAATTTTTATATAAGTTTACAATATAAGCCAAATTTGGTGTTTAGGGAGAAACAAAACAAAAAGTATGGTAACTTGACTCTCTCTCTCTGCCTATCTCACGTACGTGTGTGTGTGTTGGGGGGGGGGAGGGGGATGCGCGTGTTTTATGTATGTTATCTGGATTTATTCCTTACCTCATTCATCTTATCTAGGTTTCTCGATCTCTTGCTGCATGTGAGGGAGCTCTCCTTGTCGTAGATGCTTCTCAGGTGAGTCTTTATCTGCATTCATTTGTTTTAACTTAGCCCTTCATGGAATTTAAAATTCTTCCATGTTCATTTTACATTATTATTGTTCTAATGTGGATGTACGCCGATTTTTATAACTTTTAATGTCACACGATGAAACTTGAAAGTTGTCCTTAATTTTTCTCAAAATCCAATTGTTACTACATCCTTCTTTGGAAGCACTATTCACTGTTTGTTTTTTGTAGGGAGTTGAAGCACAGACGCTAGCCAATGTTTACTTGGCCTTGGAAAACAACCTAGAAATCATCCCTGTAAGTTGTCTGTTGCACTTGTTATTACTCTTTACTGCTGCCTTCTCATTTTTCTTTTGGTTCATTCTGGATGAGCTTAGAAATTTCTTTTTTATACGTTAGTTTTTTGGGCGTCTGCCAGTGTATTTAACAGAGCCTGCTTACGTGACTTTTTTGTATCATTTTCTAGCTCCTAACTTGTAACTAAGTGTTCTCTGTTTTATACTTCCTGTGTACTTGGTCTATGCCTATTTACTCGTTTCAATAAACTTTTATTTTACTTATAAAAAAAATGATTTCATCCCCAAATTTTTTCACATTAGTGAAACATAGTTGCTTTAATCGTGGGCAATTCATAAATAGTTGGAAAAATGAATGTGTATTTACAACTTTTCTTGAATTATCATTCTTATTGGCTTGACATGCACTTTTAGTTTGATATTCTTTAGAAGATATATGCTAGAGGACAAGAAGGCAATGGTTGTCCAAAGAAGCTACAGGACTCATGAGGGCACAAAGCTTGGGTACAACTATAAAGAGTAGACCATACTGTTTCTTTGCTGCAGACATTGGACGTGAAGGGAAATCAGATGTCAAGTTTTAATTATATATCAAAATTAAAAACCAAGAATCAATTTTAGGCCTATATACTTACTTGAAATGCCCACAAAGTATGTTTGTTGGTGCTCTAAAAGCAAGTTTATAACCCTAATTCCCAATCATCATCACAACACAACTGTACGACCAATTATTTGGCATAAAAGTACCCTATGTGTTCAAAACCCTCAAATTGTATTCATAGAGATTAAAAGGTTGAGGATGGGTTCTTACCTCAAGGGGTCAATTGAATGAAATCTGGAATTGGTTTCTTGATTCCTTGTTCTCTTCCCTTTCAAAATTGAGCTCCCTCTATATGAATATCAACAAATGCAAGATAGCCCCCGACTCTGAATGGGCTTATCCAGCTTTTATTTTGGTTTGCAATATTCACAGAAAGATATGTAATATTTTGATGTGCAATCTGCATCAAGTACTGGTTGAGAAACAAACTTTAAATTGAGTTGTTATGCTCTTTGTTGGCCAGTAACAATTCTTGCTAGGCATATGGCTCTTATGCATATAGTTGTTGACCAAATCGATCGATATTCTAAAATGGTTTTTGCAGCCATTAATATCATTGTGTTTGAGATTATTATTTGAGAATGTCTAGATAAACATTGTGATGCCTGTTTATCTGGACATCAAAACTTCATCCAATTTTTTATTTTTATTGTGGCTTTTGTATGTCAAATGGTACTGATATCACCCACAAAGAATGTCGGGTGTAGTCGAACTCATTAACCTGCCATGGAAGCTTTAGGGCTTGCTTGGGTAATGAGATGAGATGAGAAATTGTGAAAATTTTATGAATAGTAGTGAATTGTTTGAGTTAAGATGTTTTATTGGGTTTCGGGAAAGGAGAAAGAAAAAGTTGAATAAAAATATTATAAAGTTTAAAAAATTGTTTGAATATAATTTTTGTTTTGAAATTTGAAAAATTTGTATTGTTTTTCGTGTTTTTTTTGGAAGTTTGGGAAAGTTGTGTAGGGTTTTGTGTTTGGATAATGAGTAGGTAATGATTAGATGAAAAACTTGAAGATTTGAAATTGAAAAGTGTTTTGTGTTTGAGTGATGTTTGGGAAGGAAATTGTGAGAAATCTTGAGATCCTCTCATCTCTGTTGCCAAACAAGGCCTTAAATCGCATGTTGTTCAAGTACTTGTACATGACTTCAAATAAAGTTGATATAACTCACAAAGATTTTGATCTTACTTGTCTTTCCTCACTCTTTGATGTTTGGTTTCAGTTCATACTGTCAGTGCATAGACCAGCGAAATTACGGTTACGCAAATATATTTTCATTGACAAAGAACATTCTGTTACAGGTCTTGAACAAAATAGATCTTCCAGGTGCTGAACCAGATCGTGTTGTCCAGGAGATTGAAGAGGTAGGTGCCCACGATTTAAAAGATTCTATTTCAAATGGATGTGTGTCATGTATTGGTGCTTGTAGTTTAGTTTTACTGGATGGCTACAATTTTGGAAGAGATAATTTATATCTTTTCGGTCCAATATCTTTAACTTGCTTCGTTAATTACTCCCCGACCGCCTAGATTGCCTTCTTGAGCGGGACATAGGCCAAATAGGAGCCAAGCCCAATTTTCACCACCGTTTGTTGTTTTTTAACACCAATGCATATGGCATTAAACATATGCAAAATGAGAAGAGAGATGATCAACCATAGAGTTAAATAAGGGCGAGGAAGACATAGTCATAATGATATCATCAACACAGAGAAGACGATCACAGTGAGTAGCTACTGAGACAGAGAATCAGCTTGGCATGTAACCTCAACAGAGGCGAATGGAGGCAAAACTCTAGAGCGCTATGGCTCAAGGGGTGAGAAATACAAATGTTTGGAGAATCCATACAGAGTGAAGAAGGCAGAAGAGATAGGAAGACGCAGAATTGTTTTGTGACAGGAGAAAAGAGTCTAGAACAGTATATATGGAGAGGGAGATATAGGAGAACAGACGAGAGATATACAAAAGGTGAGAAGGTGACGGAAAGATAGAGAAGAGATAAAAGGGTGAGAAACGAAGATGACAACAAAGAGAGATAATGCAGGGGCTCAGCAAAATATTTATACTTTTATGCATGTCCCCGGTTCTGATATTATTTTATGCAAAGGATGTCTATGTGTAGGCATCTCAGAACTCTTTGAAAAGCATGAAACTAATTTAAAACTAGTATTTGTGATATGCTAATTTACCACAAAATCTAAGCACTGCCTAAAATAAAATGTTAAATCAAACAAAAGAACTTGACTCCTAAGAGAGCTCTAATATATACACATCATGAGATCAATCTAACATATTCGATTGAGGTCTTTTGAGGAGGACTTGTTGGCAGAATTAGGGAAATGAATGGCAATTAGAGCATATTCACCTGAGGGCTTCACTATGGAATTTTTCCAAAATTATTTGGTGTGATCAGAATGCATGATTTTAATATCTCTTCTACACTTTTTTCATTTCTTAGCTTTGAGAGGAGTCTAGTTCTTCCACTTTTTTCTGATTTTTTAATAGGATTTTATTGGTTCAGTACAAATTAGTTCCCTTTTCTCAATGAATTTACTTGTTAAAATAAAACAATCTTCTCTAGAAGGCACTTAATTTTTTTAATACTAAATGCAGTTTTATACTTTCATATTGCACATTCCTACATTTTCTTACTTTTCTAATGCTTGTATATTATTCTCTTTTTCCAAGTTACTGTGATGCCAAGTACAAGTAGTAAGACAAGGTTTCTGTTAGGTCAATTCCCTTATTGGCTTCAAACATTTTTAATGTAGGTTGTTGGGCTAGATTGTAGCAGTGCCATACTCTGCTCTGCTAAGGTTAGTTGTTTTTTAATCATTTTATCTATTTTGTGAAGACATGGTATAAGTCTGTACCTCATAGATAAACTTTATCATTCACCTCCCTTTTCTTTCTTAGGAGGGAATAGGTATAACTGAAATTCTCAATGCGATTGTTGAACGGATACCCCCGCCCAAGAATACGGCTGAAAGGCCATTGAGGGCTTTAATATTTGATAGGTACATATTTGAATCATTGGCATCTTTTCAAAAGAAATCAACTCCACGTTTCATTATGCTCTTGTTGTCATTTTCTTATCACCATATTAATATCTGTCTATATTTTGTGCACTCCTGAATTTTCCTAGTGGATTTTTTTTTTCGCTATTCAATTGTTATAATCAATTTCATACAATGTTGATATCTGGGCATAGCTTGTAAATTTTAATCATTCCTGCTAGAATAAATTTACGTTTCTGTAAGTTTTCGAACATAACATGTTTGATTTTATTACGATTTTTCTAGAAGACACATTTTATTTAGATGAAAAAAGAGTGTTACCCTAGTACATGGAAAGTATAGAAAAGATCCATCCACCAAACTAAGAAAAGTGCTAGTAAATCTTGAAAAGAAGAAACAGAAAAAGCTTCCCTATTTTGGACCTTTATCCATTGAAAAAAGGGTGTTATGGAAAGATGACCTAAGCTTTAACACCGTCTTTTCCCACTCTTCAAAACTACACCCATTTCTGCCATGCCAAATACTCCACAATAAGCAATCCTCCAAATATAGCACATTGATGGCTACCAAATTGTTCTTTTCAACATGCTAGAAGATCCACCATTTGAACAGGCATAACTCAATCAATTCCAAATAGGCTAAAAACCATATACCATATGCCGCTAGCGACCTCAGAATGCAATAGAAGGTGATCCTTAAATTCCTTGTTCTTCTTCCACAAACAAAATTTGTTACTCACAATGATGTCCTGTTTCCTCATGCAGTCTAGGGTAAGAATCTTCCCTAAATTCAATGTCCAAGTTAAAAGTCTACTTCAGGAGGAGAAATAATGGGAGGAGTCCCTAGCATGGGCACCCAACACATTATAAAATGACTTACTTTGAACACTCCTTTCCTGAAGGGGATCCAAACCATTTTATGATCATCAGTACATCCCCATTGCCCCGAATAAAACCGGTTTAAGAAAGATGAGAAGAGATCTACCTCCCAATCACTAGCCTCACTGACAAAACCAACACACCACCAATGATATTTCCAAGATAGTTGGTAGTTTTCCACCACATAAGCATCCTTGGAGCAAGCAGTTCTGAATAACTTTGGGAAGACATCTTTCATAGTTTTCTCACCACACCCCATATCAGGCCAAAAGCGTATCTTGGACCCATAACTCAACTAGAGAAATGGGAAAAGTCCCCCCCAATCCCAATTGATGTTTTTTTCTAGAGATCAACCTTGTAAGGCCCACTAACTTCATGAGAACACCAACAACCACCTAAACTCCCATACTTCGTGTTCACATTAATCTCCAAAGGATTACTCTTTCTTGGGTATAGCACCATTACCATTTACCCAAAAGAGCTCAATTAAAGAGAACTAATTTTTTTTTTGATCAGTAAACAAGATTTTATTGGTCATAAGAATAGGCAAAAGCTTAGGTATACGGGACATATACAAGAGTGTTGCCTGAGCATGCTAGTTTAGAATTAAAGAGAACTAAATTTCTAAGGCATTTTCTCATTTTATATGGTGTATTTTTAAGTTTACTACCATCGCCACATAGAAAGTTTATTAATTAGTCTTGTGGATGTTACCTTCTTTGGAAAAATATTGATATCACCAAAACCGGATAGGCTGTGTGATGATAATATACTTTACTTATAATGCATATCTAACATTTTTAGATTCCCACAAGATTCTCTTATGAAACATATTTTGAAGAGATTATTTGATGCATCCTCACTAACTATTAAGCATTTCCATCCTATATTGCTTGCCTTACATAGTGACACTCTACAAATGTAAGAGCTAAGAAATAGAGTATATGTGGGCTGGGGGGATAGGAAAAGCTGAAGGGAAATAAAAGTGTTTGATCTTTCACAATGGAGAATCATATAGAGGTAGACATACCTATAATAGTAAGAAACTTATTTTATAATTGGACTGGAATTCTCTCTCTCTCTCATACGACTTTTCGTCTTCCCATTCCCAGCGTTTCTCGCGGGGGATAATCCTTTAATCTCTCTTCTAATTTTTATCTTTTCATTTCATGGATGATTCCTTTTCGTTTTCTCATTCTTGGTCCATTCTTCTTTTAGTTTAGTTTTTGTTCTTGTCTTCTCTTAAGTTTTTGGTGTAAGGGGTTGATGGAGTGTAGTGTTTGGATTGAAGCTAAGCTGTTTGTGGTTAGAAGAAGGGGGGGGGGGGATCTATTTTGCATAGTTGAGAAATGTAGACAGTTCACAAAGGCTCTATACATCAGTAGAGATGTGGTGGTTTGGTTGGCCAAGGCGGTTGAGGATTGCTTGAAGTTCTCGGGTAATAGGGCTTCATATCAGACTCAAAGGGAGGGAAACAGAGTTTTCTTGATCCAACTTAGCCCCGGTTTGGATTGGAAACTCATCTCAACTCATTTCAACTCATCTTATCTCATCATTATAACTTTTTTAAATTCCCACACAAAATATAATAAACAATTCAACTTTTTCAAATCTCAAAACAACAATAATATTCAAATCTCATTGGCAGACGTGCGTTTATTTTCTCATGGTGCGCACCAGTGGAATATTCTTTTTAATAGAGATTTCCATAATTGAGAATTACCTATTGTTTTAGAATTTTACAGCTTACTATAGTCCACGGAGATTCCTATGGCACAGGGAGATAGTGTAAAGTGGAGGTCTAATAACCACAAGATATGTACAGTTAAGGCGTATTATGGCATCCTGACAACACAACTTGATATTATGCCGTTCCCCTGGAAGAATATTTGGAGGTCTAGTGTGCCTTCTAAAATACTTTTTTTTTTTGTTTGGAGTGCTGCTCTTGGGAAGATATTGACCTTGGACAACTTGAGGAAGAGAGGATGTGTACTGTTGGATTGGTGCTACATGTGCAAGAAGAATAAAGAATCTGTGGACCATCTCTTACTACACTGTGAGGTAACAAGGGTGTTGTGGGATGAGATCTTTCTATGGGTTGATGTTGCTTGGGTTATGCCTATGAGGGTGGTGGATTTGTTATATTGTTGGTCAAAGATGCAAGGTTGCCATCAAGTGGCAGTAGTGTGGAAGATGATTCTGTTGTGTATTATATGGTGCACTTGGACGGAATGGAATGCACATTGCTTTGAAGATAAGGAACGCACAATAACTGAGCTGAAGAATTTTTTCTCCACACTCTAATGTCTTGGTTTTCCACTATTGTATTACATGGAGATAATGTTCAGGATTTCTTGTCTTTAATTTATCATTTTTAGAATGTAATTCGGAGTTCTTATGTATACTTCTTGTGTACAAAGACTATACCTATTTCATTCATATATATAATATCTATCTTTTATTGATAAAAAAAGAAGAAGAAATTTTATTCAATTTTTCTAAAATCATCTCAACTCATCTCTGAATTCAAACGGGGCTAGTCAAAACACGTATGGTAGGTTTGTGAAACTAGGTGAGCTGGGCATGGGCAAAGGAAAGGGTATCATTGTAATTCCTGAAGGTATAAATGGTATTGGTTGGGAAGGTTTTGTGAGGAAGGTGAGAGACCTTGTTAGCTCAAGTTCCTCTGTTTTTGTCTTCTTCAATGGTGCTGATAATAAGGCTTCCAAAGGAAAAGAGGTGAGAAAGTTTAACCCTCTCAGAGGGCCTTCCTCTTCCCACGAAACCCCTTACTTGTCACTTTGATGGTACTGGTGAATGATATTCCTTATTCTAGCAAAGCATATGGAAAAGTTCATTCTAGGCATAATGAGGCAGTGACGACTGCAAGATATAAGCAGGAAAGACCGGTGGATATGATCAATAGGAAGCTTCCTGTAGCTGGGGTTGACGGTTGGCATTCCCAGAAGTTGTAGAAATTAGGAGAAGTTGAAGGGTCACTATGGCACGTTCGGCCAGAGCTCCAGGGGTGTAAGGAAAGGCTGGACTTGTTGATGAAAATAGTTGATGATGGACTGAGCCTAATTTCGGGCTTAGGTTTTGTTTCTAAAGACAATAATGAAGTTTCTATTGAGAAGAAGGGGGGGAATTGGATGGGCCTACGGTTTCTAAAAATAATAAAAGAGATGGGCCTGATAGAGGCCCACTTAAGAGGCCTGTGCTTCGGAAAGACCAAAATAGCAGTGGGCTTTAGAGCAAAGCAAGCCCAAGAAGGGTGAAGCGTTAGCCCATTTATGTGGCGGCTCTGATGGCTGGTCCGTCTTCACAGAGAGAGTCGACGGCGATGGGCGAACCTTCTGGGGGTACCTCCGTGGTGAGTTTTGATATGGTTAATATGGTGAAAGGGCTTTCTCAAATCAAGACGCCATCTAAGGAACATACCACTCAAGTGGCGGCGCCGACGAAGGCTCTTACTACATAGAAGAGGTCGATAGTCGAAGGCGATCCTCCTGGTAACAATATGACGGTAGGTTCGTCTCAGGCGACTCCTCAAACTGATTCCTATCCTTCAAAGGGTTAGTATTGTGGTACCGTTAGGTCCAAACCCATCTTGGCAATGGTGGAAGAGCATGTATCTCAAAAGGATGTAACAGAAACTTGAGGCTCTTTAGGGGGCACTATGGGGTCGAGTTCGTATTTGATTGACAAGAATGAGGTGCCTTCCTTAGGTATAGAGCCAGCCGCCAGGAAAGGCAAGTGTGTAAAAAGATGTTTGTTGCGAGGGTTTGATAAGGGTTGAGAAGTCTGTTTCTGAGGTTCCTTGTACTCAGTTCAATTTCTTTGATTTACAGAAGGTGATTGGTGGAGGTGAAGGCTCTATTTTTGGTGAATCGGGAGAGCTGATTGTTTTAGACAAAGATGAAGATCCTGACACTATTCCTCTGTGTTCTATTAATCCTGATATCGAATGGCCAAAATAAATCATCTGATTGGGTGTTGAGGCAGGTGGAAGAAATCAGGAATTGTGTGGGGATTTCTTGTGATGGTTTTGAGGAACAGTTTAGAGCTCTACTTATCGCCATTGAGGCTGGCCAACCTGCACTGGCCAAATCAGCTACCAAAAAAGAGAGGGAGTTGAAAAGGTTGGAGTGTACCATCAACTATAACACTAGGGAAGGGAGTGCCTTTAGTAATAAAGGTAAGGAGAGGGCTACCAATGGTTCCCAATGAAGCCCAAGATCGTCTCTTGGAATGTCTGGGGGCTAAATGACTATAGGAAACACATCAGGGTGAAAAATATGGTTCGTCAGTGGAAGGTAGAAGTTATTTGTTTGCAAGAAACTAAATTGAAGAAAGTTAACCATTAGGTGGTTAATAGCCTATGGAACTGTTGTTGGGTGGGATGGGTTGAGTTAGTCTCTAATGGAGCGTTGGGAGGTATTATTATTATGTGGGATAGGAGGGCTGTGGAATTAGTAGACCGCTATGTGGTAAATTATTTAGTGGCTTGTCATTTTAAGAATGTGGATGATGGAATTGAATGGGTGTTTGCTGGAATATATGGGCCTAACTTGGACTCTAGAAGGAGTATTGTGGGATGAAATGGCGGGACTTTGCAGTTGGTTGGATCTCCCTTGGTGCTTTGGTGGGGATTTCAATGTTGCTTGGTTTCCTTGTGAGCGAGGAGGGGATTCTTGTGACGTCCTCAACTTCCATGTACGGACACACACGGAAATCGAGGCGTCGGGATGATGACAATACGGTCACGCATCCCAACGACAAGTGTCAAGTGTGTGCAACAAATAAACAGTGCACAATAAATACGCAGCGGATAATAATAAATAAGTCACTAGTACCAGAATTTTAGTTTAATACAAATATTCCAAATACAAACCTCTTAAAACAAAAGCCAAAATCCCATAAAATAATACAAGGCTGAAAATATAAACATAACACGAGTGATCCCAGATCACTCCTCCGGCGGAGCCAAATCCTCAGGCTCGGCATCTGCATCTGCATCAACAAAATCTGCAGTACCATTAAATGGTACCATAGGTAAGTTATAACCCAACCAATTCTGAGATAAAAACACATTTAATGCAACCAACTATGAATGCATATGATGCAATATGCCTGAAATCCAACACGCCAAAATTCCATTTGGCCCAAAATATTTCCATCAAAACATTTCCACAATTTTTCTCAGAAAATGGCCCAAAGCAAATATCCATCATTTTTCTAGAAAATGACTCACACAAAACATATCCAACACACGCTATTTTTTTAGAAAACAACCATTTTTCCATTAATCCATATGCACCATGGTCTCTCCTAGGGACCATTCGCACGTCCTGACTGCGTAACGAGCGATGCCCAGTTCCGCACCCAGTGCGTTCGTGGCCAGACATCCTCTAGCCTCCGCCAGCAGAAGGGCCACGGAGTCGGCACGTAACTCGTTCGATCTCGTTGTCGCCTGGTGACAAACCAGGGGACGTCACTCAGTATATTCCGCTCCCGAGTGACCAGAGGAGCTCCACCGAGATAATTCCCCATCTCGGCTTGGGGTCGTGATACACATGCACCCAAAAATCTATTCCACACATGAAAATTCAGTTTTCAAAATATCCACATGATCATGAATGCAATTACACGAAAATCCAGTTTTTAATTTACAAATATGAACATGCGTGCATATGCAATGTACCAAACCGACAACAACAATAACCAACAACCGACCAAATCACAAGATAACCAACATACAAATACTCCGTCCTCAATCCATCCACCCCTGAACTCCTTGGATTCAGTACGGAATAACCAACCAGAACACAGTGAAATCAGTTAGTGCAAAAATATATTTAAATCTCAAAGTTTGTTTGGAGAAATACTTATAGCGCTATAAGATAATTTTAGGAGGATCACGGAGGTGCAAAAGGCGGCTGGAAGGCAATGTAACAGTGTAAAAATACTGTGGCCGAAATACAGAGAAAATCCAAATTCAAACGGGGTCAAACGAAAGATAAGGAACGGTAGGGTAGGGCTTATGGAAGGTGGTGAAGCTAGTGGAAGCGACGGTTGGCCGTGGGTGGGGGTCGAAATGGCGGTGGAAGGCCAAAAAGGCCAAAATGAAGTTGAGCTCATGGAGGTGGCTCCGGCGACGGATTGGAGCCGAAATTGGGTGGGTTAGGATGGCAAGAGGCCGGTGAAGGAGTGGTGAAAAGATGGCGGCCAATGGTGGCCTGACGGCGGTGGAATGGGAGGAGAAAAGCAGCAGCTTCGAACTGCTCGTGGAGGCTAACGCTGGTGAGGTAGGGGCTGAGATTGGAGGGGTTGGGTCGCCGGCGGTTGGGGAGTTGACTGGTGTTGGTGGTGAGGGCCATAGACGGTTGGCGGCGGTGGGCTGGAGGTGAAGGCTGAACGGCGTGGGGGAGAGGAGAGAGAGACGTCGCGCGGGAGAGAGGAGAAATAAGGAGGAAGAAAAGAAATAAAGAAAAAAGAAGAAGAAAAGAAAAGATAGGGAAAAGAAATGAGGTCCAATCCTCACAACTTTTGGATCACAACTGATCTTCAAAATAACTATTTTTAAAAAAGTAAATTAAATAAATCAATTTAAACTCAAAACTAGTTAAAGTAAAATATTAAACTCCAATAATAACATTCTTTAAAATAAAAAGTAATTAAATTGTAGAACACTAATTAAAATTATGAAAGCACATTAAAATAATTTTCGATTTAAAAATCGTAAAATAATCTCGCTAAAACACGTTAAATTAAATTAAAATGCTCAAAATTAAATATTTAATTAAAAAGTCGTTCAATAAAAAGCACGTAAAAATCGGGGTGTCACAACCTCCCTCCTTAAAAATAAATTTCGTCCTCGAAATTGTAGGGTCAAACATCAATGCTAAAGACAGGCATGAGGTGCGACTAAAAGTAGGCTTAAGAGACATACCGCCATTCATTCAAACAAATACGGGTATTGCTCCATCATGTCTGCTTATCTTTTCCAAGAGAAATCTTGAGCCAATGGATCACTCCAAGCTATCTTCACCAAAGGTATCGACTTCGATCTCAACCTTTGCTCCTTCCAATCTACAATCTGCGTCGGGGCAAGCTCATAAGTAAGGTTAGGCTGAAGTTGAATGCGCCCTGGGTCGACAAAACGTGGCTCTTGCTGACCAAAGCTTTTCTTCAACGAGGACACATGGAACACATCATGAACTTCTCCAAAATACTCTGGCAAGACAATTCTGTAAGCAACAGCCCTAACCTTCTCTAAAATCTGAAAAGTTCTAACATACCTTGGGTTAAGCTTTCCTCTCTTACCAAAGCGCTTAACGCATTTCATAGGAGAGACTTTGAGATAAACCCAATCTCCTTCCTCAAAAGACAAGTCTCTTCTCTTTGAATCTGCATAACTTTTCTGTCGGCTTTGCGCTGCTGCCATTTTAGCTCTTATAATTCGAACCTGCCCTTGTATTTCTTGGATTAATTCAGGTCCAAATAATTTCCTCTCACCGACTTCATCCCAACACAAGGGCGATCTGCACTTCCTCCCATACAACGCTTCATACAGAGCCATCTGAATGGAGGCATGGAAGCTATTATTATAAGAGAACTCTATAAGCGGCAGATGATTTTCTCAGCTTCCCTGAAATTCCATGACACACTCTCAGCATATCTGTTAGACCCCCATGTAAAATCGCCTCTAAAGTTGCACCTTGGCCATACGCACACATATCGCTCGAGCAGAGTGTCGAGTGGAGCTCTCGGGTTGCAGACTAGCTTGAGCGGACTGTCGAGCGAGTTTCGAGCGGAGCTCTTGGGTTGTATTCGCTCGAGCGGACTCGAGCGGAGTGTCGAGCGAACCTTGGCTCGAGCCAGAGTCGAGCCACAGTCAAGCCAAACCTCAAAAATGGCATTTTCAGCATGAAATCAAGCCAAAGTTCGACCCCCATGCACCACCTTAGCTGAACCATTGGCTCATGCATGCTACAGCCATGTGGTTCATGCCACTATCTTTATTTATTTTATTTATTTTAATTATTTTATTTCATTCATTTCAAAAGGACCTATTGGGGGTTTCCAACTTATTTTGCTTATAAATAGGACATCTTTTTCTTGCTTTAGGATCTTTTGACAAAAACCCTAGAGGGAGAACTATTGTTTGAAAGATCACTACGATGCTTAGCACTTGGGCTTTTTGGGTGCAATTCGTGAATCCCAAAGAGATGATCATTCCATGCAATTCGTGAATTGGAGTGATTCAACTATCTTGTCTTACAACTTGGTGCAATTCGTGAATCCAAGTTGTGTTTATCTTTGTTCATGTTATTTTATCAATGTATGAGGTTTATTCAATACTTGTGCAATTCGTGAATCAATTGTTGGATTACTTTCATTTGTTCATTCAAGTGCTCAAGTATTTTGCTTTGTTCTTGATTATTCATCATTTTGTTCTTGGTGTTCATCAATCCATTGTCCATCCAATCCATCCAAACCACATTTTCGACCAACCCTAGTGTTTGTCTTCCTTCCATAAATTGTTCCCTCCATCCACCTAACCCTAGCAGAAATTCACTTACCTTATCCATCTAAATTCAAATTCGGCACTCTTGCCTTATTTGAATTAACCCTAGCCGACCACCATTCTTTCCATATAAGTGTTTCCATAATTTGGAAACCCTATTTGACCGCATCATCCACTCCATAAAGCCTTAGCCGAATTCACCACCTCCCATATTCGGCCAACCCAAAATACTTTCCATCTTCACACTCCCACCAACCCTAGCCGAAACCCTAGTCTATATAAGGTAACCTTTACCTTGTTGGCATCCTTGACCTCTTTCAAATCATATCCCTTGTTTTAAGGAATTGTCAATCATCTTCAATTCCTTAAATCACTCTTCCCTAAAATACCCCACGTCCATCTTTGACTTACCAAACTAGCCAAACCCGAAATCTCCTTCTTCCATAAGGATTCCTACCACTTAGGAATCTTTCCTAAAATATCTCCCTCTCCCACATTTCGGCAACTCTAGTTGCCTCCACCGAAACCCTAGCCTCCATCCAAGATTCGGCAACCCTAGTTGCCTCTTGGCCGAACCCTAACCTCACTCACTCAATCCTTGCATCCACCCACTCGGCACCCATTCAAGAACAAGCCATAGCCGAACCACATTGAGCCATATTCACCCATACACTTCATCAACCCTTTTCACCCTCCCATACATCCATTCAAGTCTAAACACTCAACCTCACCATACTAAAGTTGCCATCATCACCATTGTGGCGTCTTATCCAAGCAAGAGAGGACTTGGCACTCGGTCAATACAAGGAGGACATAGGCGAGGAGATCATAGTGTTTAGGGACTTGACCGGGGTCCCTAACAGGTTGGCCGTGGGTGGCGGCCGAAATGGTGGTGGAAGGCCAAAACGAAGTTGAGCTCGTGGAGGTGGCTTCGGCGACGGATCGGAGCTGAAATTGGGTGGGTTAGGACGGTAAGAGGCAGATGAAGGAGTGGTGAAAAGATGGCGGCTAATGGTGGCCGGAAGGCGGTGGAATGGGAGGAGAAAGGCCGCGGCTTCGAGCTGCTCGTGGAGGCTAACGCCGGCGAGATAGGGGCTGAGATTGGAGGGGTTGGGTTGCCGGGGGCTGGGGAGTCGACTGGTGCCGGCGGTGAGGGCCACGGACGGCCAGCGGCGGTGGGCTGGAGGTGAAGGCCGAACGACGTGGGGGAGAGGAGAGAGAGACATCGCGCGGGAGAGAGGAGAAATAAGGAGGAAGAAAAGAAAGAAAGGAAAAAGAAGAAGAAAAGAAAAGATAGGGAAAAGAAATGAGATCCAATCCTCACAACTTTTGGGTCACAACTGATCATCAAAATAACTATTTTTAAAACAGTAAATTAAATAAATCAATTTAAACTCAAAACTAGTTAAAGTAAAATATTAAACTCCAACAATAACATTCTTTAAAATAAAACGCAATTAAATTGCAGAACACTAATCAAAATTATGAAAGCACATTAAAATAATTCCCGATTTAAAAATCGTAAAATAATCTCGCAAAAACACGTTAAATTAAATTAAAAGGCTCAAAATTAAATATTTAATTAAAAAGCCCTTCAATAAAAAGCACGTAAAAATCGGGATGTCACAATTCTCATATTACTAAAGCTATGTCTGAATTTTCAGATCTTATTTCCGAGCTGCAGTTGATTGATTTACCCATGGCGGGAGGGGAATTCACATGGTCAAATGGGAGAGCATGGTCCTGGTTGGATTGATTTTTGATTTTGACTTCTTGGGAAGTCTTCTTTCTGGATGTGAGGCAGAAAAGGTTGCAAAAAATTGTTTTTGACCACTATCCTATCTTATTGGATTGTGGGGGCATTGTAAGTGGGAGAAGATATTTTAAATTTGAAAATAAGTGGTTGAAGGATGAGGGCTTTGTCAAAAGGGTTAGGACGTGGTGGACCTCTTATAATTTTTCTGGTACTCCAAGTTTTGTTCTAGCGGGCAAACTCATAGCGCTGAAACAAGACTTGAAGAGCTGGAATGTGGAGACTTTTGGTAATGTAGTGAATAAAAGAAAAATTAGAAAACAGCTTCTGGAGCAGTTGCAAAATTTGGAAGATCCTTTGAGGAGAAGGAGAAGAAAAAAGAGGTGAATTCAGAAATTGAAAAGCTCTCTCTTATGGAGGAAATTTCGTGGAGGCAAAAATCCCGGACCCTTTGGTTGAAGGAAGGCGATAATTGTACGAAATTCTTTCATAAAATAGCAAACTCCCATCATAGATTCAATGCTATTGAAGCTCTTCAAGATGGTGAGAATGTTCTTTACGATATTGGGGAGATTGAAGATCACATTGTGAGTTATTATGAGAAGCTCTTTAGGGAAGAACACTCATGGAGACCAAAGTTAGATGGGCTGGTGTTTGAGCCCATTGATCAATTGAGTGCTGATTGGTTGGAGAGAACTTTCGAGGAAGAAGAAGTTCTTGATGTGGTTAGAGGCAGGACTAAGGACAAGGCTCCGGGTCTGGATGGTTTTTCCATGGCATTTTTCCAAGCATGTTGGGACATCATGAAGGATGACATTATGAAAGTTTTTGGTGAATTCCACTTGTTCTTGAAATTTGAGAAAAGTATCAATACTACTTTCATTGCTCTCATTCCTAAAAAGGCGGGTGCAGCGGAGATGAGGGACTTTTGCCCCATTAGCTTGGTAAATGGGGTGTTGTATAAAATCATTGCCAAGGTGTTAGCCAATCGTATTAGTGTGGTTATGGACAAGATTATATCCAAGCCTCAGAACACATTTGTGAGGGAAAGACAAAT